>VZRR01004127.1:0-81727 GCA_013398015.1 Oreocharis arfaki | reverse complement strand
GGAGTGGTTTTTTTTGTTTGTTTGTTTGTTTTTTACCCAATATCCCTTTCTGAGATGAACCACGCTCTTAATTTTCATCTTCAATAACCCATGAAATGTAGGTCAGGCATTGCCATTAGAACAATCTGACTGCATTAGCTGCTTGTCAAACCATTTCAATTCCAAAGCACACGTGGAGCTTTCCCCAGCAATAATTAAAATGCTCCTTTAAGTATTTCCTCAAGTCTCTCTTTTTGGCTGCGTGATGCCTAAACCAGTTTGACAGCAGTCAGGCTGTTGGCAGCACTTGGCTGTCTCTGGTCATGCAAAAGGGCATGGAACTCATATGAAATGCAAATAAATACATATTTATAGTGTTCAACACAGTCAGCACATGCAGGTAAGTGTATTTATAGAGAAATCAACTGCAAAGAACAACTTTCTGACTGATCTCCCCACGGCTTTTCTCATCCAAGGATTAGCCAATGTTTACTCAAAATTAATCCATGCCTTGGGAGGATCCACTCTGTACCACAGAGATGTTTTTTAACTGAAAACTCTGAGACTAACAGGAGCATATTAATCATTCCATAGGATTTCCTGGCCAAAAATCAGGAACGACACCCTGCAACCACAGTCCCTGTTCTGCATAAAAAGATGAAGTTTGGCAGGGAGCTGGCCAGGTACTCCCCTTCCAAATCCAACCTTAACAGTTTGCACTTTGGGAATGTCCTTCGTTGCACTAATTAGCTCCAACACAAGATTAATTTATTATTTGAATTGCAGCTCTGCTGTAGAGGCAGCTGAGAACACTGTAACAGTGATACACTAGAACCCACCCACCATAAACTGGGCAAAGTCCCTCTTGCAGCAATTCGAGCCCAATGCCAGACTGGCTGATAAAGTTTTGATGTAGAAAACCCTTGTGCTGATTTCACTGGTTTCTTTAATGATAAGGAAGAAAGGTGAAAAAAGAGCAAATCAACCTCTCATTAGTGAAGAGAGTCTGTAAACGACCCTGGCAAGGCTAGGCTTGTATGTGTTAGGCAGAATGGAAATAATAAGTTATTTCTAAGAACAAACTAGCTCGGTTTTTCTCTAGCACCAAAAAAACCCCTTAAAATGTAGAGCTCAGAATGGATATTTTTAATAGCAGCCATCAGACTTCCAATTAACATGGGAAAACAAGATGTTTGTGCCAATTCAATTTAATTAAATCAAGAGGTTACAGAACTGACAAAGCTATTCTGCTCCCTCCACATAACCTGATGCCGCTGCTCAAGCAATGATGTTTGACACCTGGTACTTTTGTCTAAAGATCCTCAAAAAAATAAAGCAAAAAGTGTCAGATCTTGAGGTCTCCTGAACTGATATCTTGGGTTTGTGGAGAGACACTGTATGACAGATATTCCTGCAGTTAGAACACACTTAGACTGCTTTGGTATCATAACTAAAAGTTGAAAGCCAGGGAGAAGGACAGCCCACCATCTCACGGCTTCTCCAAACACGCCTCTTTACACGAATAAATCCCTCCTTTGATCTCCAATTTAAAAAAAAAAAGTTTAAATTTTCCCCCTTTCAAAACAGAGCTTGAATGAGAGCTTGTTTGTAAAAAACCCCAAAAGCCCCCAACGCTTTTGTCGGCGCTGAACGTGGCTGGATGTCGGACACAAAGAGGGTTTGCCTGAAAGGAGGCAGAACAAAAGTGAGCTCCCATTCCTGCGCCGCGTCCGGCCGGCGGCACCGCGGCCACAATGCCTCAGACAGGTGCTGAACAGGAATTGCAGTCTGCTCCCTGGATTTGTTTTAGAAATGGAGCAGCATAACTAATTCCAACAAGGCTGGAAATTCATGAGGGAGGCTTCCATCCTGCTGCAGCCACATCAGGAAGCCCGAGCGCACCGGGGCGCAGTGAAGCTGCGCAGTGGCTTTGTTGCCGTCTTTGCAGAGAGCCAAAAAAAAAATCACTTGTTTCTTATTAATGAGAGTAAAAACTCAGTGTAAACACAGAGAGCCAAAAATGTATTTAAACACTGAGAAAGTCCCAGTGCAAGAACACTGTGCTAGGAGGTCTTGCTTTACCCAGGCACTGTTTGTGTTGTGCCATTTGGATTTTTACGTGGCTATTTGATGTCCCTATCTGTTAGGGATAAACCATTCCACAAGTCATGCTAAAAGGTTCATCAAAAGGCAGCACTGAGAAAAATGAAGGTTTGAGTGTCGAAAGGTTACACGAGCAGGGATTTCATTTTCCTTAAGCATTGAATTCAACTTCATTTTCAAACCTCTGCAAGGAAAACTTTTTTAATCACCACACTCCTGCATAACCTGCAGTCACTTTGCCTTTTTCTTTCCACGTGTGCAGTTAAATCCCAGGGATGTGAAATTCAAACAACACCTAAAAACATTGCTAAGAAAGGGTGGGGAAGCCAAGACAACAAAATGTAGCCAGAGCACCTACAAAAGTAAGAGGACAAAGAAAGGCTGATGCCAAAAATCAGTTTCTTCACAGATTATTTCTTTCTACCAATAAATATCCTTAGTTGCTCCTGGGTAACAACTAAACAGAGCACAAGGGGAAAAAAAGAAATACACAAACCTCATATTTAACAATTTGGGGTTTTTTTTCATTTAGACTGCACAGATCTTCATCCAAGTGCCATCATGACACGCTCCTTTTCCCCCCCAAAATAAGGCCAAATAAGAGTCCTGTACAGTTCAGAAAATGATTTAACTACTCATTTCACAGGAGCACCATCTCTGAAGCCTCCTGACCTGTTCCTCAGACTGTAACTGGGATAATGCTCTGCAATTATACTCTGCTGACAAAAGTAGAATACCTTAACAATTAAATTAGACAATTAGGAAAAGGTAATAGTCTTAATCAACATCTTCAGAGCGAACCATGCCAGCACGTAAAACCCAGCTGCATGCAGAAATAACCCAAATGAAATTAGCCCCAAGGTTTTGTGTGTGAAGCTGTACTTACACTGACCCATAAAATACACTGCTTTAAATTTTATTTTTAAAGTTCCTTAATCCTTAGGCCATTGCAGGTCAGCAGAAGACAGGGAACATATTTAGTCTGCAGAGATACTAATGGCTCACATCCAGCTCATTTTCCAAAGACAATTACAGTTAACAACAAACCCAGAAAATGAGACAAAAACCACAGAATTTTGATTTCATTGAATGAGACTCTTCTCCCCTTTTCTTCTCTTTTATTTCACTTTAAAAAAAGAAGATTAGGAAAAAAAAAACAAACTTACTTACTTTAAGTAACCAAGTGAGCACAGAATCACGATATGGAACAAATTTGTTCTTGTTCTTGCCAGCAGCCTGATCTGCCAGAGCAGAAATAACCAGCCCCAGAGTTGTGAGGGATCTGCCCAGAGAACACAAGCAGTTATTAACAAGGGTAAATATTCATAAGTCAAATGCATATTTAGACAGTGACTTTCTCTCCAAAGACATGCTCCGAGGAAAGAATTCCTGATTTTAATTCCTAGTTTAATTTTGATCATTCTGTCTTCACAAAAGCTCCACTCCTTTTTTTTTTTCGGTATGTTTTCAGTCTTAATGATCAGGTCTTCACAATGAAATTCATGTCAGTTGCACAAACACAAATATATTTTAAAAAGATGGAGATCTCATTCCCATATCTAAGAGTATTACATGTCAGAAAGAGAAATAGAGAGAAGGAAAGGAGAAAAATTGACTACAAGAGCTTCATCCTGTTTTACAAGTAGGCTGTATTTAGCAGGAAAAAAAGGAAAATAAATAACCTCAAAGTCTTACTTGTTAATGTTGCTTCCTTCCTTCAGCCTGTCTCCTGCAGCACCAGTTTTAGTTGCCCTTTCACTACCTGCCAAGTCCACCAGGCTCAGCTTGCCCACCTTCTCACCTGATGTCTGGGGAAGGAACCAGAGAACAGCCACTGTTAGGCCACTCAAATCGAGTTAAACTGATGTATTTTACAACAGGAATCAAACTTCATTTTTGGTCTAGACTCTTGTTCCAACCCCTTTGAGAATCGCTGGATTTGAGCAGTGTCCTGTGCTAACTCACTACCTGCTGCTTCAGAAACAACACTGAAGCCACGGACGATGTGAAGGCAGGTACTCTGGTATCTAAAAATATCTTAGATCTCCAGAGGAGATGTACACAGGGCACACTAATGAAGGGCTGCACCGTGAAAAATTCAGAGTTACTCCAAAGGAGTCACAACCCCACACGAGGTTCACAACCCCATCCTGAAAACAGTCTCCTAAAATTTCCGCTTTCATACCAGGTTTCTTCTGTTTTTCAGTGACTAGGAATGAACCTGATGAGAAGCATGTTACAATTTACATAAATTATCACAATTGCAAAGTCTCCTTTATCCATATCAGCCTCCTGGAACACGAGCCCAGCTATGTGAGTATTCAAACCTGTAATGCAGATTTTGTTACAAATCCTTTCTTTAATCTCATTTGACCCAAAACAACATTCTGAAACACTCCATGAATTCCCTACATCAATTTGAAACTGAAGAGCCAACTGTCTTTGAGAACAGCTTGCTCACATCCTGTTCTTCTGCAGCACCTGCACCTTCAGCACCTCTGAATCCCAGTGCAAAGCGCTGCGCTCCCATAAATGAATGGGATAATTAGAATCCATAAGCTTTCAAAAATGTCACCCTAAACCACTCAAAATACGGTGTGATCATGAAATGTGCCATTTCCAGGACTGAAAGGACCAGCAGACGGGAGAACAGGGAACTCTGTTGCAGAAGTTCACACTGGGGTCACTGGAAGGTGCAGAGAAGATGGGCAGCCACAACGACCGCCCTGCACCCAGGCTGAGCAGGGCCACACAAAAACCAGGTATGAAAAGCAGGCAGAAGAGCCACAGCAAAACTGGAATGACAAACTATGGGAAAATAAAAAAAATCAGCACAGTGTGATGCTGATTTGAAGCGCAAAGGGAAAAAAAAAAAATCCAAATAAAGAATGAGGAAAATTGTGTGCATAAGAATATCGGTGGAAACTGAGAAATTAGGGAAAAAAAAGAGCCAAAACACTCATTATGCTTTCCAATATATTCAATATTTAGGCTCAGAGTTGCTCTGTGAACACTCAAAATTTCTCCAAGGCTTTGAAAATATTAAAGAATTGCCCAAGCACAGAATCAATCAACAAAGTTTAAAGATACTAATCTCAATTCAAGTTTATCACCATTTTCTGTGAGGGACTAAATAATATTGACATAACATATTTCATGCACCCCTCCAAGGCACACTTACGTATAAGGAAACATAAATTAAAATATTTGCAGATTTAAATGCTTTTTAGATATTTAATATATACATATAAAAGTATTAATGGCATACAATGCAAAATATTTAAAATTAGTATTTTTTTCAATTTAGAAAGCTGATAATTTATAGAAATTTGCATTAAATAACCACTGGAAGGGGATCACCAGAGGTACACTCAGGTATTCTTCTATTTTTCACCTATTTTATCTTCAGCCTGTACTACAAACCACTGCTTCCAAAGAAGTGTTTCTTTCCTTATGAAATCCATTAAAGCAATAGAAACATCCCAGGCTGACATTTGGACCTTGCAGCTGGATTTTCTTACCCCTGATTGCACATCATAGAGGGTGTGGGTGAGGATGATCTTGAAGACTGCGTGGGACCGACTGCTCTCCTCGTTCATGTTGGTGGCAGCCACTGTCCGAGATTTGTTGCCCTCAGACATCAAGGACTCGATGTCCTAAATACAATTTTCACAGCTATGAGCATATCTGCATTAACAGCTTTTTCAATTACCTCCAAAAATCATCTAATTGTGGTCAAAGACAGCATTTTCTTGCTAAGCTTCCCATTTGTTTATTCAGAAAAATGTGAGGAAAAAATAAAAGTGCCCCCCCCCCCTTAAAGCCTAGAAACTCCAGTGTCGTGACTTCACCCACTCCTCAACCTAGATATTCAATTATTAACAAAAATAATGCACCTGGCTGCACACAGCAACACTCAAAAGCAGAGAAAGAAGTGAGGAAACAGCAATTCATGTTTGAATCCTCTCACATTTTAGCCTCAGTTGTCATGGTCTCAGAATCTGGAATACTGACAGAAGGCTCAGAGGTTTATAAAACAGAACCACGATGAACAGGTCATCATATTCCTCCAAATTTTAAGAGCTTATTAAGTGCTTTGATCTGTTGTGATGCTTGAGAAACATGCAGCTCCCCTGCTTTGGGGTTACACAGCAATTCTGTAAAACAGTTAAAACCTCGGAGTCTTGGGCTAAACTTCTGTTTCTGCACCTCTATCTGGGTGATGCTAAAACAACTCGAAAAAACAGTCAAACAAAGGACCACCACAGACCACTAACTCCAAATTCTGGATTACACAAAGCTGCTGGGCAACATGGAAAGGCAAAGCATGAAATGTGTCCTGTCTTAGCAGAAACCACCATGGAGTGGTGGATGAACACCTGGAGAAACTGCAGTAGGGGGATTGCACTGTTTTATTGTTTTGGTTAAGCTGACAGAATTCCATCCCATATTTATCCATTTTCCCCACAGTAAGGTAAAGCTCCTTAAAAAACAGGGCATTTTGTGAATGCTCATATAAACATTTACCCTGCAAGCAAGTTTCATGGGATGCTCTCAAGTATTTGCTTTGTAAACAACCATTAGTTCATAATTCCAGCGTGTGCTGCTGGGAAGGGAAATTACTGATTAGAGCATGACAGGCAAAAAGTGACACAGTGGGGCACTGAGAGCCTGGCTCTGCTTAATCCTGGGCCTGTAATTAATCACAGAACATTTCCTCATGACAGCGTGCACTCATCTTAAGGCTGGGAGGAAATCTGTTCCATTCAAAAAAAAAAAAATTTCCAGAATTGTTGAGTAGCACAGGATGAAGGGAGTTTCTGCTCTTAGCCCCGTTCTCCCCAGGGATCACAATACTACAATCTACAGCTCTCTTGCTCTAAGATTCGTGATTAGGAGCATTTTAATAATTCTGTCCAGCTTAAGGGACAGCACCTGGTGTTCAGGATGTCAAGACAAGCCTTTCATAAAGTTGATCCTTACCTTGTAGCTAGCAACAGCTAGCTTGGATAGGCCATCTACGTAAGGGCCATAAACACTGTGTTCTCTAACCTTTAATGACTGACGGCTTCTGGTTGGGGGAAAAAAAAGGGATTTATAAGCACATGACTGACTTAAGACAACATTTACACAAAGTCCATTTCTCCCTGACACATCTCAAACAGGATGGTCTCACAAATACCCACTGAAGCACAGAGCAAGGGCCAGAATGCAAACACAAAAAGCTTTATAACACATAAAAAGCTGACACAGACAGTGCTGTCACTTCACAAAAGGTAAATTTACTCCAAGCTTTTAGTCTTGCTACTTTATTTTGATTTATAATGAGGAGATGCTGAGATCAGGAAACAGCAAAAGCCATCCTAGGCAAATGCTTTAGATGGGATCCATTAAGAAAAACTGGTTATGGAAAGGAGAAGTGTAGGACAAATACCACAGTGCCATTCACACACAAATTCCGTACCCTTTGGGGTCAAGGAGATCTCTGACTTTCTCATTGTAAATCTCCATGTAGGATACTTCCACTTTGAAACTCTGCTCTTCATTTTCTTCTTTCTGTGCTCTTTCAAAGAGTCCACTGCAAAGTCTAGGGATTAATCCAGGCTGGTCAGCAGTACCCATCATTGTGTAGGATTTTCCAGACCCTGTGTGAGGGAAGCTGTGATTAAGGTACATGCAACAAAAGTTCTTGCTGTGCAGAATATTGATAGGAAATAGAAGTGGTTAATAATTTTATTTTTTTTTTTTTGCATTTCAATGAAAGATATTTGTTCAGTTTTCTGCTTTAAAGTAACCCAAACACCACTGAGTTGAAGTTTCTCTTAATTAAAAGGAAAACAAGAAATTTTGTTCAGGGTGCTGGAGAACTTTCAGGCAGATACAGCCTTACTGTAGATGACAAGCCATTAACAACCACAATGAGAAAACTCTTCATATTACTCTTTAAATATTACATTAAAATGACAATTCAAGATTATTTGAAGTGCAGAGGCAGAAAATCTGAGCAGAGGCAGAAAACCTGAGCAATGCTCCGAGCTCAAGGACGATCACGGTCATGCCAAAGATTATAATCTGAAGTGTGAGAAGTAAGGGTAGCCAGCAGCAACAAAATGCTGTTTCTCATCCTGCCCACCTCATATCTGATGTTACGAAACAGGAAAACACTTCTTATCTACGTTAGAAGGCACTTCTCCAGAAACAATGTCACAAGAGCTGTGGAAAGAGCCTCCAGCCAGAACACAGCACCTTTGGAGGGAACACTTCTCCCTTACTCTGGGACTCACCCGTTTGCCCGTAGGCAAAGATGCAAGCGTTGTAGCCTTCAAAGGCATTCTGAAGAATATTCTCTCCAAGGCACTTGAAAACAACATCTTGACCTAGAAAACAAAACACACAAGCCAACACTGTAACACAGCAAGAGTTTTTTGATCCTTGATTTGGACTCTTGGACAGTTAGGTAAAAGCTGTGAGGGTTTTCCTGCTGTTGCTGCCTAAATCACACCCAGTGTTTGCTCCCTGGAAAGGAGCAGAAGATGTGCTCCAGATTCATGCTGCTGTAAAAACCAGGAGCTGGGATTATCATGGATATACCTGGATGTGCTTAAAGCAACATCCTATCAAGGTTCATACTCAGAAGTTTTATCAGCAGAGAATCTACGACCAACAGCAGAATTTAATCTGCTGGGGAATGAAACCTCCTCAAAACATACTCAAGCTGTACATTTTAATGACAATCAGTTGATTTTAATCCAAGGGAATCAGCAGAGCACTGGAAAATTTTACTGTGTAAGATGATCAATAATACCACGAGGAGATTTCTGCAGAGAAGGAATTGCAACTGTGTGGAAGATACGGATATTTACAGGATATTTTGCACTGGCAAAAAATAAGGTGTTATCACTTCGTTTGTAATTGAACTTTGAGCTTTTCAGATCCTTCTCCAAGCAGAGGAAGGAAAGGCTGAAAATATTTGGGTAGTAATTAGCTGAAACAAGATCTCTAGTTTCAGAATTATTTTTACAAGCAGCAAAACTAAAATCTGAACAAGGCATGACAGGACTTCATGGACTGAAAAGTTCTCTCAAATAATGTTCCTCTAAGCTCTTCCTTTCTCTCACAGAAGTTCCTATCTTTACAGCCAAATCCATGCTGAATTCCCCACCAAAATCACCAAGAGCTGTGCCAGGCTCAGCTGGGGTAACACTTCCACTGTCTAACAGACCAAAATATCACTTATTTAGGCACCACCATTAGTTTGAGAAACAAAATATTCAATATTCCTAGGTAATTTGTATGGCTGAAAGAGTCACATGATTCTCAGTGTCTTGACAGGTTATCATTCATTAGTTACTTGTTAAAGAAATTAAAATTAAGAGTTGTGTCTTTGGTTTTTCTGATTTTTATAAAATAAATGTTAAGTTCAACTGATCCCAAATTTTAAAGGATAACAAGCATGAAAGGAAAAAATTATAGGAGTGGTAAGTCCAGGTATATTTCATATTTTACCATAATTATTTACCAAAATGTGTTATAATCATATGAGAAAAACCTTTTAATTAAATATATTACACATTCTCATTAGAGCATCTGAATTCACACACACTTATATTACATTAGACTTTTATTAATATTCCTTCATTAAGTTTTACTACGACGCCAAACCCGCATCAGCAGTGAAAAACATGAAATTACATATAACAATCCTCCTCAAAAGAAATAAATGGATTTGATGCTCTTAAAACGATGGAGTTGGAGCAGTATTTTAAATAAAGCTGTAAACAGGAGTAAAGCATCATTGTGCTGGGTTTCTCCACTCCCTACTCTGCAAAGGGGTGGCGGTGCCCATTGCTATTGTCATCTTTAGAGAAGAGAAACTGGAATGATTGAAGACTTCCCTTTTCCTTTTGACAGCAGCCAGTCACAGAGGGGACAGCACTCGGTGCCATATGGCCTCTGCCCTGTAGCAAGGACTGTATCTTAATCAGATCATTCCCATTTCGAGACACAAAAGCCACAGTAAATATTATTACCTGCATATTTTTCTTTGACAGACTCATCCATAGACCAAAAGCAGTGATCATATGCAAACACCTGCAGGGAAACAAGCAGGACACCTTAGAAAAGCTGCTGCCAAATCCAACACGTTATTCTCATTCTGACATTCTCAACTCAACACACATTCCCACTGAATTCCTTCTTTTCTAGGAGTTTGAAGCCCAAGCAAACACTTCATTTTCCTGGATGCTTTTATTTGTCCCTTGTTTCTATTTGTCCCTACTCCCCACTCTCCATGTGCCAACCCAGTGGATGTCAAGGACCTCTCTGTATTTCCCTCCAAACCCATCCTTGCAATTAATTTTTCACCAGAGTTTCTCTTTTGCAAACTGACAGATGTCCTCCAGCTCTTTCTGCCTCCCATCTCCCCTTGCCTCTTGTCTGCATAAATTAAAAACAACCCTTAGGGTAGGAACCTCTTTCCATACAAGAGGAGTATGTATTTATTTACATACCATGACAAACCAAAGCACCCATTAAAGGCTAATATTTGCAAAGAATAATATAAAGTAAATCAGTTTTATCAGGAAAAGACCAGCACTATAATATTTTTAATACAAAAATATTAAAAAGTTTCAATTTTGCCATAAATCCATTGAAAGGTCCATGGGTACCTTTCATCCTGAAAGATGACCTGAAAAAATACAATGTATATTTTTTGGGACAGATGTTTGCAAAAACAGCTCCCCTGGGTATGTATCTGCAAGGACAAATCTTAATCAGGGTAATGTGGGACCTATATTCACATGGGCAAAATTTATTCTGTAGGATGCAGGAAAAGGGAAGTGCAATGTGGGGTTGCCTGGCCGTGGATTTCCCCTCTAAGCTTCATGGAAGCTGCTCTTTCCTCTTTGGATGTCCTGCATTGCTATGTTCCTGACCACCAACATTTATGAAAATGCTTAACATTGCAAAATCCCTGAAATTTAAGTAATTTATCTCCAAAAATACTTTGTCATCCCCTCCCCCCAATACTACACTGATGTCCCAGCATCAAGAGATGAAGCAGTTATTTTATATCCTCTAACTGAGGAAACAACAGCTTGTGTACTTAAAATTAGGGTGCTTTTTTTTTCCTCCTTTGAATTTATTTTACAACTAAACATATTATTAAAGCATCCCAGGCCTTCAGAACATTTAGTAAAACACCACTGGCAGTGTGAGCACATCCACAGAGCTGAGCCCTGATACGCCAGGGCAGAGTCTTCAGAACAAGTGCAAAGGCACGGGATCACAAACACAAAATGAGTTTGCTTTTACACAAAAAGCAGAAAACGCTTTTTAAAAGCCCACAAAGAACAAGTATCTCCCATTCAGAGTCTGCAGTGCTGAGTGTGGATGTTCTCATTTGTTCCTCTGACTCACTTCTTGGCACGGGCTGCACAGAGCATTTCTGCAGCAAGGAGATGCTTCGAGTTTCTTACTCAGCAGCTGATCAGCGACACAGCTCTTCAAAATGCTTTTAATATTTGGATAACCCAAGACTGAGCAAGTGATAGGGACAATTCTCACACACTGATAAAAGCCCTTACCTTTGGGTGAGTCCTGCTGTTCCCCAGTACATCGGGAGTGGAATGGATTTGATTTAAGGTCAGGGGAAGAAAAAAAAAAAGACAAAAGAAAAACAAGGCCTGTTAGTTGTAGTGATTTTAGCTTAACTATGCTATCATTAATCATTGGAATGCTGTATTTAAAAAGTTCATTTCCCTCCTCAGATCTCTCCTTGCTTACAGATCCCAAGTAATTTTATAAACCTTTCTAGGAGCAAGATTTGAGATGCCGCTCTGAGTTGATCTAAAATTCAAAGCTACTGATTTTCCTCATGCTTCATCTCTTCCTCATTCTCTCACAGGTTTATTTTTCTTGTGACACCTCTCTCTCCATCTGGGTGTTACTGCCTCTAAAAACAAAGTACCCAAGCAACATAAAAATTTCCAAAACCACTTGAACAGGAACTTCAGGAGTGTTATTCAGGAGGAAATTTCAGAGTCCAGCCCCTGGGCTTGCCCAACTCAGCTCTCTCACGGTTGCTGGGACAGCAGAGCAAACATTTGCTTCCCTAAAAGAATGAGCAGAGAACAGCAATTCCTCCAGCCTGTTATGTGCAGAATTTAAAACTTGGGGGGGTTTTGTTTGTTTGTTTTTAAGCAAGTACGAAATTACTGGAGTGACCTTTAAAATACCAGCACGGCCCCAGTCAACGACTGCAGGTTATGCGGCCTCCCCACATCAGAGGCTGGAGAGAAGCAGTAAACACACAACAAATCACTGATACTCCCCTTGTCCTGGACCCTCCAAATGACATTAGGAAACTCTTGACATCAGCAACGAGTAAAGTCTTGTGACAAGCAACACTGATTTCTTTTGAACAGAGCAGGAGAAAGACATGGGAGCCACACAGGATTACCCTCAGAGCTCTTCCTGCTCACAGGGCTTGAGAAGCGAGTTTAAAAATAGTCATTTCTGAGCATTGTCTCTCAAAACCAATTATTTATTATGCAAATCCATCACCTCTTTTCACTCATGCCTGGATCTGCTGCGTGTATCTGTTTGACAGAACAGGAACGACGCTGACTTGGGAGAGCAGGATGATTATTTAAGTCAAGGTCACCCCATGTCACGGGGTCATCCAAGTCAGCAATGACAACACGACCCCTCCTCCCCTGCCATCTGGCTTCATTGGAGTAAAGGCTCCCCCAAGGTCCTTGGCAGCAAGCTTGGTGGGGACTCTCGGCTGTTGCTCCTGGGTGGATTTTATTGAGGGAATCTCCTTCACTGGGGCTTTGATCCAGACACAGGAGACTCCAAAGAGCCCCTCTGGATTCCTCTCACAGAGACAAGGGAGCATCTTCATGGCTTTCTGTGCTCTGAAATGCTCATGGAGCACTTTGCTGCAGGACTTCACTGGAAACTGCTTTTAGGGAAGCTCTGCTTACAGGGCACGTTAACTCCTACTCCTACAAGAACACTCTCTTTGTAAAACAAAGGGAACAGCAAGACTGGATTTGGAGTCTGAGTTTAGCACTCAGAGATACGACACTGCCCTGCTCACATTCCCCAGCCCAATTCCAAGGCAGGATTATATTGCAACAACCCAGCTGATCTGCCCCAGCCTTCAATATGAGGCGTATTATTGAGTATTTGGGTTAAAGCAGCCATAAGGATATAATCTGAGAAGTCCTATCACAGATACAAATTTAAGAGGATGGATTATACAGGGCTATGTATCATCAAGCTTAACTTAAGACCTTTAGTCTGAACTAACTATCTCATTTTCTGAAGGGCTGCACAAACACACAAACCCAGGTCTTGGGTCTTGCTTAATCCAAACGTGAGGGAACAAAAGCCCCACAAAACCCAGCGTGCAGCATTTGGGATACAGCACAGCTACACAGAGCTGCAGCTTGTTTGATGTACTTTTGACCATGAAGGGAATAAATGGGACAAATGTTTCCCCAAGGAAAGCATTAAGGGTGCAGGCTGCATCACGCAGCATTGTGCTGAGCACGTACAAGCCCATTAATGCTGCAGCTGCGTGCTGGGCCCAGAGACCCATGAAAAGATTTTTAGCCTGATTCAAAATCCCTTGAGAAATGAATAGATGGGGAAATGGAGCACCCACAGCAGCCCAGTTTGCTGCAAGGGCACAAGGGGACTGCTGGGTGCTCCCACCCAAGTGCTGCAGTCCATCTCAGACGTGAGGAAAAGGTAACTAGCAACAAGAACAGCATCACCCACACAGCAGGGAAGGATCTCCTACAACAAAACACACACGACAGGAACACATGCAAAGAACAGGGAGGTGATTTTCTCCCTCTACTCTGCTCTTGTCAGACCCCACCTGGAATCCTGCACACAGTTCTGGTGTCCCCAACATAAGAAGGGCATGGAACTGGTGGAGCAAGTCCAGAGGAGGCCATGAGGTTGATAGGAGTGGAGCACCTCCCCTAAGGAGACAGGCTGAGGAATGTTCAGCCTGGAGAAGAGAAGGCTGTGTGGAGACCTCACAGCACCTTCCAGTGTCTGAAGGGTGACAGGGAAGCTGGAGAGGGAATGTTCATCAGGAACTGGAGTGACAGGACAAGGGAGAATGGGTTCAAACTGAGGGAGGGGAAAGTTAGGTTAGATATAGGGAAGGAATTGTTCCCTGGGAGGGTGGGGAGGCCCTGGCACACAGAAGCTTCCAGGGATGGGGCAGCCACAGCTTCTCTGGGCACCCTGTGCCAGGGCCTCACCACTCTCACAGGGAACAACTCCTTCCCCATATCCCATCTAACCCTGTCCTGTGGCAGTGGGAAGCCATTCTTCGTGTCCTGTCCCTCCATCCCTTGTTCAAAGTCCCTCTCCATCCCCAAGGATGCTGCCATTCCGAGGTGCAGGCAGCTTTTTGGCTCACAGCCAAAAATTCCCACCTACCTCAGATGCAGCAGAAGCATCCAAGGCAGGGAGGGAAAGCTTTATCTTTTAGCCACTGAAGGATGTCACTGAGATGCTTCCACCTACTTGTTTTCACTCATATCCAGGCTGACAGGAATTTGCCAGCTCCCTTCTTTTATCTCTTCTCAGCTCAATGTCAAACAGAAGTAGGGGGAATCGAATGTATCTAATTTAATTCTAAAATTAAAAAAGGAGGAAGACTACTCCAAAACAACAACCTACATTTAACAGTATTTTATTTGCTGCAGCTCTTAGCAAGGGGTTGGAATGAGATGATCTTTAAGGTCTTTTCCAACTCAAATCATTCCATGATTCTGTGAATATATCTGCTGTTTTGAGAGTGAATAAAGACATGCAGCCTGAATAATAATTTCTTTTTTAAAGTATCTCTTACATGGTGTAAACGTGCCCTGATCAAGCTTCTTGATCAGGACACATTTGTTTTCCTATAAACATTCTTGTGGTTCCACAGATCTCAGGCACAGTGTAAAAATATGGATAAAATCAGAGCAGGTCCCAGCTGAGACCATCAGTGCAATACCACTACTGCTTCAGTTTTTAAAATAGAATAATTAAATTACATATTCAAACACAAAACTGCTCAACCACAGCTATTAGTGGCATTTTAGTAACACCCAGATCAGTTTTTCCATGTTCAAAAGGGGAAGGAAGATTTAGTGAGCCTAAGCACCATCAGTGCAATACAAATTTCAAGGGGGAAAACACCCCAGCAAATGAGTAGAGGTGAACCCTGGCTGGGGAGAGGCGAGGAGAGCTCAGCCCTTATCTCTTCTGTCTGGCTGACCCCACAGCTCCGAGATAGCAGCCAGCTGGCAAATCAGCACATGCTCTAAATCAGTCACAGCACATCTCGCTTCTTGTCTAAATCAGAAACAGGCAGATGGGGCAAAGGGAGGAGAAAGGTGGGAGGTGGCAAGGCAGGGAGCAGGGAAAGAGCTCCAGAAGCTGTAGGACAGGAGGTGACACGCCAGGCAGGGGTTTTCTTCCCCGTATTTTTTTGAAAAAGAACGTTTCCCGTGCCAACAGTGACTGCAGCAACATCCAAACTGTACATCTGAGTGATACTGCCAAGTGGCACAAGGCTCTGCTGGATTTATGGAACTGAAACGTAACATTTTGTCATTTTCAGAAGCTTCTGAACTAGAAAAATAAAATAGAAATCTGAGAGTTAGAAAAGAGAAAAAAAGAGAGGAAACAATTCCAACTGCGAATCAGGAAAGTCTCAGCAAATCTCTCCAGAAATTCTTATTGCTTTCAACTTTCAATCTTCTATAACCATTGCAAAAACCACCATCTCAAATTCCAGTGTAATTAGTGCTATTTTATGCCCTTCAGCAGAAACTGGCCAGCATAAACTCTAGAAAGCAGCTAAAAATGCAACTACGAAAACAAACTGATGGGGAAAAACTCCTTGGGTTTACAAGTGGAAGGGTGTCAGTGTCTCCCAGAGATTGCTCTGTAAGGCCACATCTTTATGCTCCCAGTTGAGTTTAAAAATATTATTAAAAATAAAGTTAGCATCATGTGTAACAATAATTTACTCTTTGGATCCAGTCATTCCGGAATTCTGGGATTTTATTAATAAGCTGTTGCAGATAGAAGCAATGCAATAACTATCCTAGGTTCTGACACACACAACTGCATCATTTACCAATATTCCATGAAATCAAAGAACCAAGGCTACACTGGGCAGAGTTTGTTGTCCCCACAAATCTTCCCTTCTTTCCTTTCCCTGGTTAAGTCCCAAGACAGCACTTGTATGGAAAATCCTGAACCATAATTTCTTTTGTGACTCTTGCACAGTGTTTCCACGGAATCACAGAATGGTTTGGGTTGGAAGGGACCTTAAAGATCATCTCGTTCCCACGCTGTGCCCCTGGCAGTGATACCTTCCACTAGAAAGGTGTTTTCCCTTTCTCCTTCTCACTCACCTGCCATGAGCTTCCCTACTCAAACACAGCAGAGTCAGGAGCACCTCAGAAACACCAAAGACCCCGTTCCCAGCACCTCAGCACAGAGCTCTGCTAAGCAAATGAGGCTCTGTTTGAAGAGCAGTGGGTTAAAACATAATGGATTTCATGGACTGAAGGGTTTCTCAAGAAAACTCATCCTTCAAACAAGGCTTTTGAGTCTTGAGGGCACTTGGGCACTGGAACAGCTCCCCAGGGAATGGGCACGGCCCCAAGGCTGCCAGAGCTCCAGGAGCGTTTGGACAACGCTCTCAGGGATGCCCAGGGTGGGATTGCTGGGGTGTCTGTGCAGAGCCAGTGGTTGGACTGGATGATCCTTGTGGGTCCCTTCCAGCTCAGGATTTTCTATCATTTTATGACCCCTGGCTATATCTCAGATGGCAAATATTGGGTGCAGATAATTGGAATTCCAAAGGAAGTGCTCTCATTGCCTTGGCATCAGACACCTGCCTGAACAGGAGATGGGATTTAACAACCCACCATTCCAGAGCCTGTCATTCTGAAGCAGCTGGGCTTATGATTTCCAGGTTTCCCTATCCTTCAGTGTAATACAGGACCTTCCTAGAGCGGAGGAGCTGATATGAGGTGCAGGAATTACTGAAGAGCTCCAGCACCAGCAAGTTTCAAGGCTGACAACTCCAGGCAAAGCAGATGCAACAGAGGCACACACACAAAATCAGGAAGATCCTGCATTTGTTTCAATTTTGGGAGCCCAGTTATAATTCTGAAGCAGATCCTTTAATTGCTAGCTTGTGTGGGTGGGTTGTTTTTTTTTCATATAAAACAACAACTCAGAATGAAGTATTTTGCAGAGCCAGCAATGGTCAGGGTTTTATTGTCTAAATTCCAGCTGCAAAATTTCTTTCATGGCATAAAAAAGCACCAGCCAGTGGTAGAATAAAATGTAGACAATAGATTTAAAGATTTTACTAACACAGACATAACTGAAAGACAGCAGCATGACAGCTGATAAGAAAAAGCAGAATTCTTTGAGAAGCTGTTTCCTCTCTTTCTGCATATCAGACAAATACAACTTGCAACCCATTTTGCTGCGGCCAGGTATACACAATGGGAGGAAAAGTCAACTAAATCAAGTCTGATCACTTCAAGCTTATCCTATGATACTTAGAAATCCATTTTCACAGAGTATTTCAGACTGTAAAGTGCTTAAGGTTGTTGGGTTTCACAGTTGTTCAACAGTTTATAAACATTTTTACATGCAGGCCAAGTGGTATCAAAAAGCTGAGCCCCACCAAACTCCAATTTTTGATGAAGTCTTGCAATTAATATTATTCTCATAGAGTTTCATTTTTACTTCCACGGCAGTACTGAGTTCCTTGGGAGAAAACCACACTGCCCTATTCGAGCAAATGATTTTTTGCAATCAGAAACAGCCTCTTTAAAACAAAATCCCCAAATACATTTAAAAAAAAAAACAAAACAACCTGTGAAAGAGCATACACAGTTCAAAGCCTAAACTTGTGTAGCTAAAAGGAACAAAGGTAATCACTGTTCCTTGGAAAATTCCTCCAGTGCTCCAAGGCATTCCAGGCGTAGTTGGCGGTTACTTAGTTTCTACTGACAAAACTAATTTTTGCCAGCTCACTCAAAACAATTTAAAAAAAAAAAAGAAAAAAGGCCCCCAAACCCTAAGAACTCGAGCTGAGCAGCAGCTTTGTGGGTTTGGGCTATTTTGTACTTGGAGCTAAATTTTCTGTATTGTTGGTACAATAATCTGCTTAGTCCTGACCACATTCAAGCGGTGCATGGATCCCATAAAGCTGGTGTTATGACAAGGGGATTACAACTTTATCCTTTTGTTTGTAAATACTCAGATGTCAGGATACTATTGTGCTCTAGAGAATGTTTGGTGAACAGCCAGTCCCCAAACTTTCAATTACTATTGTGAATTACAGTGTTTTTTAATGAAGTGGGCTGTAGCTACCTTTTTATAACCATATGAGGGAGGGGAAAAGCCTCCTTTTGTGGCAGCCTATTAACTCCTCCAGGAGATCCCACATGGAAAATGATGGCAGGTGGATGCAGGAAAATACACAATATATGGTAATCTTGCTCCTTTGCATCAACAAACTCAGCATTCATATCCAGGGTAACCTTTAGCCAAGCCACTGGCACACAGAGCATTAGTCCCAGAATGATCTCCCGGGCACTATGGAAAGCAAAGGATTGGAACTAAAAGGAATTTAATCCATGAAAGAGTATTTCAAGAACTCTCTCAGGTCCACCAAGGGTTTTCCACCTTTGGTAGATCATCCAGCTGTATCACCCAATCCATAAACTCATTAGAGCCTCTTCCTTAAACCAGTGTGAGTCTGAGTTTGTCTGACTTCCTTGAAAACACAAATACATCAACTGGAATCACTTCCAAAGAGTTGATTTTTCCATGGACTCTGCTGTATGTACACAAGCACCTAAACACATACGTGTGCATCCAATATCCTTTGAAGAAAGAAAAATCCCAGAACAATTTGGGTTGGATGGGACCTTAAAGCTCATCCAGTGCCACCCCCTGCCATGGGCAGGGACACCTTCCACTATCCCAGGCTGCTCCAAGCCCTGTCCAACCCGGCCTTGGACACTTCCAGGGATCCAGAGGCAGCCACAGCTTCTCTGGGCACCCTGTGCCAGGACCTCTCCACCCTCCCAGGTAAGAATTTTCCCCTAAAATCTCCTTCAGCCCCTCTCTGCTTCAAATAAGGAAGAGAAAAAGAGAAAAAGAGCCGTTTGCAGGAGTACAAAGGGATCCACAGCCATGGAGGCTGCAGAGCAGCCCATAAGCCCTCCACCCTCACATGAATCAATCATTGCACACTAAGGAAATTACTGTAAGGACTCTTCAACACAGGGAAACAAACACCTCACCAAGAGAATTTAGAAAATATTGGTCATGTTTTCTGTTTCTTTTAAATAGGCACTACCTCCCTCCAAGTACAAATGGGTAGAGGAGGTGTCGCTGAGTACTTGCTAATTCCCCCTCTCCTCTCCCACTGAATTACCAACACCATGAGGCAGCTCTGTACTCTTAACACCTGATACTCGACATTTTCTGACTCCCCAAAGACATTTCAGTTGTTTATCTCACAGCTGTCCAGGCAATTTGTGTTAGATAAGCATAGATGCAACCTGGGAGACACCTTACAGTCCTGAGGCCTAAATAAGGAATCAAATTGTTTCCTTCACTTTCTTTTTTGGTTCCACAGGTCTGCCTTGTCCTCCAGTGAAGAGCACCACCTTCCTCTCTTTGGACTTGGTTCTCCAACTTCTTCAGCACATCCACCAGGCATTAAGCAAGTAGGAAATGTCTGAAGTGGCAGGAGTTCAAAAGGGAACATTGTTTTGGTCTCACTTTGTACAGAAATCAATCTTAATGGTGCAGTTTGTGTATGCACAGGGCATTTACAAGACTGGGAATTTCACTGGGTACAGTAGCCTGTCACTTTCTGAATCTTGGTGCAATTTCAGCACCACTGGATCTCCAGCTGATGAAGAGGGTACATGCACAGTGACAAAATTTATACCCCAGAGTAATTTTTGGTGCCTCCAGAACCAGATGTCTGCTAAGGAAAGTGTTATTTTCATGTGGTAAAGTCTATTCATGGCCTGTTTTGGCTCCAACTACAAAGGAAGGATTCCAGCAGTATCTAAAACTACAAACACACTGGAAACCACAAATGATGTTGGTCTAACGGTGGATGGGGAAGGGGGAGAAGATAAGAGCTGCAGGCAAGAAGGGTTGGTCATTAGCATAAAAAAGTGATTTGTCGTGGCTCCACAGTTCAGTAACCACCTGAATTTCCTCACTTCAGCACATCCACGTTCTGTGATCACAGCGATAACCCAGAGGCTGTTGCACAATATCTGTGTACTCAACCCAAACCTTCCATCAGCATCCAAGGAGCCTGGGAGGTGAAAGAACAGCAAAACTCATCTGAACCACACTGCAAACGAGAACATCAGCTTGTCAAGGCACTGGCATCTCAAAAAGAGCACTTCAACAAAATCCTGACATGTATTAGAAGCTTCAAACATTCAGCTAGAGTAAAATTAGTGTTTATATCTCTCAGAAAGTCACGCTGTCTTCTGCTCTTCCCAAGAGCACAGACTCTGTACCCTCCCTGACCAACTCTTTCAATGCTGCCTATATTCCTCCAAACCATTTAAGCCAACCTGATGGCTAATGTGGAGATAAGGAAGCAGGCAGCAGTCAATATCCTTATCACCACCCCTGGAGAGATTTAAAAGATGTAGAGATGTGGTGCTTAGGGATATATTTTAATGGTGGGCTGGCAGCGCTGGGATAATGGTTGGACTCAATGATTTTAAATGTCTTTTCCAACCTAAACGATTCTACAATTCTCTCATTAAAATTTCTTCCCAATATCCCATCTAACCCCACCCTCCAGAAATCTTACTACAGGAGTACCTGGCATGAGGAAATAAATACAAACTTTGTCCCAGAGAAACGTAGATCAGAAAGAACTGCTTCCCAGGGAAACATTTTTGCACCAAGCTCTCTTCTGACCTAGAAAAGCAATCCTTATCCTCAGTGTACCACTCCAATCAGCTGTTTTTCCTTCCCAGAATGAGGATGAGAAATAAGCTGTAATTGACCTGTTTGCTGAAAAGCAAAGGGAAAATACAGCATATTATGAAAATTACAGGCAAGCCTTCACCATGACAGCTCGGCTCCCATGTCCTGGATCTGCCCTGCTAATGGCTCCAGACTGCTGAAAAAAATGTCAGAGTGCTCTAGGCAGAATTAAATATTTGCTTAAACCTAGAATTGTATTAAAGTGAACAGATCTGCATTGAGAACTTGTTCTGAAGACAAAAAATAACATCTTTGGAGTGAGAAGCCAAGAGAGACATAAGGCTCTGAAAAAATACTCAAGAAATACATATTTCTTTATTATTTGGTGAAAAAAGCCCAATTATTTATTCCTAAATAGATGTTGATGATTCACTGTAGCATTCCTCTGCGCCCTAAATTTCCCAAATTCATCTTTTGGCCACATGATAAACTCACCCATCTGCTTTGTCTATTCTTCTCCCTCCCACCTCAGCAAATGGCTGTGGTCATTTTTAAGTGCAGGAAATATTTTGCGAACTATTCTTGAGTCAACACACCACAGAGCCATTTCAAAGCACTGCAGTTCTTTCATGCCCATTGTGTTCCAGCTCAAAGCTCTCATTTGGACAATCAGATAATCCTGAAGAATTTAATGAGGAAGATAATTTTGAATACGCATTTATTCCTTAACTTCTTGTTCTGATGATAACTATTCTTGTGTACAAAACATTCTTTCACTAAACACTTGTACCAACACCCATCACCCCAAAAACCAACGTGGCAGTTGCTGAAGGGTTTGTTCATTACTGTTGGTGATTTATTTATGCTGGGGAAGGAAAAAGGAATCGGGAACAGGCATTAGCAGAGGAGTGTGGCTCATGGGACCAAGTGTGGGAGCTACAACGTTGAGAGTGCAAGAGCATTTGGCCCCAAATTAATTCAGAAGTGAGTTAGGCTGGAAAAGGCACTGAAACTGGGCTTGGTGAAGCCACACACCATTTTTGGCTGACAAACATTCTTCCAAAGACTACGGCCTGCAGGGCTGCAAGGAGCAATCAGGGATTAAGTTATCATTTCATGCTCCAGCAGCAGAACACAGATATTTAACAAGGTGAAACACGCACCGTGCACCAACACTTATCCCTTTCAGCCAAGTAGATTGTGTCAGACTAAATCCCACCGTGTATTTTCCTGCCAACCAATCTCCTGGGCCTGGATCCTGGCCAGAGGCTCGCTGGCTCTTGCCAACCCTCATGTTGTCCCAGGGCAGGGCAGAGAAGCGTTTGCGAGGAGGAGGAGGCAATTCCCACCCTTGAGCAGACTGCAGGGACACTGCTCCTGGTGCTCCAGGATTAGATTCGGCTTCTAAAAAGTGCAAACATGAATCCTCTGGTCTATCAGCAACTTTTATCACATATTTTTGCAGTGCCTGAAGGAGGGATGCAGGGCCTTTAGCCACGGGATGAGAAGTTACACCCTGCAGGTTGCCCGCAGATTCTCCAAAGGAATTCAGTAAAACCCGGGAGCTCTGGCAGCAAGTCCTTCCCCAGCAGCCTCAAAACACCTACAAGCCAAGGTCAGAGCTGCTGCTGAAAGTGCCACAGCTGCCAACCAGATTTCCTCCTGCCTCACTCTTATCACTAATTACTTCTAAGAGCTTCCCACAAGCAACACCATGGATTCACTTCCTGTGCTGCTCTTACTCCCAGAGCTGTTTATCTCCCCAGCATGCCTTCTCTTTTGAAATCCCTTTCAACACTTCTCCCTCAGAAAAAAAAAAAAACAACACCCCAAAAGGAGACTTAAACCCTTCCTTAACGCTGTTTCTAGAGCAAAAGCTGTTTATGGTTGTAGATATTAAAGAAAAAAAAAGTCCTTTTCAAGACATAACACATGTGCTGGGTTACATTCAGTTCAGGCCAATTAAAAGTTCATTGTATGGTCAAGTGTTCTGTGCTGCACAAATGCAGCTCTGTGGCTATTTAGTACCTTCCCCTCACTTGGACAATATAAAGGGGCTGAAAACAGGGAAAATAGCAGACAGAGCAGGGGATCCCAGGGCTGGGTAACAAGAAATGATGCCCCAGGGCTGTGTGTGAATGAGTCTCACGTAGCCACTGTGAACAAAATTTTAGGATGGTTTGGAGAGGACCTTTCAAAAGTCATCTGATCCAACCATGCAGGGACACCTTCCACTAATCCCAGGTTGCTCCAAGCCTCATCCAGCCTGGCCTTGGACACTTCCAGGGATCCAGGGGCAGCCACAGCTTCTCTGGGCACCCTGTGCCAGGACCTCTTTTTAAAAACCCTCTTAGACCTAATCTAAAATGACCCTGCTCCAACTGCAGGACAGATCTAACGCTGTGAATTCAATGCTCCAAAGCTTTTTCTGGACTAAAGCACCTACAATGTCCATCCTGGATGAGGACAAGAGTTGTTTGGCTTTTCTGTGAACGTAACCATAATAAACTGGTTTTATAGGAAGTCGTAGTGAACAGAGCAATCCATCACCCAGAAACTGGGACCTGCGTGCTGGTTCCCACTGCTAGGAATGAGTAATACAAAAGGGATACTTGGGCATGGAGGAAAATGGAGAAATATCTCCATTCTCATCACTGACCATGCACTGTAGCCCTGCAAAATACTGTCATCAGTCAATTCTGCCACAAAACAACATAATTAAAGAGAGGAAAACCCCCCAATAACCCAGAAAAGCAATCATATTTTCCTGTTGGAATCTGAGGGAATTTCTTGTTCATACTTCTAAATTCTTCACCTAAATATGGAATCACAGAAGCATAAAGGTCAGAAAAGACCTCTAAGAGCATCAAGTCCAACTGCCAACCAGCAGTACCACCACGGTCACCACTAAACCACGTCCCCAAGTGCCACATCCACACTTTTTTAATACTTCCAGGGATGGTGATTCCACCACTGCCCCGGGCAGCCTGTTCCAATGCTTGGCAACCCTTTCCATGAAGGAATTTTTCCTAATATCCAATCTAAACCTCCTCTGGCATAACTTGAGGCCATTTCCTGTTATCCTGTCACTTGTTACCTGGGAGGAGAAACTGATCCCCACCTCACCCTCCTGTCAGGGAGTTGTGCAACTTTTGCAGCCTTTAAAAATAATCTACCATCACTAAAAAACCCCACAATTATAGCAACTTTTGTATCATTTCTTTATGAGGGAACTACAGCCTGTGTTCCATGTGAGTTCTGCTCATTTCGGGCACAACGCTCTCTAAACAAAGTTGAAATTCTAGATGTGTAAAAACCTGAAGCAACACTAAAAAAATCAACTCCAACCCAAAATTTGAACTAATGTTTACCTCCTCATGCTGTTCTTTTGTTCCACAGTAGCCACCAGCACCAGACACTTGCTGGCAGCTGATTTCACTTAAAACTTCTCTTTTCCTTTTCCAAGAATCTAATTGGGAGACAAATTCTCCTACGTGCCATGTGGAAAAGAGTTTAGTACTTTGTGGTCTCAGTGATTAAACAGTGTGATAGTTCACATACACAGCAAAGGAGCCATTAATTTCCCTGAAAAAAAAAAACCAAAACACCTAAAGGTGATACCAAATAAACTCGTCTGCTCCCGACGCCAAGTTTGCATTGCAAAGAAGTTATTTTTAGCCTGCAAGTGTGGGCTACACAGCAAGTTGCTGGTATTCATAAACAGGGATGGGATGTGAGGCTTTCATGTGCACTGAACAGAGCCAAAGGATGGTTCCTGCTGAATTCTAACTTTGAACTCCCAGGCTGCCTGCTGCTCATTCTTCTGGCTGAAAAATACCTTGCTTTTAGATGCAACTTGTTGCCTGCTTGACTTTGCTTCATATGGGACAGCACATGCAAAAGCACTTTATGTGACACTATCATGGTTTAGCACTGAGCACAGCAGAGCCCTAAAACACGAATAAGAGCAGATGTGTCTGCTTGCATCTTGAGAAGCTCTTTAAATTATTTTAAACACATACATCACCAAGAAAAGCATTATTTTTGCTAATGCTAAATGAAATTTGGAGGGTAGAACTGTGCTCGACAATACCTTCTGCTCATCCTGAATTACAAAGAGCAGCTATGAATATCTATGTTGATGAACAGGCAGATACTGGAATTTTATCAGATGGACAGGACTGACTCTCAATTTGAAGCAACTTATAATCAAATCAATTTGAAACTCTTATAATCACCCATATTTTGTTCTTCTAAATCCAAAAGACATCAGACCATTCTGAGAAGCTGGAAATTGTCCATTAAAGATTATACATCTAATGCTCAACACACAACTCTTCATATGGAATGACAAAACAAGAATCATGAATCAAATTTTTCCTCTAAAACTGTCCTGCTGGATCCCCTGGTCACTGCTTCATCCAGAGTCACAAAGCAGCTTCGCAGCCACTGCAAAAACCCAATAATCCCACTTGGAACACAATTTGGAATTTCAAGGTCAGCTCTTCTCCTTCCCGTTTGTATCATTACCATAAAAAATGTTTTGTAACAACAACTCCTTGTTACAACAATTCCTTGCCCACTCACATTAAATAAACTCAACCATCCTTATTTCCATGGGGACGTTTTCCTGGCTGTAACTCCCCCAAATCGTGGGGATGTATCAACTCAGTTGCTTCCTTACAAAACAAAAACCACCCACACGTACAAATTGCTAAAGAAAACATTATCTTTTAATGGCCAACCTCTGTTCTGGTGGGGGTAGGGGTGGGAAGGGGAAGAAGAAGAGAGGGAGAAAAGTCACTGCGTGAAAGCTGACCAGAAACATAACTGGTTATATTTTTATATGTTTATAACATATAAAAATAAATTACAGAATATTTGTGGATTAGTTGTTCCACAGAGCTCACACTTTGCCCACCACTATAAACCATCATTTAGTCATAAAAGCAGTGACTGAGGGGAAAAATAATAAACCCCAAACTGGTAACTTCACGAAGAAGTTTGCTGTACACCAGCAGCTAGCAGAGATCTACAAACTGGAAATACACTGCAGCAGGGAAAACACAGACACGTAGCCAATATTTCCTCTCTGAAGAGGGAGAGGGGGGGAAAGTCAACAGCCAAAATTATCTCTGAGAGTCCCCAGTCTGGTCTGCTCATCTGGAGCACAGGGCTGAGATCAGGGAGATGAGCAGACACCGGGGTGAAATCACTCTGAACAGCCACACACGCTTTCCTTTTCCACATTCCCTGCTCTTGCTGGCAGCTGGCTCACACAGCCCATGGCTGGAGCCACGGTGAGACAGAGCTTTTTTAGCTGTTACACCATCTACAAATGTTTTTCAGCTTTTTTCCCCCCACTTCATAGAACCACCACAACTTTCTAAGGGGCCTGTGAGGCCAAAATGACCAAATCTGCATTTACAGGCAGCAGACTTTCTTCTGCAGAGCCTGTAGTGACAGTGCAGGACATGCATGCCCCCCTCCCACAGCCAGTCCTAAAAACACAGGTTGGAACCCACTCCTGTGGATAGATCAGGCTATCCTCCTCCTCCTCCTGCCAACATAAAACAAGAAAGAAAAAGCCCTTATTTTGCAGGCAGGTTGGGAAACTATCCAAGGTCAGCTGCTCTAGGATGCTGCCTGTGTTGCAAAAAACAGAGTTTGTTAACAGTTGTTTTCCCCAAAACACAGCCCTCAAAGTGGTGGGTAAAAGAAGTCCCTTTCCCTCAGTATTTTTTCTGCAAAGGGAAAGGACTGTGGCCAAAAAAACCCCCAAACAAACAAACAAAACCCCTTAACACATGTGAAATGAATATCAGACTTTCAGATAAAAACCTGTGACACTCTAAGAACTAAACACAAGAGTTGACACAGTAGAGGAGAGGGGGGAAAAAGCAAAGAGATATTGATGAAAGATCAGAGCACATCTTCCAGCTGAGTGAATTCCTCAAAAATCAGCCTTCAGGACCAGCCTTGCTGACCTTGGCTACTGCTGTCGATTCTCCTTGAACACAGGCTTGGTTTTAATATAAGAGATCAGCTAATTTATCCACTTTTGATGTTACTAAACTGGTTGGGTTTTAGCTGGCTGCATTTTTTAGTTTGTTTAATCACCTCTGGTTACGAGCATCAAATTCTCAGCCATGTAAACATAATTATTTAGCAAAGCCCACATAAAAGACACTGGCATTCCTGAACAGAAAAACCCTAAAGAGCTACCCATTTCTCTATTGCATTCAGTTTTCTGTAATATTAAATAGAGGTCTGCCATATCCAGTAGAGAGTTCTGAATTTCTAGAACCATTACAGGTTCTAATTGTATAAAATCAACTTCAGAGATTAGGTTCAGTTACCTGACAGCATTCAAGAAACAAACTCAAGAAGCTGATATGGATTTCACACCACACATCTGCACCGTTCTGCCCCTTCTCTCTGCCTTTAAATGTCATGGAATTAAATACAGGAAGAAAGAACACTCTAAAATCAAAATACTCAGATACATACAGCAAAAAATTACAGGTTTTAGGCAAGACAGTCTGGTCCCTTTGTCACCTTGACAGTATTCCCTTAACCTAGTTATTGTTCTGCAGCCAGGATAACAAAATAGACAAGATGTCTAATTACCATAATTTGTCCATTCTGGCTTATAAAACCCTTAAATGCTCATTCATGCAGCTGATTGAATGAGTCTGTCCAAGCATGACAACAAACACAGAAAAGATGCTGGATATTCAATTTGGTCATTTGATGCCACAGGAAAACAGTGAGAAAATTCCTCTCTACAGGTGCTGCAGCAACAGGTACTGCCCTTGTTGGAACTGCCCACACTCTTGGAATATGCATTCCAGGATTTCCTAACCAGCTCCCATAAAAATACAGCCATACAGAAATTTCAGGTGCTATTTTAAGCACAGGGTGAAGACAGGATGTTGAATGATGGACTGTCACTGTGGAGTCATCACACCTAATTTCTTTGCTTAATTATTCAGCAACAGCTTCTTACCAAGCTTTGCTGAACAGCAGCACAAATGGGGGTTTCTCTTGTGAGTTATCACTACTCCAACATGTTTAGGATGAGCAGAGGGGGTTTATCCCTGGGGACAACCTGTCCTGGCCCTGGTTCAGGGCTGGACTGAGGGGTGACAGCAAAACACTGCTGTTGTGCTGGTCACAGTGTCCAGGAAATCAATCTCCAGGGAATAAAGCACTTTGTACAAGTGGCACAATTATAAATCAAAGGGGTGGAGGGGCAGCTTCTGTGCAGTTTTCTCTCTCCTCCCCCAGTTCAAACCATAAATTAGCATTTATGCTAGACTGGAGCAGCACTGGGATGCAGCCTCACCTGACTGCTCAAGCACCCTAGGCCACCTGGTTTTGGGTAGAACTGATACCAAAAGGACACAGGGCTTTGAAACTCTCAAGAATCAGAGCTGGAACGAATTCCAACACTTGGCCCACGCAGAAGAGCTTCAAAACATTTTTGTGTTAGAAGCAAATACCTGACAAAACCCCTCCTTGCACACATCTCCCTCCGTACACCTCTATTTTTACCCTGGAACTTCAATTTTCCCATGAGGAATTTAATGACCGAATGCTCCCAGGGGGAAGAGTTGGGTTGTGCAACTCCAAACAACGCAAGTTTCCATTTATTGTTTCACAGAATAAGAGGAAAATCCAGCCTCTCCAAGTATAACACAGCATTTCAAACATTACATTTGCCTTCCAGAGTTGAAAAGGAAAGAAATGTGCTTAAAACATGACTTGCAAAAAGAAAGGAAGAGAAGATATGTTACAGGCATCAAGCTGTATTGTAAGAGGCTGCTTGAAAGGCTGCCAGTGCTGCCATTCCCCAGAGCTCCTTTGTAATCCACGCACATTACAAACATCAGGAATACCTAGCATGATTTTTATTTTTAAGCTGAAGTGGGTTCAGATACCAAAAGAGTGATTTTTAAACTCTCAAGCTCTTTTGTGAGACTTTCAAAGGATCCTGGCTTGTGTCAAGTCCAAGGCTCCTTTCAGAAATCAGGCAGAGGACTTGGCCTGCCTAAAAATCACTGAGCAAACCCAATAGAAATTAGCAAGAAAAAAACGAAAATCAGATCTCCCAGTATCCTCCCCTATTTATTCTTCTCCAATGAAACTGCTTTTTTAACTGCTAAATGTAATTTTTTCCAGTGACTTATGAGCGTTTAAAAGAAAAATTCAACACAAAAACCTTTCAAATGACACAACCTTTCATAGGAAACAACCCTTCATTAGAAAGAAAACCATGGACAAGCACACACCTAAACATCCCTGTACTTGATGCAAATAAAATAAAATGAAAATAACCCTGCTTAGTTTAACTAATGAGCCCAGAGATCTATCAATTACCAATACACAACAAAGCAAGCAGTATTTCAAGCCCAGTGAGTTTATTTGCTTTATGTTCTTAAACATCAAACTACCACAGCATGATATTTAAAAAAATATCTTCATTTAAATGTTATAAACCTTAGGTCAGGCTGGGTTGGGGTTTTTTAATGCATTTGCCCAGGAGTTCACTGGTATTAACTCAGCTACCTGTGCTATCAGCATACACAGCTGATTCAGAAAGAGATGGAGTAAATGTGAAGCTTTCCCTTCTTCTTTTTTTTTTCTAAATTTTTGGAACAAAATAAAAGAATCACAAGTCTGCTGCTGCCTCTTGCATTGTTCCCACTGCATGGATATGACAAAGGGGAACAGTAACTTATCCAAGGCTGTGTGTGTTGGCAGCAGAGTCTGAGCTCAGTGCTCCTCATGCCCCCTCGCTGCTCCATGTATTATTGCCAATCATGCAAACCTAAGGAAGAGAACTTCATGGCACAGCTCATTTTGTCCAGCACTGAAAGCCTTCAGAAAGAAGGGAAGAGGAAGGAGATCGTAATTTTTTAGGCCCAAAAGCCAAGTATTGCCCTGCCTTTTCCCAGATGACTCCTTCCCTTCTGCCACATTAACTGAGGTTTGTGCATGGAGCTGCTCCTGCCAAGGCAACCAGAACCTTCCAGAGCCTAAAGGGGCTCCAGGAGAGCTGGAGAGGGACTTGGGACAAGGGATAGAGGGACAGGACACAAGGAATGGCTTCCCACTGCCAGAGGGCAGGGATGGATGGGATATTGGGGAAGGAATTCCTGGCTGTGAGGGTGGGGAGGCCCTGGCACAGGGGGCCCAGAGCAGCTGTGGCTGCCCCTGGATCCCTGGAAGTGTCCAAGGCCCGGTCGGACAGGGCATGGAGCACCCTGGGCTAGTGGAAGGTGTCCCTATCCATGGCAGGGGGTGGAACTGGATGAGCTTCCAGGTCCTTTCCAACCCAAACCACAACCATGGACCACTCTTAATCTGGCCATCACATCCTCTCAATATTCAAAGATACTAAAGCTGGAAAGAAAGCTGTCACACAGCCAACCTGAGCTTGCAAACACCAGCTACACAATGACAACATTTGGCCATCACTGCTCCTTTTGAAACACATCCTCAGTCCTGCAAACAAGAACTCACGGTTACCTGTCACAGCCAGTTCCAACCTCTGCCCTTAACAGTGGTACAGATAAATTCCCAATTTGTATTTTTCTAGTTTTAGGCTTTCATACACTTGGTCTTCCTGCCACCTTTCCCTTGTCACAGCACAGGTTTCCAAGGCGATGGCAGCACTTTGTACCAAGCGCTGAAGTCCTCTGGTAGCTCCAGCACATGAAATACTTCACTATTTATGATCCCTCAGCCTCTAAAACCTGTGGTGTGAAGGTGTATTTGAGCAAAACAAAGTAATTTCAGTAATATGACAAATATATGCTGACAGCACGTATCTTACACACAAAATATCATATTTTACCCTCAATCCTAACCTAAGGTGTCTTCCAAACCTTTCCATGAGCTCTCCTTACCAACAATTAAGAAACAAGGGACAAGCAGCTAAAGCCATTCCATACTCCCAGCTTAAAGACTACCTGGTTTATATAATGGGAACAGATATTTTACTGAATTATTCCAATAAAATCCCAGAATGAAAAATGCCACGGCAAAGAGCAAACATGCAAGGCTAAAGAACAGAAAACAGCCTTGTTTTCACAGGATGACTACTGCAAAAAAATTAGAAAGCTCCCAATTTTCAAATACCAAAGGGCAGAAATCAAAATTCTTTCTATTTTTTGGCTTTAGCTAAATAGAAAGCTTAAGTCTATCAACATGCACTTCACGTTTCTGTCAAGGAAACTACACGAACACTCCACTTAAAGAGGGATCCCCACATGAAAGCAGCACAGATCCTCAGCCAAAATCTCCATGGTATCAAGTCCAGAGTGCCAGCAGATGAGCAGACAGTATCAGTAAACAAGTGGGCCAGAAGGTAGAAAAGGGAGCAATTAATCACTCAGACTATTAGAAAATATTTCTGTCATTCCAAACAACTCAACTGGCCCCTATTTACCTTGCAGGCTTCAGAGCTGAAGGGAGCAGTGTTGAACCAGCACCACTTTTGTTGCTGACACCACAAGAGTTATCAGCAGTAAATCTTTCACTGCAATAAGCAGTGTCAGATGATCAACAATATTTCCATCTGCATCAGATCCTCAACCACTGCTGATTAAAAACCTGATGAAAGGGAATAGGCTATTTTGAAGCAGTGATTCATCAGATAAATATGGTACGCATTGGCGGCTCTGTGTGCAAGGTCTACCTTTAACTACCAGGAATAAAAAGTTAGAGGGTGTAAAAACATCTTAAAAAATCAACAAAAAACACAATTCAATCCACCCTGTCCAACTTTATAAGAATATGGAAAGATTAATTTGGTTTCCCCACAGCACAGGAGCATCATACACACTGCCAAACTCCTGGACACAGCATTAATTGGCGATTCCTAATAAAGATGCTTTTAAAAATTAAGACTTTGAGCCCTGGAAAGTGAGTGTTTACAGGAAGGAACCTGCTCTGCCTGGATCACTGCTGTGAAGCAAAGGGACTTTGAAGTTCTCCGTGGCTGCATTGTTTCAATTGATAAATGGCAAGGTAAACCTTGCAGGGGGGTTAAAACAAAACTCCAGCACTTGCAGCTATTTTCTGGCTTCAGGGAGAACTGTGAGTCAGCAGACAAAGCTGCCACATCCTCACTTCACAGATTCCATCAAATACTCCAAGTTTATGGTGAAATAACTCATAGCTGTGTGTTACTTAAAAATTTATAAAGCCTTTAGAGCAGGTATGGCCACCTAGGCAAGAACAGCAGGCCAGGAAAAGCACACCCTCCAAAAAAGGGAGATTCACCCAAGAGGGCAGAAAATGCTGGGTTTTGATGCCTCCTCAGAATTGCTCAGGTTTGGGGTTGGCCTTCTTGAAGTTAAACAACCCTGCATTAGCAGCTCACAGGTACAAAGGTGCTACTCAGACCCAGCACAGGACAAAACCACCCCAGTTTGGTGTTACAACCACTCTGCAGCGTTTAACACCCAACTGTAACCCAAAACCTCAGCAATCCATCTAACTCTGCTTCACAGGCAGCAAACTGATCTACCAGACAGGAATAGAACTGTTCTCCCCAAAATACTTCAGAATTGATAAAACACTGGCACAGGTTGCCCAGAGAAGCTGTGGCTGCCCCTGGATCCCTGGAAATATCCAAGGCCAGGCTGGACAGGGCTTGGAGCAACCTGGGATAGTGGAAGGTGTCAGGGTTGGAATGGGAGGAGTTTTAATGTCCCTTCCCACCCAAATCATTCTATAATTCAATATATTCCACTCAGATCAGGCCAACAATTTGCTTATCCATGTTTGTACATCACAAACATGATGGACCAAAGGGAAGAGACGACTGGGAAGGGGAAAAAGAGGCACCTCCTGAACAAGCATCAGCTCCAAAGCACAGAAATCCCTTCCAGTGTGTTGTTCTTTATCCTTTGTGATCACTACAGGTGTTCTGCACAAATCCTGTAGCAACAGGTGATTCTCTCTTTGGACAAGTTTGCTTTGTCTCGGGCACTGTGCCCTTCCTGGGAAGTGCCACCACCACGGCAGCAGGGTGAGGTCACTCTGCAGGGAGTTTTCAAGGCCATTTTGGGGTCCCTTCCCATCTGCCACTCAAAAACCTGAAACAAGGTTTGAGGCACAGAGGAAATCCTCCCTCCCCTAAATTCAGATGCACCATTGGTACAATTTTTTAAGTTTTCTTCCTTTTTTTTTTGCATTAAATAATAGAAAAAGGCTACAAGTGAGCCTTGTAGGAGAAGCCATAATTTGGGCATATTCAGTTGGTTTAGCAATGAAAAAGACTCCCTATAAAGCATCAGTGGCAAGAGACTCACATAAGAACAGGCTCCAGTGACTTGGAATTCAAATAATAAACTGAATATCTCCTTTTAAGGGAGAACAAAAATCTTATACTGTACTCCTGCCATTATTACTCATTTTCCATACTGCCTTTGGTACTGTATTCTCAAAGAATCTGATTTATAAATAGGTTTTAAAAAGTCTTCAAATGACATCCTTCAAATCACAATTAAAAATCTAGTAACTGTTTCAGCATAAGACTTTTCCTCCTTTTTGGGTTCCCATAAATAGATTTTCAAGCCTGACTATAAACTCATTATTTTTCATTATGTTCCCCTGCAAATGCAGATTAAAAACTTGCTCCAAAACTCCAGTCATAATTCCAAGCACAATCATTTGCAAAACAACAAAGATATTTAACTTACGGCCATTTCATCCATGTTTATAATATCTTATAAACCACTGGACACAGATGGGACAACAGCAGGAGAAACCACAATTATGCTGCAATTAGTTTCTTGTTGGCCTAAAGATGCCAGGAGAGACTAAGCTGTTAAGTTACTTTCTTTTGTGACAAAAATTAACTTCATTTTTCTGCAAGGATGGATTTCAATACTTTTCCTGAAGGAATCAAGCTCTTTCTAAGCATTAATCCTGACAATAAACAAGGCTTAATGACTTTTATGCAACTTGGCAACAGTTTTAGAACTTGTTAGTGCCAGTGAAGTCTTCGGAATGATTTCTGCCAAAATCTGCAGCAAATCTGAGGCATGACCAGAGCCTGTGAGCTCCTAAACACTCACCTTTCTACCTCACCTGCAGTGTCTGAAAGAATCTGTTCAAATTATCCCTTCTCCTACCCATTGTTTTTCCTTACAGAAAACGTGAAAAACACTTTACCAACATCTGCCATTGTCAAGGTTCAAGGATCCAAGTAGTTAATGTCCAAAAAGTAAGGAAAAAATTTTGTTTCAAGAGCCCTGGTAACCTGGAGTGTGTCTGGCAATTTTTGCTAAAGGTTATAATCATTAATGCGCTGAAGAACCTCCCAGAATTAACCCAAAAACTCTGGCAAGATCCTCCCCAAATGACAAATGACTGAAGGAAAGAAAAAATAATTTTAAAATCCTTGATTTTTTTAGGACAAAGGGCATCTTGCATAGCTTGTGTCCACAAAAACCAAAGCAGCCAACAACACAAGAAACACTCAGCACTGCTTGAACTGGAATTTCTTTGTACCACTTCAACATGAGGTATAAACAAAGGTTTCATTTAGAAGATAATTACTCAAGACGAACATTAGATAATTGTGATTAATTTTTATAGTTTCTGGATGGATGTTCTGCTAAATATAATCTACCAAAAGGTACAGACTTATGGCTTGCCAAGAACCCCTCACAAATGAGGCCACAATTAACTGCTGACATCACTACTGCCTTGAAAATGAACTTGTCTCTCACTTTCAAACATATTAATTATGGACACAATTATCCAGTGACAGCTGGTATTTATACCGAGTTCTGTCAGCTTCATTCCCACATCTCAGCAAGGCAGGTGCAATCCAAATTCCACTCAGAATCAGGTCACTCTTCAGCAGTATACAAACAACTTACAGTTTTATTAATGCACAGAGAGCTACATAAATTACCTCTGGAGATATTAAAAAAACATCTGGACATAATCCTGGGTAAACAGCTCCAGGAGACCCTGCCTGAGGAGGGAGGCTTGGAGCAGATACCTCCAGAGGCCCCTTCCAGCCTGTGACTCCACAGGCACATCCCTGTGTTTAAGACTGCCATGAGTAAGCCCGCACTCCGACAGCAATTCCAGAGTATTCCAGGACTCCTCTGCCTCTCATCTCCAAGCTGGAGGCAGCCAGGTGATCTCCTTGCTCAGCAAAAGAGCTGTCACAGAGTACAAGGAATCTCAGCCACAGCCTCTGGAAAAGGGTTTTTGGCACGACCTGACCTGGGAAAATGTCACCTGAGAAACCAGAACAGGGACTAGAGGACAAGGAAAACAAAGGTATGAGGAAATGTTTGATTACAGAGGGCTCGATGATCTCAGCCCAGAAAGCCAACACTGCCCTGGGCTCATCCCACAGCGTGGGCAGCAGGGGAGGGAGGGATTCTCCATCTCTGCCCAATTCAGGTGAGACCCCACCTGGGACACTGCATCCAGCCCTGGGGACCCAGCACAGGAAAGAGGTGGAGCTGTTGGAGTGAAACCAGAGGAGGCCATGGAGATGCTCTGACAACTGTAGCCTCTCTGCTCTGGAGCCAGGCAGGGAGAGCTGGGGGTTCTCACCTGGAGAAGAGAAGGATCCAGAGAGACCTCAGAGCCCTTTCCAGAGCCTAAAGGGGCTCCAGGAGAGCTGGAGAGGGACAAGGGATGGAGAGACAGGACAAGGGGGGAACAGCTTCAAACTGGAAAAGAGGAGATTTGAGTGGGATATTGGGAAGGAATTGTTGGCTGTGAGGGTGGGGAGGCCCTGGCACAGAGTGCCCAGAGAAGCTGTGGCTGCCCCTGGATCCTTGGAGATGTCCAAGGCCAGGCTGGACGGGGCTTGGAGCAAACTGGGATGGGGGAAGGTGTCCCTGCCCATGGCAGGGGGTGGAATGAGATGGGCTTTGAGGTCCCTTCCAGTTCAAACCATTCTGTGATTCCGAAGACTGACACTGTTCCACACGAAGCTGTACCAGGATATCCATCCCACACTCTCAGAGAGCTCTACCAGTTTCACCTTGTGCCACCTTCACAAGTAAAACATCTAATTTTTTAACCACGAGATTCTTCATTATCACCAGAAATCAGGTCATGGAGGACTATGCCCAATTCCAAACCTGTGTCCACAGGCTGCAGTAATTCCTTAGCACACAGAACTGAGCTTACTCTGTACCACCTGCACTCCTGTGCAGTGTGAACCTGCCATGGTTCTACTAATCCCACATAATTCCCGCACTGGGAACACTGTCAAAGACTTGCCAGTGCTCCTCCTGCAACTCAATTAAACTCAGCAGCACGGGAAAATACCTCAGTGGTTACAGAGAGAGACAAAACCACGTGTGCAAACCCTGCAGAGAGGATTTGCCCAGGCTGGAGCAGAGCATGGGTGGCAGGTTTCAGTAGGAAGTTGCTTCACAACCCTTTGCTGCTTAGGGCAGGTGTTTAAGTAAGAAAACTTGCAGGCAGTAGAGATGCTTGTAAGCCTCAGCTGCTGCTGCAAATGTGGTTTCAGCAACCAGATAATTGCTTCCTCTCACAACCATCCCTATTTCTCTCTTCTGTGCCACAAAATCTGCGTATGGTTTTTCTTTGACTTTTTGCCCTTTTTTTTTTTCTTCACACCTCTGAAGTTTCTGCTGAGCACATTGTAACTCTCCCTCTCCGTGGTGCCATGGCTGCAAACTCTGCAAAGATATAATTTTTAGGTGCATTTCTGGGAAGGATTCAGAAATCTATGGGCTGTGACATACGTACATTCCAACATGGAAGTTGGCCCATGACAAATACGATTCCAAGAGCTCAGAGGACTGGGGAAAAGAGCCTTCAAACCAGGAAAAGGTTTGACAGAAGAATAAAACAATGGATAATGTCACTGCCATAGAATTTCAGAATGGTTTGGGTGGGAAGGGACCTGAAAGATCATTCCACCCCCTGCCATGGGCAGGGACACCTTCCACTAGCCCAGGGTGCTTCAAGTCCTGTCCAGCCTGGCCTTGGACACTTCCAGGGATCCAGGGGCAGCCACAGCTTCTCTGGGCACCCTGTGCCAGGGCCTCCCCACCCTCACACTGAAGAATTTCTTCCCAATTTCCAATCTACCCCTGCATTCTGGCAGTTCGATCAGAGCTAAATTTTGATCAGAGTTGTTCGTATTAGATAACAATTTTTGAGTGGTTATATTTGCTCCCAAGTACAGATGAAATTCAGATCATAAACATACACAAGGAATGCTTTAAAAAATCCAGGGAGCTGGAAGTGCTCGTCACTGCAGGACTACTCAGATAAAGCTGAGTGGATATCCTGTTCCTTCATTTCATTTATCTCATCAGCACAGTAAGGCTTCAGCTGCTGAGGGACAGAACAAAATGCTGGCAGGAGGCTACAAACCCTGAGGAGAAAGGCAAAAAATGGTATTGTGCTTTCCAAAAGGCCGAAAATTCAACTAAGTGGACGAGCCTAAGAACCTCAGACAATGCACATTAAGATATAGGGTTTCCTTACGTCACTACCACAATATAAAGGCCCTGAGTTCTGGCCCCACTGAGTGATGTGACCTAATTAATTATACACCAGCACAGGAAGCTTCTTGCTGGGGAAAAAAAAAAAAAGCCCAAAAAATCCCTAAACACAAAAACCCCCAAGACGACAACAATAACAAGAAGAACAAACCAAAAACCACCCAACTCAAACAATAAAAAGCCACCCTCCCACACAGAGAAATGCTTCTTGGACTAGATATCAACCAAAAAAATGGGAAAAATGCTAGATTTATTTTAGAGGCTTGAAACAGAAGAGAGGAATCTGCAGCCCACGGTCAGATAAGGAGCATATGGTAGAGCTGAGGCAAAACTTCCATCTCCTCATGCAGCCACTGCTTTTCGAGAAGTCCATCCTTCCTCTCGTGATATCCTCCATGTCCAGCCCTCTTCCTTTAGCCAAAAAAAACCCCTATTACCCTGACTGCTTCTCTCCTCAAAGGAGCTCCAACTGGATAATTAGTTTTGTAAGACAGTATATGCTTATCAAACCTCATGCTTATCAAGGCTGCTGTGAACTTTCGAGCACTAATTAAAATGTTATTTTATTTCACATACTCCCAGAGCAGTGAATGCAACACTCACTGCCCACAGCAGTGCACAGGAAGCCAGATTTATATCCCCAGAACTTGTTCTGCTCCACACAAAATGAATGGATAAAGACACAACTTATTTTAATGCAAATTACAACCAAGGGGAGATAGTCTGGTACTTCTAAAACTGCAACAACACAAACTTTAGTGCTCCTTTTAGGAGGAGGCCACAAACAGCCATACTTCCAGAGCTTCTTTCCAGGAAGGAAAAGCATTCCCAGCAGAGGGAAGGGTGCTGCCCATGCAAGAGCAGCAGATGCTGCATTCCTGCAGACCGAGCTCATGGAAAACAAAAACCAGAAATACCTTCAAGATGCTGCTTGTCGATTTCTCCTCACAGCAGAAGGAGAACAAACAGGCCTGTAATGTTTTTCCCCATTTACTGACATTCAAACAGGTAAAAGAATATCAAATACTGAAGCAAATCTTGAGGTGCTACAGCAACTGCAACTGTCCCATTTTACTGTAATAAACCCACACAGAATCAAGGTCCTCTGCATTCTGTAGTTTTATTTCAGGCTTTACAGAGCTGGTGACAAAATCAGAATAAAGCCCATAAGTGTAAGGCAGCATCAAGTGCAACAGTGCCATCCTAAAATTAACACCACCACAACACAAAAAGACAAATTAGCTCAAACTAATGCACTCAAGTATCTCTCAAAACTTGTTCAAATTTCCTCAGGACAATGACTCTATGACACAAAGAGGTTTCTCCTTTTCTTCACTCTTCATAACCTCAGAAATAACCTAGGAAACAAACCCTGACAGTTTTCATATTCCATTTTCCAAAACCTAAGGAAATTAAAAGACTGTATGTGATATTATCTGCCTGTATATTCCAGCTGACCATACAATCACTGATAATACGAAGCATTATCCACCTTCTCAGGAGAGCATCAAACCCTGTCCTGCCAAAGCAGCTCACACCTGAACATTCAGATTATTTTATTTCAAATTAGCATGGGGAACACACCTATATAATCAGAATGACTGGAACAGAGAGTTTAAGAGCTGTACAGCACAAAGTTATCCTGGTTATTAATAATCAATTATGTTGGAGGGTGGGAAATATCCTCTCTTGCATCTTTTTCTGATCTCATTATCGTATTAATCTGACATCAAGATTTTAGAGTTTAATCTCAAACATCTCCAAAACAAAATTGGTCTGGTTTAGCTTGTAGATTTAAGAAGTCAGGAAAACAATTAATACTTCCCAGTCTCCTTGAAGCTTCAACAATCTGATATTGAGAGCTTCAGATACAGGTGGGCTTGAAAACCAAAACTGTTGAGACAGTTCCCTCAAAATTGCCATAAATGGTTCAATAAAAGCTACATTCCACTCAAATATTAAACACATTCATTCTAATAGCTTCAACGTGGCACCAAGAGGGGTTTTGGTTTTGTTTTGTGGTTGTGTTGAGGTTTTTTCCGGAAAACAACCCAGCTCTGGGAACTGGCTCCTGCTGCTGGTACCACTGTGAGAAGGAACTACTGATAACTTTCTGTTTGCAGCAGAACTCAACTCCTTGGAGAAATCCCAGTCAAAAGCCTTTGCCAGCTCCAGAAGGGTTTTCCTGAAGGACTGGATGCTGAGCCATTATCACCAACCTCCAAATGCTGCCTGCAAGCAGGTCAATGCCATGAGTACTTCAGAACTTGCAGCTAGACTGCACAGCAAAACCCTTCAATTTAGTGAAGAATTAAGGCTGCAGGTACCTTACAAATGTTTTGGGTTTTAAAGAGCAAAAAGCACCAGAGATAAAGAATCAATAAAGCACAAGCTGAGGGTTGTACTTCAGATCATATGACATGAAACAAATTAATTCTTCATCTATTTGCTCCTTCCCTCAAATGCAGCAGGTTATTACCAACTCAAATGAGCAGCAAGATCAAGAAAAGCCTCTTTGATGCTCATCCAAGGAATATGAGGGGGCCAAGGATGATTCCAGTAGGGACATGGCCACAAACTTCTCACTCCAAGAGGATACAGCTCATGTTAAAGCAGTTTTCATTTGCCACATGGGCACAAAGCTTCTGAATAACAGATAATCCTAATTAGCTATGACTATGTTTGCCATAGAAAAAGGTAGAAGTAAATAGGTGTGACCCAGCTGGTGGGAAGAGAATCAGCTATAAAAGAAATCATTAACCCAAAGTCTCACCATTCATTTTCTTAAGCAATACAGAATTGGTTACAGGTCTGGTTTAAGCACATTGACCCGCACAAGCACAGTCCAAAACTTCTGTTTACTTTTGATCCATCACAAAAATTAATGGAGGGCTTCTGTCTCGGATTTTCACTTTTACTTCAGTCAAAGCACGTTAAGTTGGAGCAAACACTTCCTCAAAAGCACAGCTTGGAAGCTCAGCAACCCCCTTCTCTCCCGGCAGAACTCCCACTTCTCAATTTTACACGAGATAAGGATTTAAAGTGGCGAGCCTTCACCTCCTTGTGCAAATTCATTTCTCCCTTGTGCAGCCAAAGCCTCGGGAGGTGCAGTGGCACAGCCCTGTGTGCCAGTCCTGCTGTCCCCAGGACACTTTGAACAAAATGATTTCTAGGTACTGCAGAAACTCATCAGAAGTATTTAATCATATAATACTTATATCAGAAGACAATTTTGAGAAAAACAGATGACTGGGAGCTGGATGCAGTCCAGCCTTAGTGCACATGGAATTATGAAAGTTGGAAAAGTCCTCTAAGACCATCAAGTCCAGTCATTCTCCCAGCACTGTCCCACGTCCCCAAGTGCCACATCCACACAGCTCTAAGTCCCTCCAGAGATGGGGACTCCACCACCTCCCTGGGCAGCCCCTTCCAATGCTTGAAACCATCCCAGTGAAGAAACTGTTCCTAATATCCAACCTAAAACTCCCCTAGCACGAGTTCACCTCCATAATACAGGTTTAATACCACTTCCTACATAATAAGCTCTGATAACAGACCGAAAAAGCAATGTTTTCACCATTATTTCATTCACTCACTGAAATTACTCTGTCAATTTTAAATTAGGCATATTTTTCCCTTCTCTTCTAACTTCTTCAGGCTGTTCAATAACCTGACCAATAAAAGCCAGCAGAAACAACTATAATTTTACAGGACAAGCTCTTGCTTGAAGTAAGAGATGAGCAAGGATGCAACAGAGGCCAAGCTGGCAGTGCAGGAAAGTCTCACGGTGCTGTTTTTGCAAACATGAACTTCCTGTGAGCTGTTCCGTGCCCACAAAACCCCAGTTTGGATGTCGAGAGGGGCAGACTTCCCTTTCTTCTGGATGTCAGCTCTCGGCCTCGGGAATACACACACGCTCCCTGCCCCCCTCCAACTTCCTGGAACACTGCTGCACATGAAAACATTGCACAAATCTGTTCCCTGGATGACAACGCCGAGCTAACGTCTAACCCAAAAATTTCATTTTCAGAGCTTTATGCACCCCTCAGCCAGGGGAGCCATTCCTGCTTAGTGGAACTCTGTGTCCCTTCCACACATCCTAACCCGAATTTTCCCCGTCCTGAGCAGTTTATACGGAATTCACACAATGCCAGGAAAGATATGGAGAAGCAAAGGCACAGCAATTAGCTTTCACCCATGTTCCAAGACAACAATATTTCTCCCTTTAAACTGCTTTGCTGTCAAATAGCAACCGTACCACAGCATGCAAATGGTTCAGCGAGCCCAATGTTCCATTTCTGGTGGTGTCCAACAGCTGAGACTCCTCACTCAAATGCAGGAACAGCTGGGGACACAGATGCCTGAGATGAGACAGCTCCCCAAGTGGTTCTTGCCTAACATCAGGCAGGATTCCTGGGTGATTTTCAAGAAAATGTGGGCATTTTTCCATGGCTATCTACTAGTAATTGCCTGTTTTCTTGGGAGCTCGGAGTTCTGCAGATTCTGCAGTTCCATAAACAGCAATGCATTCATACATTTGCCTCCTTTTCTGATCCAGCATGTCCCTTCCTGATCATGCATGTCCTTTCCTAGGGTGGAAGTGAAGCCTGCACCCCAACGTCCTCCTGTTGCCATGAATTATTTTTTAAAAGTCAATTTTTTCCTGGTTACTCCTACCAGCTGGCTTTTCCAGTTCATATATATCTACATATACAAGAACACCTATATAATCCTTTCAGCATTTCCTCTTTAGGCATCTTGACTCTCTGAATGAGGCAAAGGGATGTAAGTGTGCATGAACTGTAAGATATAGAATAGAGACAAACAGGATCATGATGTGCTCAATTTTTGCCAAACCTTTCTTTAACTGGAATCTTTGCTTATTGTTCCACATATATTCCTTGTCCAGCTCACTGAAATACGATATATATACTTTATCACATCACTGAGGTATTTTTAAATTTATAATTAATGTTTTTCCACTCAAGGTACATTTACCTCAACCAACGCACTCTCTTAGCTATAATTTTTGCCCAAGAAACCGATTTATGTGCAGCTTTGCCACCTCCCTACTCAGGCACTTCCACACTAAAATCAGCATTTCCCATTACGATCGAGGGAGCTCGAGGTCTCTAACACTCCCCACAGCAAGAGCTGCTAAGTCATGACTTATTTTCAGCTTTTAGCAGCTTTAAGGAGAGTTCTGGAGTCACGCTAAGGAGTCACCCACACACCCCAGGCAGGTGAAAGGCGGCTTCACCTTGCTCTGGGCAGACCCAACATTGTGTAACTGCTCAGGCTGTGCCAAGCAGGAGCTTATCCTGCCTCCCCACATGCTCCTGCCTCCGCAGCACGGGATTCCTGGCTAACAGAGAGCACAGGGAGCTTGTGTGGGCTTGCAAGAACACCCTATTCCAGTTTTTAGCAACCACTCTGTTTGTTTTTAAATTCAAAGTCACGTGTGTTTTGTTACCGTTTCCCTCCACTTCGCACTTAACCCTTGAAAAGGAGTGAGCTAATGTTGCTTGGTCTTTGAGACCCTAATACTTCTTTTCTGGCAGCATTTTTTCAATACCTAAATCTTTGCCAGGATCTGTCTGAATTGGCCCTAATCTTCATTTCTTCAAAAGGATTAAAAGCTTCTTCAGCTTTGTGAGAAAAAAGAAACTTCAGTCCAAAGACTAACTCAGGAAAGTTTTAACAAACTGTGCTGTTCATTTTAACCCAACCCCTGCCTGAAGTCCATCATCCACCTGAAATCAGCAATTTATTACCCATTTGAATCATAGTTTGGGTTGGAAGGTCCTTAAAGCTCATCCCATTCCAACCCCCTGCCGTGGGCAGGGACATTTTCCACCATCCCAGATTGCTCCAAGCCCCATCTCCCCACAACCTTCTTTAGGACTGTCAGATGCCTCAGAAAGAAAACGGGAATTGGAATGGCAGAAGAATCTTCTAAAAATATTCTTGCCATTGTAAAATATACTTGGGCTTCACCCAGTTCCTCATCAAAGCAGAAATCACTGAGTTCAGCTGCTGCAAGGCTGCAAAAATCCTCAAGCCTAAGATAATAACACACCCCTTCTCAATCTCCAGATCTCCTTAAAAACAACGAAATTGAGTTTAAGCACTACAACTTGAGCAAAAAAAGTGTCTGTGTGGGTACAGAAAAATAAACTGGTTTAAATCCAGAAATAGATACCTTAAAAGCAAATCTTTATAAAGATCCTCAATTACTGAATTATCTACTACAAAGCACTAATTATAAAGACATTACAATAGCTGAAAAGGAAAAACCCAGCCTGGTTTAACACACTTGTCAGCTCCAGTTAGCTGCACTCATTCCTTGGACGGGTTTTTACCCTGTGCCAGTCTTTGGAATCTCTCTGTTCTGCAAAACAAGAGGGAAAGCAGCTAGAAACCACAAACTGCAACAAAACTACAGTGAAGTCAGCACTTGTTTCATTTTTAAGCATTTTCTCTTCATAAAAAGGCTCGGAGGAGGTTTGCTGGGCAGATTTAATGAATGCTTTGCTTTACAAATACCACTGCTGATTCACAGGGCTGTGCCAGACTGATACACCACTGATCTCTGAGCTCATATCAGTTACACATCAATTACAGTTATGTCTGCAAGACAGGATAAACCTCCTGTGTCTGACCTGTCAAAAAAGAAAAAAATTAAATCTTTTTAATAAGTCTTGTTCGGGAAATGTAAAATTACACCACGAGCAAATTGATAGTTAAAAGAAAAAAATAAAAGGCTGTAAAAGAATGTGGAGTAATTAGAGGCAATCTGGAGATTTTCCAAAAAATTAATTCCCATAAACATTCCAGTTGTTGCCCAGGACTTATCTATTCACTTCAATCACAAGTGAGTTCACACCCTCTTCCAAGCCCCAGCCACCGAGTAAGAATGCTGTGAGTAATCTTTGCAGCACAGAGTAAATCCCGAGTTGATAAAGAAACTTCAGCCTTGACCTTTGCAACAGGGAGAGCAGAAGGAGCAGACAGCTCAGGAAGGCAAACAAAAGAGGGGACAAGTCATGCTAATGATATTATCCATCCACAGCAGATCCCTGGAGCTTCACACATCCTCGAGGGGAGATTTTGATTTACAGAGGTCATTTGGGGAAATTTGCGACGGAAACTCAAAGCTCTGTCACAATTAATTTTGTGAAGGCAGCTGAAGAAAAGCGTGAGCATTTCCACACGGTGTACTTTTAATTTTAACACAAGAAGCTGCCACCCAACCAAACCCACACCTCCAACAGCCCAAGGTTTATAGCAAAGCCTGCCCAGCCTGGAGGTCATCCCATGGATTTTAAAATTGATCTTCTGTACGTGATCAAGTTACTGAAACCTGCACAGCACCATTAAGGATTGCTCAATAAAATTAACTGCTGCCTCTCTCCAGCTCAGGAAAGGTCATTTCTTGGTTAAGGAATAACAGGAGAATACCAGATTTTTTTCCAGCCATGTGAAAAGAGACTTTTTTTTTAAGAGCGTTTTACATGTACTTATTAATCCTCAAGTCTCTAGAGAAATGTATAAATAATATATTCAGTTTGTAGACACAAGAAAAAGTGAGGTCCATCGGTTATCACCTGGATTTTCAAAACATTCCTTAATTTTTAATGCCAAATTTGAAGCACCTATGTTTTTCTGAACACCTGACAACCATTTCAGTGGCAATTACAAAGACACAATTTGCCATATCCAACAGTCAGGTCCCACACACCTCAGGTTGGGGGATTTATTTACATCTCCCAATCTCCCAGGCTTGGTTTCTCCCAGAGAGGATGGAAGTGGGAAAAAAAAAATGCATAAATCCAAAAGTCATGGGTTGTTTTTCCAAATGTCACTCCCTGCCAGAGCATGGCTGAGTCATGACAAGTGGGGATGTGACAGCACAGAATTCTGTTTCTAAAATTCTTTTCTCAGTTCCTAAATTGACCCTGGCATCTCAATGAGAAATGCAGCAAAGCTCCAGAGGTTTCCAGACTTGCCCTGCTTTGCAAGCACCTAAACTGTGTATTTACAGTACTATTTACTTCTCTTTTCCCTGTTTAGTTAAAAGGTTTGCCAGAACTCCATCAGCTCACTTGAGACACCAGGAAAGTCTGAAATCCAAAGGAATTGATTTAGTAACAGAAGGTGAAGTAGTTGATGGTGGATTTGGAAATGGAAGCAGAACCTGAGCAAAAATTAACCCCTAGACTCAGAAAAACTGCAGCTAAGACTAACCTCTTCCTTGAGCTGATATTTAAGATTCTTCTGATGGAGCTGCAGAAACCAAGACAATTCAGCAGCAGCCTCTCAAGGGTGTGACCTGTTCCAAAAGGACCCTGTTCCAAACCCTCACCACTCCCGCTTGTGTTTTTGGGATCTGGTGTCTCAGCGTGTGCAGGCAAACCCTCAGTGCAGTTCATGGGCCTCCACTTTCCCCTCTTCTATTAAATCACCCCATATAAATTTCCTATGCTTCCTGCTTAGATTAGCAGTGGGTATTTGTGAGGATGCAAATGAAGCATTCTTCGCTCGGGCGCTGGATTCTCACACTGAGCTCACCACCTTGGCTGGGACCTCAAGCCTCTGCCAAGCCAGCCCTCCCCTGCCAAGGGACACGATTTGCATGATGTGTGGCTGCCCCATGAACGTTTTAAAACACATTTTAGGGACTGTAACCCATGCATTTCCTTGCCATGTTTTAGAGAAACTATAAGTTACATTTTCAGTCCAGCTGTGGCCGATTCGGCTTCTGAGAATCTCAATTTCCTGCCATTTTTAGCAGTTTTTGGAGGCTCAAATCAACCCAAGGTTTTGGCAGCTGAACAATGCACATGTTCCTGGAGGAGGAGGATATTGGTACAAACAAAAACAGCCCCCACACACAGCCTGTTTGGTTTTAAGTAACTTATTAAAGCTCCAGTCCCACTGTCTGTAATAAATCTTTCAGCTAATGACAACAGAAGGCAAATATTGCACCTGATGATCTCTTCACTTGTCCATTTACTACCACTTGGGTTTGAGGAGTTTAAATTATCAGAGATCAGTTAATGAACACTGACCCCTGATATACAGCTCAGCTTCACATGAAAATTTAAACAAAACTCTGTTTTGTAATGTGTTTAACTGAATTTTTCTCCTTTACCCTTAAGACCTCTTCCTTTTTTCCCCCCAAAAAACAGAGGATTGACTGCAGACATCCAGCAACAGGTTTTGCCTTTTCCTGCACCATTATTTTGTTTCATGCATATATTTTTTCATTTCCTCCCATTGCATCAAGCAATAAATTAAATAGTCACAAGCTTAACTCAATCACTTATTACATGACTTTTCAGTTTCACCGTAATTTAATAGACTGGTCCCTACCCTCAGCCACGTCTCCATGGATTTTTGATGCATGGAATGCCCCGCTGTCCTAGAGCTACATCTCTCCAGAACGTTCCCATTCTCCTTCTTACACCATGACCCATTATAAGAAAACAACTGTGAAAATTAATTTCGTTCCAAAATGACTAACTGTGCCCCGCTCAAATTGTTTTGCAGATTTAAATTTCTCTTGTCCCACAGCAGCACACAAGGAAAAAAAAAAAAGAATGTTCATGGACACATTAACCACTGACATATTATTGAGAACAGGAAGAAAATGCACAAGGTTTTCAAAGCAACTTCCCAGTGTGGTAAAAATCAGCCTTATTTTACGGATGATGGCAATTACACTGCAGAAAGGATATCTGTAAGTTTTTAAACTAAAAACCTTCTATCGAGGCCTACATTTCCTAGCTGTTAATCTCATATTTCATTTATGCAACCTGACCTACCCAACACAAAAATCTTACCTGCCATCTCCTTTTGAAAGGTTGGTGTTTACGGGGTGAAGAATAACCTTGTTTGCATCCACATCCACCACACATTTTGTATGCAGATCAAGCTCTATAAAGAAATGAGAGAGTGTCAAGTGCTGCTCCTAAAGCACTGGGATTATATACACCATTACTTCCTCCAGACACCAAATTTATTCATGCAGTCTGACAGCCACCCATCAGCTAGAGAATAGAAACAGGACTTTTGCCAAATTCCACTTCTAGGGATATTCTGACGGGATGGATCCTGTCCAGCTTTAAAGCAAGCACTCCTTTCAAAGCAAGAAAAAGCACTTGGGTTTCACTGAAGGACAATCAGCATATACAAGGGCAGTATGAAATTTCTTCTGGGGGAAAAGAACCATTTAGGCTTGGTACCACTTTGACAGCTCTACTTATTGCTCCCTCAATGCCTCACAGGCTCGAAGGGAAAGCTGCCCCTGCCATCTGCAGCACATTTTCCCCGGCCACTGCTGTGATACGGTGCCAGCTGTCAGTCCTGGGGCACCTGCTCGCAGAAATTCAAGTCCCATCAAAAATAATTTAGGTGCAAGCACGCAGAAAAGGGCTTGTCCTTCCCCCACAGGCTCCCGGGAAGTCCAGCTCTCCCAAGTGACGCTAAGCAGTGGGATGTGGACTATGAGTAATGAGGATATTTGGAGTGTGTGAGAATTCTCGGCCGTAGAGGCGGGGAAAGCAAAATAAAAAGCTTCAGATAACACTGACAGCAATCCAAGGTATCCACCCAGTGACAAACAGAGTTAGGTATGGGATCAAGCACACAGCCTGCACCCAGAGTCACTGCTCCAGACACCCAGGACGTGGGGCCTGGACACAAACACGTCCCTGCACGGTGACAGCGGCCCTGGAAAGGGCTCCCAAGTGCTGATTCCGATGGCCATGACACACTGTTCACACCCTCCCACGCCGGGATGACGAGGGGCTACGCTGAATAACCTCCACACAGGGTTCAGCACCTCAGCTGAATCACCCAAATACGCTCGTGTCTAATCATGTTAATTATAATCCTCATCCTCCTTCATCTCTGCTCTTTCCTCCTCGGTCACCTGTACTTGCTCTTTCACCTCACGGCACCTTATAAACTCAGACTGGAAATCTCTTGGGCAGAGATGACAGATCTTCATTGCACAGCACCTTGCAGACTTCTTGCTCCTGATAAGTGACATAGTAAGAGGGAGTTTCTTCCACAGGCATTTTTGGAAAGAAATGTTAAAGCCTTTTGTTACCTGACACGCAGCAAAGAAAGCCAAAGCTCGAGATCACTGGCCAAAGCAGGCAGTCACATGAAACTGAAATCCTCCTGAGCAAAACTGCTCCTCTGTTATTACACTGTGCTGTTGCAGGAGGAAGAGCCAGACGGGTTCCAGAAGCCAGTGTTTATTTTAATTTCTCCCCACACCCTGAAAGCCAATTTACCTATCATTAATATGCAACACATGCTTGCTTAGATGAAACCATGTTCTTCGTACGTCCCACATCCGACAAGGCACTTTATCTTGGTCTGGCTGGTTAGTGATTAACGCTCTGTACTGCAGTGACCTGCTTTTCCCAGCTCCTGAGGAAGGGTTTTACCTGCCTCCTGCAAAGCACCAGGCCTGCAAGCAGCATGGTCTCTGCCACGTTTCTTAATGCAGCTCTTGAGAGAGAACGTCCATGGCAGGCTTTGCCTCCATGACTGCCCAGTGAACTCAGTCTTACCAGTGTTCATTAAACCTCTCTTTGTGAAACACCCTTAAGAAAGCACTCAGGCAGGATAAGAGACTGCCCTAAAGTCAAATGTCTTTGCAAGAAAAAAGATTCAAAGCCAGTGTCCTGTGCAACACACCTTGTCTGATTATCACCTCTCACAGGTAACGTTAAAACCCCTCACCTTGGTGTGCTGCACGGCTTTGGAAGATGTGGTGAGCCAAACCAGCTGCTATTGCCAAGCAGAGAGGTTCCAGTCCTTCCTTCCTGTGCCTCACCTTCTGCCACTACTGTGCTCAGCAGAACCTCTGTAAGCCATTTCACATTACTTCAACAGCAGAAAACCCAACATGGAAAATGGATGTATCCAGATCCCATGGAAAGCTCCATCCCCACTGAAACCTTGGCCATGCAAACAGGTGGGGAGACCTGTACAGAGGGAAGAGAGGAGCTGGGAGAGACCTTGTCCCAGCAGAGATGAACTGCTCCACCAGTTCATGGTGTCACATGAAATAAACCCCTAAGAAACAGTTATATTGAGCCTCTAAGCTGGGTCTGGATCCAGACAGCCTTAAGGCTGCTTATCCCAGTTACCTTGGCCAAAGGCTCACATGGCAACTCTCCTTTCAGCTGAAGAAACACTTTAAATCCTGTTTGAACAGCACATCATTCACTTTCTTCAAATTCTGGCTCCATTACATTCCTTAACAGATTTCTGAATCCTTTAATGCTTCCGGTACACTGAGAGATGAATCTTACCTTAGCCACTACTGAAACTTATATCATCATCATTTCCACCTCCTTAAGTTTTTAATATCATTAAAGCAGGTTGGCCTTCTACACAAATTATCTGCCTGCTCTTTTGGATATGATCACACCAGGACTCCACCCTTACTTTTACTAGTTTCAGTGTCTCTCAGGTGAGCTGGGTACTTGCTGCTCCTGAACAACAAGCAAAATTGGGATGCACCAAGATAAGATCATAAGGATGCACATCCAAATACCCCAGTTAATTGGTTCTGTAGTAAGGACTCACTTGTCAAAGTTTGGTACTATTTTCTTCAGTTATTTGGGTGTGGTTTTTTCAGGCAGCATGAAATTTAGAAATTAAAGATGAAATTAAAAGACGACAGAAGCGGCTCACTGTCAAACTCTGCACATTTATCCCACATTTTGCACCTCAAACAAAAAGAAAATCTCACCTATTATCATTGCTAACCTGCTTCTACCTTCAGTCATTACCAAGCAAACACAATCAACTACTCATTTGCTTCATCATATCAAGAAACTAATCAGCTAATTGCTCTTTGAAGAATTAAAACTCAAACTCTCAACATCAAGAACCATTTATTGCAGGGAATGAAAATCTCTTTCACAGCTTCAGAATAAGAGAGCTGTGACATCCATAATAAAAGGGTAACACGTATCTGAGTCACTTCTCCACATTTACATTTCACAGCTGTAGAAGTGTTAAGCAAAGCTGGGCTGAGTGTAAGAATAATTGCTAAGTGTTGTGTCCAAGCTACTCACAGAGAGTCCCTTGGATGAGTTTTTATTTTACTTGTGAAACTGGAAGGTGGGGGTTGAAGGAAGCCACTCTCCTTCCCCCTTCCCATGATTTTTCAGCTCCTCACAAGACTTGTCTAAACCTGGGATTCAACGCAGATCACAGCTGAAACCACACTTGTGTAAATCCCAAATTACTACTATGCCTTTGATAAAAGCCTCATGGGTGTTGTAAAAATAATTCCTACTCCCCATATGCGCTTTGGGCTTTTTCACTGAGAAATTCAGTATTTCAAACAGGGTGGAAAAGTCACCAAGCAAGAGAGAGCTGGAAAAGCAAACCCAGGAGCGCCTGAGCACTGCAAGGAATGGATTGAGCAGGCACTGGTCCATTCCCACCACAGGTAGGAATTTCCAATCCCTCTGTAACAGCAGTCGTGGCTGGTAATCATCAACTCACCACAGCAGATTTTCCACAACAGAGTTAGGAAACACCGGCAAAGGTGCCACTTGAAAATGTACTCATCAGGTGTGGGGCAGAGACAAGGAGAGCGTGTGAATCCTGGAGCAAGGGGAGACACAACATCCAACATTGGGAAATGCTGGACGTTCTCACCTCTGGGAAATTTCTGTCTTTGCTTATGGATCAGGTGGGGACCTGTTTCCACGGATTGGCTGCAACTACTGACAACAGAGGTCGGATAATGTCGTACCCAACTCTAGTGGCTGCCTCGGGTGGCACCACAAGAACACCTGAACTGCCACGTGCTGACACTGCAGCTTCCTCAGCCATGACCCTAAAAACCATCCCACTTCAGGGTCACTGCATTTCAGACCCAAACAAAATGATCCTGAGAGACAGCTTGTGTAGGACAGCTTGAAACAATCTTAAAATGAATGATGATACAGTAAATAACTGTAAGGTTACGCAAGGGGTCTGCAAGGTTTTAAGCTCTTTATGGCATCATAAGAGCTTTTAGTACCACAGCCACGGTAGATGAAAGATCTGTTACAAATTTTTTTCCGTATTTTCCTCTTTACATTCCCTATTTTTTTTTCAGATTGTACAAGATGACAGCAGCCTTCCAGTGCCTAAATGGGCTACAAGAGAGCTGGAGAGGGACTTGGGACAAGGGCCTGGCGGGACAGGACAAGGGGGAATGGTTTCCCACTGCCAGAGGGCAGGGACAGATGTGATATGGGGAAGGAATTGTTCCCTGTGAGGGTGGGGAGGCCCTGGCACAGGTTGCCCAGAGAAGCTGTGGCTGCTCCTGGATCCCTGGAAGTGTCCAAGGCCAGGCTGGACAGGGCTTGGAGCAACCTGGGATAGTGGAAGGGGTCCCTGCCCATGGCAGAGGTTGGAATGGGATGAGCTTTAAAGTCCCCTGCAACCCAAACCATCACCATGATTCCATTAATTAAGTGAAAGCACTTCCCAATTAATCAACAGCTTTTATTTCCATATAATTTTTTCCATTCGATCTCAATTTAAGAAATTAAGTTTATGAAGGCTGACAATTTTCCAGCCCTTTCAAACACCATTTGATCCTGAAGCCCACCGAAACAGAGACATGAACTTGGTGCTGTAACACAGTTCAAATAAAAGTTGTCACAGATTCCTCCTGGTCCCACGACCAGATTTAGGGCAGCTGTACCTTCAGTGGCACCTCAGGGCCCTTTGGAGATGGGCCTCAAGCTCTGCGGAGTTACTGGGAAGCAGAACAAATGGCCTTGTAGAGCTTCACAAAAGCTGGAAAAGCCAAGTGAAGTACAACAAATAAAATGTGAAAGGTTTAAAGTGCCTCTCCTAAGCTCATAAGCCAAAATTGGCCGCAAATACAAAAGCTCGAATAATCTCCTGTAAACACAGGCGATAGAAATTTTGTATTTTAAATTGCCAGTAGATTTTCAGGAGATTAACATTCCCTTGAAGGTTAGACCTGGAATGCTGTGGCCTGAGCCGTCAAGTTGCACTGGATAAGAAATTACACTTGGTTTCTCATACCTTTCTTGGTCTGGAAAAGCAGATGGCAAAACCACTGAGAAATATTTAAACAGTAGCTTAAAAATATTTGTTTATCACACAAATCAATTAAATGCCAACTAAAAAAAAAATGAGAGGCTGTTGTTTGGGGTTTTCTGTTTTTTTTTTTGTTTGAAAAAGAAATTTGAAAGCCAGTTCAAAGACAACAAGTCCTCAAGTTTCCCTGCCAATATTTGTTTCCCAAGAGTGACTTTTCTCTTTGCCCTTTGCTATGCAGGAGCCAACACAAATAAAGGCAAAACTAACTGAGGAGATGAGTGAATGTGAAAATAACTTCCATCCACATGATAATGCTGAGGGCTTATATGGAAAAAGGAGTGTAAAAAGCACTTTTAGGGAATTGATTGTAAGCCATGGTGATAAATTCTGACAAAAATACAGTAATTTGACTTGTTCTTTACATCTGCCAACATCAAGGCGTCTTTCAAGCTTCTGTTACATGAACTGCTCAAATGTAAGTCATGAAATTTTCAGTTTGCAGCGATTAAAGGTCATTAAATATGTACGAGTGCATCTGGAAGGGCACACAATGATATCGGAGCTTCTCCACGAGGGAGAAGTCAACTCAAACTCACGAGCACATGGTGCAGGCAAGGTGCCCTCTCCTGTTAATTCCATGTTGTCCAAATGCTAAAAGAATACGTGTTCTATCCTTTGCTGCTTCGTTTTCTGCAAGGAAAGAGTTCCTCAGACAGCTTTAGTGAAGGTACTTCATGTGTGTGGACACGGACCTTTCTCACAGCCGGCTCTGCTGCTGCAAACACCCCTTGGCTCGTGGGGACCGAGTAAATAAATCAGTGTGGGGAACTCTGGCGAGCTCCGAAGAAGTTCAACACTCTGGAGTGAACAGGCATGAAATGCAAGAGTTTGCTCTGCCACCGAGCACCCAAAAGCCCAGGCAGAGCTATCCCAAGTGTGCCTGATCTTCAGGAGGAGCAGCCGACCTGAAACCAGAGCAGCAAGGGAACCTCCCCCTGCACTTGGGGCTCGGAAGGTGCAATTAGCACTAAAATTCCTTTGTGAATTCCACGCTGGATGTCTGGGAGTCTCTGGCTGTGGGGAGTGAGGCTGTAGCACCTTAGAAGCGCTTAAAATACAATTGCCTCACAAGATGAAACATTAACTCTGCATCCTTTACCCATTTAGCACCTTATCTCAAGGTTAAGCCCAGACACTGTTTTATAGCTTATCAACCATCACCAGGAAATATTCCAAACTCCAGGCACTTGTGCATGACGAGGATAATGGTGAAGAAAAGTCTTGTGGTTTGCACATTGCCATCAGGATACAACAGGTGCCATTTCACCCCCTCTAACACCATAATTAATCTTATAAACCCGCCTGCACAAACTCTGATTTTACAGATAAATTGTCTCTGTGGTGATCTCCATGGGAAAACAAACAAACCAGAGCAAAGGAACAACCCCCACCTCCTCACCTCAAACCCCAAAAACATTTCAAGTGGCTGGAAATGAAACCTTCTCCAAAAAAGAGTAGGAGGACATGAAATTACCACCTGACAGAGTGATCAGAAGCTCGTACAGACACAAAAGCAAATTCCTTCCTTACAAGCACTGGAAACAGAACCTTTACCATCAAAGCATGAGAAGATCCCTGCTTGGACACTGATAGTCTGGATAAATATACATTATCAACGAAACAGATACCTGAATGTGTATTTACAGGCAATCCAGGTATTTAAACTGGAGCTGTAGGTGTTACACTACAGTCCTAGAACAGCTAAATCCAGGTATTTAAACTGGATCTGTAGGTGTTACACTGCAGTTCTAGAACAGCTTAATTCAGCAGCATGGCCAGAATACAGGCAGTTGTTTTCCTGCCTTTCTTGTTCAAAAAGTTATTGACCCAAGCGAGATGTAGCAGTTTGGTCTGGCTTAAGTGTCATCAGCCACATCCTTGAGCATAAGTTGTGTTCTTTTAAAATAGAACAACTTTTATCAGCATTAATTAACACTACACTGAACTGATTTAAAAGCACAAGGAAACACAACGGCTAAAATATAATTATGGACTGCCTGTACCCAAGCATCACCCAAAAACAAAGCATTCAGTCAGAAAAATCTTAATTAAAAAGCTTTCAACTGTCATTTGCTTTGCTTCATGGTATGGCTTGAGATTTGCATTTACCTGAAATATGATGAATATCTGCTAAGTGACACTCATAAAAGGAAATCCACTGCAACTCTTAAATAAAACAGCAAAAGAACTTCCTGATTGTTATCAAACCCCCATTTGAATAACGCAGTGCACTAGGAAATACTTGAGTGAATTACAGAGCCAAGAAAATAAAAGGCCAGGAGCCTTATCTAACAAAACAATACTGAATTATTTAATTCTTAAAAGCCTGTTAACCGAGATCCCAGTTTGCAAAGTAGAAGGGATGTAAAAAAAGACGCCTCTGTTGCCACCCAGCAGAGCCTCCGACTTCAGCCGTGGCACTGCGAACGTGTGGACACAGCAGCATTTTTATAAAAGCAAAGCATCCACACAGGCTCTGTAGGATGGAGGTCTAATTTGAAGCAAGACCCAAAATAAAGTAGCCTGGATGCAACAAAACCCAAACCCAAGTACAATTAGAAATGCTCCTCCTCACTAAAAATGAGTGCTGTAAACTGAGTTTATGGATGACCACTCTGCATGAGAATGAAGCAGGACCCTCAATCCAAACACCTTGAAACGCGAGTGCTATAAATAACCAATTATTTGATACACAAATCCCTTCCACATGCAGGCAAGGAACCCATTATACTTTTATGAGCTGTAAAAACCCCTAACAGTTAAGCACACCACTTTTATTAACCTAATAAACCCTCGCCTTAAGAAATTCGTAACTCAAACACCAAAGACAACCACCACCACCACAAGTAAACACTGAGGATATTTCAAAGCTTGGCTTTGCACAGTCTCAGCCATCCCACAGGTTTGCAATGTTAAGCCCTTCGGTGCACAGGGAAGGAAAGAACATGACTCGTGATCCTGAAGAAAACAAATACTTGCTTCAGGTCCAAAGCCCCAGAACTCCATACAAATACTGCTCAGAACAAAATGTGTATGAAAGAGCTTCCAGGAAAGCTGCCTCTTGCCTCAAAGCCTAATAAAAAAAAAAAGCCAGGCCACAGAAGTCTAACAAATGGATGACTCCTCAGAAAATCAGTTGCACAAATTCTTAAATTTAACAACAAATAGGTAAGAAGAACTGTAGCCTTGATATCACTGTTTGTTTCTATAAATTCTAGGTACATCAGAAATACCACATGGAGGCATCAGTAATTTAGACCTGACCAAAACATCTGGACTGTGACAAATAATCTACTGGGGAAAAAAAAAAAAAACAAACCAAAACTTCCAGGACATTTTGTTTGAGGGAGAAAATGACATAGATTATCTAGGCTAGACTTAAATGGATTTGGGTATCACTCACAAATAACAGGGTGTTTAATAGCAGCAAACTGCCAAAGGTGGGGGGTTCAGGCCCCCCTTCTCTCTGATGAGCATCAAGGACTGATACTCAAATGTCCCTCACTCCTGGACGAGCCTCCTGACAGGAGCCACCCTCCCTATAACATTTTTAAGTTTATACAGAATAAAAGACAGTCAGAAGTTGAACTTGTGGGTCCCTTCCAACTCAGGATATTCTGTGAAAGAGAGTAACAAGATACCATCTAGATTTCCTCCAGATTCCTTTACTTCCCCCACTGCTTCCCTACAGTTCCTGGCTGGGAAGGGACATGTGGACAAACTCAGAGCTGAACAGATGTAGGATCTATGTGGGAAGGAGGGGTGCATTAGTCACCCCTGGAGATTCCAAACTTCACTGAGCGAGGCCCTGTGCAACCTCATGTCATTTGACGTGCTCCAGAGGTCCCTTCCAACTTGAATTATTGTCTAATCCCAGGGGGTGAGGAACACCAAGCAGTCAGGAGACGTCTGGGGCAGAGCCAAGGAAATGACCTATGTCAGGAAAGGGACATGAGCAAGAGGAAAGCCCAAGTCTGTCACCGACACCAGGCACCACCTCTCAGCTCCTCTCCCAGCTCCCACCAACTCCTCCACTCTACCACTTCATCTCCTCCAAGCAACTCCCTGTAAGGATGGATCCTCCTCAGTTTTGAGAGCTGGCACCTGAAGTTTAACAAAATGCAGCTTTTGGTCAAAATATCCTCGATTTCCCTAAACCACCAAACTGTAAAGACATCAACTCCATCTCTTGTTCTGGGACTCGGGAGCTCTTGTGAACTCAGTGAACATTCTCCTGCTGACACTTTGCAAGGTGTAGAATCACTGTATTCAATACTTTAACCCTTTTTCTTGTTTACAGAGAGGAATTAAAAAGATGTTGTATGGCAGATCATGTAGACGATAAAGGGCTTCCCCTCTCCCTCCTTTTTTTTGCTTCAACTACCAAACTGACTTCACTGGATTCCCTTTCCCCAAAAGGAATTATTGGCATACTCTCGTGAGAATGTGGGATTAAAAAAAAAAAAAGCCACCCTACACACTTCTTGGATTTCTGCCTTCTTCACCTTCCCATTCCTTGGCTGAAGCTGCCTTTTCATACTCATTTCCTCATCATCCAGAGCAAGTTTTTCTAATTAAGACAAGTAATAAACATTTAAACAGCTGCCCAGACCACGGTCTGATTAACATAACCCTTAGGCAAGTTTCGTTGAGGGGGGAAAAAAAAAAAACCACCAGCAACCCAAAACCAACAACAAAAATCCTCTTGTCAATTCTCGCTTCCTCTTCTGTATTTTTCTTGCTTGTTTTTCTCCTTGTGTCGCTGTCATCTGGCTTACAGCGTCCCACTCAAGCACCGAGGGGTCGGAGAGCAGCGGGGTAAATTAGCACAGGGCAAAACGCAGAAAAAAAAGAGGCGTTTTCCCCCAAAACCGCAAAGCAGGAAGAAGGAAGCGCTCTCCCAGCAGGGACCGGCTGTAAAGCAGGTGCAAGAGGTGCGGAGAGCGCTGTTCCCCGCGGGAGCGGGCACGGCAAAATAAAGCCATAAACCCCAGGCAGGTTTAGGAAAAGGGGTATCAGGAGAGGGCGGTGAGCACAGCGCGGCTGCGGCCACACACACACCCGCCTGTGCCCATCCGGGGTGTGTTTATTCGCGATAAATATAATTAAGCACACACGGACACGCACCGATTCACCCGCACTGGGGCACACCTGTCCCGATGGACACCTGTCCCCAAGGACCGGCACCCCCGGCCCGCGCCGCTCCCGGGAAGGGCAGGGGAGGGGGATGCTGAGGAATAGGGGCGGGGGGGGTCTCACCTCGCCGGTTCATGGGGCGGACACGCACCGCCACCTTCACTTTGGAGTCCCCCATCCCGCCGCTCCAGCCTTCCCGGCTCCCTCGTCCCTGCCCGGCTTCCGTCTGCCGAGGGAGAGCTGGAGCGGGGAGGAGCGCCGGCGAGGGAGGCGCCGCGCCGAGCCAATGCCGGCCGGACTACAACTCCCAGCGGGCACCGCGCCCTGCAACGCCCCTTCACTCCCAGCAGGCCGCCGCGGTGCGCTCTGGGAGGCGTAGTTCGTTCCGCTGCCCCCAGCCTGGGAGCGAAGCAGGCTGGCTGAATCACGGAATTAATTAGGTTGGAAAAGACCTCCACGATCATCGAGTCCAACCTGTGACCCGTCACTGCTTTGTCATTAGAGCAGAGCACTGAGTGCCACGTCCAGGCGTTCTCTGGACACCTCCAGGATGGGGACTCCACCACGTCCCTGGGCAGCCCCTTTGAATGTCTAAGCACAGGATCACAGAATTGGTCAGTTTGGAAGTGACCAAAGTGGTTAATCTGGTCCAACCCCTGTGCTCAAGCAGGGTCATCCCAGAGCACATGGCACAGGATTGTGTCCAGATGGTTCTGGAATATCTCCAGTGAGAGACTCTCCACACCCTCTTGGGTCAACCTGTTCAGTGCTCGGTCACTGCACAGGCAAGAAGCTCTTCCTCATGTTCAGCTGGAGCTTCCTGGGCATCATCCTTTCTGTGAAGAAATTCTTCCTAATGAAATGTCCAACTTACATCTTGTCCGGGACAGCTTAAGGCCCTGGGAGCAGAGCCCAACCCCCACCTGGCTGCCCCCTCCTGTCAGGGAGTTGTGCAGAGCCACAAGGTCCCCCCTGAGCCTCCTTTTCTCCAGCCTGAGCCCCTTTCCCAGCTCCCTCAGCTGCTCCTGGTGCTCCAGCCCCTTCTCCAGCTCCGTTCCCTTCCCTGGACACGCTCCAGCCCCTCAATGTTCATATCAAAGTGAGGGAGTATGCTTGGATGTGTAGTCCTTCAGAATAGAGGGATTCATGAGGGCGTGCAGGCAAAATGGCATTTATAGAGTGGAGGGGGCTCTAGGGTCACCCCATATCCTGCCACTCCACCCTGGGTGGCTGCAGGGGAAGTCCATTGCACCTCAGTCCCCTCCTTGTGGGGGAAGACTGAGATATTTCATGTTGAGCAGACAACGGAATCACTGGGACTACACACCTCACCTCGGGATTCCGTCTGTGTTCCATGGGGTGTCTGTCCATTAGAAATAACCTTAAAAGTCACATCAAATTAAAGATCACAGAATCATAGAATGGTTTAGGTTGGAAGGGACCTTAAAGATCACCTTGTTACAACCCCCTGCCATGGGCAGGGACACCTTCCATGATCCCAGGTTGCTCCAAGCTCCATCCAGCCTGGCCTTGGACACTTCCAGGGATCCAGGGGCAGCCACAGCTTCTCTGGGCACCCTGTGCCAGGGCCTCCCCACGCTTACAGCCAGGAATTCTTCCCAACATCCCATCCATCCCTGCCCTCTGGCAGTGGGAAGCCATTCCCTGTGTCCTGTTCCCTCTATCCCTTGNTCCAGCCCTCAGAGCATCTCTGTGGCCTCCTCTGGTTTTACTCCAACAGCTCCATGTCTTTCCTGCGCTGAGGATCCCAGAGAATCCTCACGAGCCGTAACCCAACATACAGACCCTGGGCTCAGGTCCTGTCTGGGTCTGGTTTCACACAGCAACCCCTCACGGCTGCAGTGCCATTTGCTCAGCAAAGGCAGCTCACTAAAAAACCTCAGCAGGAATAATCAAAAGCAGTCTGAACAATATCACAATTTATCCTCACTCGACCCCTCAACCGCTCAACCACAGCCACCGATTGCAAAGACCGAGAATGAAACTATAATGCAAAGATGCAAAAAACCCCCCCAAACCTCATTTAAATGGTCGTGGTTGAAAACCCTTGCAGCTGCTATTTTAGTTCAAAACAAGTATTCTCTCAATGTTGTTTTGAAAGGCTTGATTTCAGCAAGGACAGGGAAAAAAAAAAAGAACAAAATCACAGTTGTAATCCTTTGGCCTTCCAACATCGAGTGAGGTTTTGTGACAGAAATAAATAAATAACACATTTCCAAGTGGGTTCGAGATAAGATTTTGGCAGGTGGCACTTTTTGCCCAGAAGAACTGCACTCAATATTTATCATTTCATGCCTGTCTGACCTGAAGAATATCTTGTCAAAGCAGAGAGAAAACAAATATTAATTTGGCATTTGAGTCACTCTGGGATTAATGCCCATGTTCCTAAGAGCATCCCAAGTGAGCGTGAGGGTTGGGAAGATGTCTTGACGCTAAAAAAAAAAAATTAAATAACAGGTCAGACCGAGCAGAGTGGTGAAAGCTTGAGGCAAAAACTTGAGTTTTTATCTGCAGCAGGGGAAAGCATCGTCTCTGCAGCCCCACAGCTCCCTGGGAGAGGGGACGTCCCGCTCCGAGCCCGCACAGTTGGTCCTTGCACTTGTGAACTTGAGGATCCAATTACACGATGAAACCCGGCTTTGAACTGCTTGTGGTATTTTCCAGCTGGGGCCTCGACAAAACCGCACCATCGTTTTCTGAAGCCGAGTGCTTTGGCCGTGGAGATAAATTTAATCCCCACTTTCCAGCTGAGCACCAGCAGCAGCCGAGTGGAGGGTGGGTGGTTTTCACCTCAGGCTGAGTGACCTGGAATTTGGTGTGGAGAAATGGGATGGAGGCCGTGGCCAGATGTGCACACTGCTGGGGATAGCAGGTGTCACCCAAAGCCAGCCCTTCCTCCTGCCTCTCCTCTCCTGTACCAGTTATTATTGGTTTAGGTAAAATCAAACAGCAAATCTTTTAGGGAAAGGATCACACACAACCTTTTCATTTGTTCCAAAGAGGTGCCAGCGCAATCTTTAAGTGCAATCACACAATTCTTGCAAGCTTTGCTCCACTTTTCTACTCAGAATGAAGAATTCGTTTTAAAATCTGAAAAAAAAAAATCACTCTTTTTGCCTTCCTCCACGTCTAATAACCCAAGAGAAACCAGATTTACATATAAGCATTGCTGCTTTCTGCAAAGCTCTTCAGAGACAGAGACATCCTTAGAGCCCAAAGACCCATCTCAGTTTTGATGCTGTTGATCGGCGCTCTGGGAAGACGCTCGGGAGCAATAAATTCTCATGGCTCTCAACAAATCCTGCCTCTGGACTTTCCCTTCACGCTTCCCCCTGCTTCCTGCACTGAATTACAGCAGTGCAGCTCCTCTTGCACTGGCACAAGCGCTACCTCAGTGTAATTACCCCACTGTGAATTCCTCGACAAGCCCTTTCCCTGGCTCAGTGTTCCACAATCTGTGGGAAGCATCTCCCTGGAGGGGCACAGCTTGGAGGGAGGATATTGTTTCCATTCACAGCCCTGGAACATGCTAATTATGCTGGGAGGAAAGGGGGGGGTGGTGGCAGCTTTCACTTGGGAGGGACAGGCCGGGCAAATAGTTTGTGAAACGCCAACTTAACCCCATCTTGTAGGGAATTGTCTCCAGCTCTTTTCCCCCTTCCTAGTTACTGTAATGAGGGGCTGACTTCCCAGATTAGCTCTGGCTATTTAAATGCTAATTTAATTAACAAAACATCCTTGGGGGGGAGGCACTACTTGTCCCTCCCATTCATTTATCGAGCTTCTGAATGCGACACTGTTTTCATCAGGTTGAGGAGCCACAGTTATTGCTGTGCCCACCTGGTTGTTGCAGGGCTTGGATGGGGATGCCGAGGAGGGAAAAACAGGTCCTTCATCTCATCAAAAAAAAACAACCCAAAAAAAACCCCCAAAACCAAACCTAACAAACCCTAAATTTGATTACTTTCGTTTAGAAATACGCGATTACACGTGTCCTGCCCGGGGTGTGCGTTGTCACCAGGCTGCCAGGGAAGAAGTTTTGCTCTTATCTTGATTAAAGTACGAATGTTTCAGCCTCAGATCATCTAGAAAGAATTTTATCTCCGGGCAAGCCAGGAAACATGACAGTCCTTTGGATGCCTGCTCATCCAAACCGCAACAAGCAACAAATCAAGCGCGTTTTAAATCCGCTTTTCCATTTGTTCGGCTGCGCGTCCAAAGAGAGGCATCAATTATGGATTCGCTGTAGACCTACTTTGTGCCCATAAATCATTCAGGCGTCGGAAAACCAAACCAGGGGATCTTACCAGGGTTTGGTCAAACTTTGAAGCACCCACCACTTCTGCAAAAAGCTCAGCACCACTGGGACAGTGCTGGGATGCACCCAGGGCATCCAGCAGCTCTTTAGGGCCGGCAGTGATCAGATCCTCAGCACAAAATACGCGGTCAAGCGTTTTAAAAATAAAACCTGTTGCTATCGTGTGTTTTTCGTAGATTTTTGTTTTGTCCCCAGTCCCTGGGCTAGTAGGTTTTAATGTGAGATGTTAATTTTGTCTTCTGGTTTATCTTGCTTTTCAGCCTGAAGATATGAATATATAAATGTGGTAGAAATTTGGAGGCAGAAGACAAACAGAAGACAAGTTTGCTATAAATTTATTTCTACTTTAATTGAGAAAGAAAGTGCCAAGGCAAATCAGTATTAAGAACAGGTGAAAAAATCTGGATAAAGCAAAAAATCAATTTTTTCCAAATCGGTTGTGTCAAAATTCTGCTTGTTATAAAAAAAAAATTTATTTATTTTCAGAGGAATTGCTGAAATTTCTCACACAAGACGTTGTGCAAATGTGCAGGTTCAGGAGATTCACCTCAATTTTTGCAAGGCACTTTCTGTGCTTTATTATTTTAATAGGAACTTTGTGAATTTGAAGGATTGATTGTTTCCAAGGTCATTCATAACTCTGAATTACACCGATCCTGAGATGGATTTTGAAAGGTATTTGTGTGTGACCTCCTGCCCTCACTGTGAACAGAATCCTCAGATAAATAAATGAACCTTTGTCGTCTTCTTGCAGCAAAACAGAACAGAGCAAAGCCCAGAACAAACTTTTTATAAACATCTCCCACTTTTTTAAAGTCATTCCAAAGTTCAAAGTCCTGGCCATAAATTTTATGGCATTATAGGACGTGATGCTCTTTCCTGAGTTACCCAGAGGGAATCCCAGGCTCTGATGTCTCCATAAATCCCATCCATGCCCTGTTTATGGAAGGGAAATTCCTTATACCTGTGCTTTAATTTCAACACAAATCCCCACCTCTGGCAGCAACACAGGGCCAGGTAATATCAGCAATTTATGTGCTGATAGAATGAGGCCCCTAATGAGAATTTTCTCCTCTTATTGACTAAAAGTTTTCTATTATCAGCTGCTCAGTTTGCTGATCCAGCCTGTGCCAAAGCAACTGGTTCTACCCATCACGTGGCATTTTATTGGAGTGGTTCTTTCCCCAGACAAAGATTCCACATTGGATTTCATCTGTATGAAACTAAAATAGATTTTCTCTCTTTGGAGGAAATGGAGAATCTCTAGAGAGCTAGAAAAATACAAAATTTAGCAGGAGAGAGGGTTAGCTGTTGCAAGACAAGTTTGTTACCCTAGAAAAGCACCCCCCCTTCCCCCAAACACGAGGCAGTCACTGATACTCTGAAGAATGCATATTTAGGGAGTTGTGTAATGTTTGCAGCCTTTATCTCCTCGTAGTTCTGAGATACAGGATCGGTGAGACCTGAACTGCCTTGTCTTCAAAGGCTGGAATGTGTTACCGCTTCATCTGCTCAATCACGTCCTTGCTGCAGAGGAGACACCTGCAAAAGCCACATTTTTGGGCTTTTTCGCCCATCCCCACTTTCTCTCTTCATCGCTTTCCCTCAGACACCAGATCTAAACTCAGATCTAAATTTTCCAGCTGCACTTACGCCAATAATAATATAAATAATTTTAAAATTATTTAATGTGTTTTGCAAAAAGCACCGCAGACCAAAGTGCCAGCTCCAGATCCCCCCAGATTTAACGAGCTGATGTTGAAACCTGGGAAATTGTGGTGAGTGGGGATGATGCTGTCACCAGCGCGAGCCGCAGGATTTATTGATGAAACAGGATTTTATCAGCCACCGAAAACTCCTTTCTGACTCCACAGGCAAGAGTGACACCCGGTGGCTGTGGAGCAACCTAAAACCAGCTCTGATTGCAATGTTCCCTTTTTCTCTCCTCGGTTACTGCTTTTCTCCTGCTGATTTTAAAGGAAGAGCTGACACAGGGATGTTGTACCCCCTTGTGGAATGAACATCCATCACCTGCTGGCACAGATTCCCTGCGATCTGGATTCCCTGGGGTCTGGATTCCCTGGGACCAGCTCCTTTGGGGGGGAACTGGGAGAGCAAAGGGATGCTGGCACCCTTCCTGTGGCTCCCCAAACACTGCAGCCAAGCAGGGAGACACAGATGGGACCCTGGCACCCTGAACTGGGGCAGAGGATTTCCACTGATCCTGCCACAACCCTTCCCAAGCTTTGTCCAGGCTTGTGGTCACTAGGACTAGAGATGGGATTTATTTTAACCATGTTTCATCTTAAAAACCAAATTAGCACAGTTCTCAGAGAGAAGTGGGTACATGAGAGCTCCGTTTTGCTTTGTGCCTGCTAGATATTGTTAATTATACACTAAAAATTGTGGCACAAAAGGAATGAAACAGCATTTTTTTTACTACTGCTGTGGATGTAACCTGAATACTTGCACTGAGTGGTTATTGAAGTGCACTGTGAATGGTTAAATACCACAAGGAGAGTGCTAAAAAAGAGAAAAATTAGTAATCTTTGGTGAAAAACGGGCTTTATTTGGAATTACTAAACATGAAAATGGAAATGTCCAGGTAATTACATCACTCACTGAGCTGTGGCTTTAATAAATGTCAAGTGTTGGCAGAGCCCTGCTCAGAGTTGGTGTCACAGGCTCCCCTGGAAATGTTCCCATGGAACAAACCAATGTTTGGCTCCTAAATCCAAGTCCCTGTGGTGTTTCTGTGTGGGAGAGCCGTGATATTCCACATTTCCTGAGGTACCCATCCATATCTCAACGTGCAAAGAGGGGCAGCTCAGGCTGAGGTTTGAGCATTCCACTTGGGTTTCCTGGGAAAACAAAGCCCAGCTCTGATATTTGGACCTTGCTGCTGGCTCTGCTTCCAGTTCTCTGCTTCCCTGGTGCTGCTGGATTTAGTGATGCTGTTTCTGACTGAAAACGTGGAGCAGGGGAGGGTTGTTGGAGAGACAGATCTTTGTGCTCTGGTCCCTCACTCCTGGCAGGCTGCAAAATTAAGAAAATGCAGAAATATTTTCTCTCTACATGTGGGGAATATCTGAGTGAAAATAATGAAATTCCCTCTTGAATGCAGTAGAAAGGAGCATCATTTTTGTGTCACTAAGTTTTTAGTGCTTTCAAAAAGGCAAAGAACCACGTTATTATAAGCATCACATGTCCCCAAGTGCCACATCCCCGTGGCCTTTAAACCCCTCCCAGGGATGGGGACTCCACCACTGCTCTGGGCAGCTGTGCCAGGAAGAAATTGTTCCAAATATCCCATCTAAACCTCCCCTGGTACAGCTTGAGGCCATTTCCTCTCATCCTGTCCCTGTTCCCTGGGAGCAGAGCCCGACCTCCACCTGGCTGCCCCCTCCTGTCAGGGAGTTGTGCAGAGCCACAAGGTCCTCCCTGAGCCTCCTTTTCTCCAGGCTGAGCCCCTTTCCCAGCTCCCTCAGCTGCTCCAGCCCCTTCCTGAGCTCTGTTCCCTTCCCTGGAATGTAGTCAAACATCCAAACCTCCTTCTTCCATTGTCAAACACCTTCACAGCTTCAACATTGCTTCCAACATTCAGCAAATAAACAAACTGCATCTGGAGAAAGTGGCTCTAGAGTGAAAATGTCCCCCAGGTCCTTCTGTGCCAGGCTGCCCTTTGGCTTTTCCTTCTTATCCATTCCCTTCTCCATCTCCATCTCCATTTTCCCTTCACGAAGCATTGGCACCTGTGAAGATGTAGCAAAATGGGAATTTCCAGAATCTTTATTTCAGAAATCCACAGCCCCGAGGCCACGCAGAAATCCTTGCTCAGCCTCAATACAGAACCTCAGCTCTCTGCGTTTCTCCGTTTCTTCCTCTCCTTTGAGAAGTGAAAACAACAAAAAGCCAAATAAAGGCATCAAAATGCGAGCATCAGGAAGACTCAACCGAGCTAACAAGTCCAAGGGCTGATCCAGATGTTGTGTTTGGGGGCTCCCATGGAAATGATGTGCTCAGGGCTTTGCCAGATGCAGCCAACCTTCACTGCCTCCAGTTATCCCAGGGATTTCGTGTAGCATTAAAGATTTCACTGAGTGTGCTCCGAGTGCTAAGTCACTGCTAATCTGTGGTCAAATCATGAATTACCAGCATGAAAAAATGAGGGAAAGCTGTGTTGCTCACTGAGAGTTAGTGGGAACTTTCCCCACTGACTTCCATAGGAGGCTTTTTACTTCCAGCTTTTACTTCCAGCTTTTACTTCCATCTTTTTTATCCCTTTCTTGGCCAGTTTTTGACAACTTTGCTGTGTAGGAAGGAGCCATCCCTTACTCTTCCAACCCATAACTCGTCTGAGTTCACGGGTGATGCTGTGCACATCCCTCGGGGCAGTGCCTGGATCAAAATAGGTGCCTCCAAGTGGGATATGCACATGAATTAGCTAAACAAATCACCCTGCAAAAGGAGCACCCTGGTGCACAGCAGAACCAGAAATACTGGAGTGGTGGATTTGAGACTGGCCAGGGCATGCCCAGATTTATCCCAAATCGGAATTTGTCTTTAATGACACATCCCAGAGCCAGGAGAGACCACTGAAGCCTCTGACCCCTCTGCTCTGTAGAAATGATGAATTTGCACAGATTCTTTCCCTAAATCTTCAATTCTTCACATAAGCAGAGCTGCTGGTGCTTTATCTCCAATTTGAGTCAGTTTTGGTTTTAACAGCTCTCTTCAGATCATTCTGTCTTCCTGTTCCAAGCTGTATTTTAAATAGATGAGATCATTTACTTCCCACTCCGTATTTTCTACAGAGATGCTCTGAAGCTTGCTGGAGGCTTGGATAGGAACAGGAAGGCACCTTTCTCTCCTGCTGCAGCTCCTAAAAATATAGAATCCAATCACAGAAAGGGTCCTAAAGCACTGGACCAGGCTGCCCAGGGAAGTGGTGGAGTCACCTTCCCTGGAAGTGTTCCAAAAATGCATGGATGTGGCACTTGGGGATGTGGTTTAGGGGTGAACGTGGTGCTGGGCCTGGCTGATGATATTTTTCAGCCTTAAAGATTCCATGGTTCCATGACCTTTGTCATCTTCCCTGTCTTTGCAGTGGGAAAGAGAAGGAAAAAAGATCCTGGAAGACAATTTTGTTTTTCTAGAATAAGCATCAAAGATCCATGGGATAAATCACCTCTTTGCTGGTGCTGGTCTCTCTCAGGGAGATTTAGAGGGTCTAATTTATAGTTTGCTAAAGTAAAGGGAAATTACTCCCGCTCCAAACAAGCTTTTCCATATTTTAGGTTGCAGATCTGCAAGGATCCTCATTGCTGTCTTTCCAATCATCCCAGGAATTGGTGGAGCTGCTTTTCTCCTGCCCTGGCAGCACCAGGATGGTTATCAGGGAGATGTGTGGCTCTGGGAACAGGCTGATCCAGCTGCTCCGAGACGCTCAGTGCCCTTCCTGGTGTATTTCACAGGAACTTGGCACTTCAGAAAGTCATCCTGGCCCTTCTTTATGGCTTCCCACTGCCAGAGGGCAGGGATAGACGGGATATTGGGAAGGAATTCCTGGCTGGGAGGGTGGTGAAGCCGTGGCACAGGGCGCCCAGAGAAGCTGTGGCTGCCCCTGGAAGTGTCCAAGGCCAGGCTGGACGGGGTTTGATCCCAGGATCCACCGTGAGATCGTGGAAGGTGTCGGGATGGGATCAAGATGAGCTTTACCACCCCTTGCATCCCAAACCATTCCAACATCCCGGTTCTTTCCCAGGCACTGATGTTCTCAGGCAGAAGGGGGAGCCCACACATTATTTTCTGTGTGCCATCCTCTCAAAGCAGTGACAAACCCTGCGAGCAGGAGGGGTTTTGGAACATCGAGAGCTCCTGCTTGGCTGGAGTTACAGCCACACACAACCAGGGGAAGGCAGGGCCCGACTGCTCTTATCTCTTCCTTCGCCACAATGAGAAATCGAGGAAGATTTGAATTCTAAACAACTTTATCTCATGCCATCGCGTCAGCTCGAATGCCAGAAAGCAGAATTTAATTAGGAACTTGTTAAACAAACAAAAATACAGAGGGAAAACAGAGCCTTTAGAAATGGAGTAAGTCATTGCCGTGTGACATTTATTTTTTGCTAATTTACTTACACACCCACTGGGAAACCAAATAAGTCATCTGCACGGTGCTGCTGTGGTTATTTGTACAGAAACAGTGTGTCAGATGCTTCCCAAGGATGCACGGGAATGTTAAACCATTAAACAAGCTCTGGGCTTTTGTTGGGAACTTCTCTCTGGATGAGCAGCTGAATAAAAGCACTGGGGAGGCTTTTTCATCCCTGCCCAAACCCCCTTCAAATCTTTTCTCAGCACAGAAGCTCCCAGGCATGTCTTTAGTCACAGATCCTTCTCTAGCCTCTAACCAGCATTTTGATCCATGCCTGTGCATCCAGGGAAACCTGTGAGCCCATCTGAGCTCTGAGAACCCCCACAGTTCATCCCCCTGGGACGGGTTTTGTGTTACTTTTCTCCAATAAAAGGTTTGATTGCTCTTTCTGAGGAGTTTGAAAGCAAGGAGCTTCTTTTGGCTCGTGGTTTTATCATCATCTCTGCTCGTTTTTACAGAATTCCAGGGTCATTTAGGTTGGAAAAGACCTTCAAAACCATCAGCCTGTGACAAATCCCCACCTTGTCACCAGCCCAGAGCACTGAGTGCCACATCCAGCGTTCCTTGGACACCTCCAGGGATGGAGACCCCAAACCTCTCTGGGCAGTTCCAATGCCTGAGCACCCTTTCCATGAAGAAATTCTTCCTGACAATGAATTCTTCCTGAAAGAAGGAATTAGTGGCACTGCCCACCTGCTGGCTCTGTGCCAGAAATTTGGTTCCCCAAAAAGAAATTTGAGGCTGGGAAAATAATGTGCAGGTTTGGAGGGTGAAAGGAATCTGAGGCTGTAGTGGCACTTGGAGCTGGAAATCTCAGCTACAGGCTGGTAGGAGATCCCTTAAAACTGGAAGTGAGAATTTGGAGAATACAGAATATAATCAGCCCAAGAACAGAAATTGAATTCTTGTGCTGAGGTATAAATTAACTTTTACTTGGAACTGCAGTGCAAATTTTGCCAAGAGGAACGTCCCGTTGAGCAGGGAAAGGTTTCAGCCTACATGGGGCAGACATCCTCCCTATGCTGGTGTTTCTGCACCTGATGTAAAGATAAACTCATAAAGTTAAGCTGGAAATCGTCTCAGGAAATGGTGTTTCTGTTCAAAGTATGAAAATCTATTGCACTGATGAAGATGATGTTCAGGAAGCAGGAATTCAGGGAGATGGAAAGTAAAAAAAAATAAAAATGAAGAGCAGCCTTACATGGAGGTATAGAAATAGCAAAGGAAAGGCAAAAATTTGTAAAGGAGAATGCCCCAAATAAAAATTTAGGACAGAAAACTGTAGTAGAGAGGAGCTCCACTAAACAGCAAGACTTTGGTCCTGAAAAAAAGTGTTCCTGTGGTGGTTTGATGGAAAGGAAAGCAAATTTTCCCATAAGAAATAATGTTTAGTAGAGCAATTGAAATTCACAGGGACATTATCCTGCAGCTTTAAATCATTCCCATCCAAACCCCATCCCTGCACAAAGGCACAGGATGACAGAGGTGGTGTGATACTTAAATAATATAATATTGAATTACTTACAATTGTACAGCTTTTGCAGTTGTACTCCGAACAACTGTGTCTTTGTAGGTATTTTAATGCAAAGAAATACTATCTCGGAAAATAATCACATTCATCAAAATAATTTGGTGGCAGAAGGGTGAGGGACAGAAAAAGGGTCTGATGACAGCAGTCAGGAGAGCAGGGTATCAAACGATTGACAGGGAATCTGCAGAACACTGGGAAGGGAAGCGATGGAGAGAAGGGAATTCCTGTGCTCTTCAAGAGCTTCCTCCTCTCAGGAGAAATCTGAAAACTTGTAACAGAAAAAAAACCAGACAGAAGAGAAGAGGTTTGTGTGTAAAGCCAAATATATTTTAAGAAATCTGTAGACTGAAGTGGCATAAATTTAATTGCTTATGCTGTTAGAAAAGGCATGTTAATTCTGGATTAGAAACACAAATGCTGGGCATTCACATAAAATTAAAATGTTTATTCTGAAGGGACTGTCGTGTTTAAAGCCTTTGCAGCCTCAGAATAATGGAGATATGGTGTTAAAATGGCCATAAAAAGGGCAGTACCCTTAGGGAGGTTCCTCCTCATCCAGCGAGGAGTTCTTTATATCCCAAGAATGGATGTCCTGGGGGAGGCTGGAGTCCCTCCAGCCCAGAATCCTGTGTCCAACAGTGGTGATGGGGAACAGCAGAGGAACAAGGATCTGATCCTGCTTCCCACCCTGGAGATGGGAGTCCCGTGTGCAGACTGCAGTGGGTTGGGAAAGAGAGAGATGCCTTCTACACTGGAGGGGGGAAAGGAGGAAAATTTTCAGTGCTCAAGCAAAACTGGGAAAACCCAGGCTGGGGAGCCCTTGGAGGAGAAGGCAACATCCATAGCTGAGCATTTCCCTGGGCATGGAGACATTCCTGTTTTAAACTGTTCAGGCTGTATGGAAAGTTTTCCTTGCCTGTGGCCTTGCAGGTTACAGCAGCAGAGCTTTATAGGAAGAATTTCTGGAAATTCAGATTTGTGTTGGCAAAACTGCAACAGCTCAGCAGAACTGTACAGACCGTGAGTGATTTTTGAAGATTCCCTCTCCAAATAAGCTCGTTTATCCAGGTGCTGCTCTGCCCTGGCCTGTCCTTCCCAGCCATGACTCTCCAGCAGGAGGTGCATTGGCCTGGGGTGTCCCAGGACCTAATTTCTTGGCTGACCTTGGATTGCACCCTCATGGCATCTGGGTCCCAACGTTGGTGTGTTTGGGACCAGTTGGGCTTGGGCTGCTGTGGTGGAAACACCATCCCTGGAAGTGCTCAAAAGGTGTGGAGTTGGCACTTGTGGGGATGTTTTTTTGTGGTGAACAGGGCAGTGCTGGGGGAACAGTTGGACTCGATGATCTTAGAGGGCTTTTCTGACCTTTCTGGTTCTATGATTCCATCATCAGTGTCAGGAACCTCTTGGGACCAAGGTCTTGGATGCTCTGGAGGAATCCCACGTGCGGCCCCACAAACATCAGCAGCAGTGGCCCTTCCATTCTCCCTGCTCCTGTGCTCCCTCTCCAGTGCTGAGGAGTTGCTAAGCAACCTCCATCCATCCCTGTGGCAACCAGCAGCACCACCAGCACCAGGACACCACGGCGTGGGTACCATTTTGTCCTGCAGCAATGATTCCACCTGGGAAAACCCCATCCTTCCCCTCCCAGCCAAGAGCAACCTCAGCTTTGCAGAATCAAAGGGCTGGGAGATGGACAGACCTGGCCTTTCTAGGAAGAATCTCTGCTTTGAGGCATTTAGGATGGTGTGGATTTCCGTGAGCATGAGCAAAATGGGACCTTTGTAGGGCCAGCCCTGGCCCCCAGGTGTGTGATCACAGAGTCATGGAATGGTTTAGCTTGAGAGAAGCCTTTAAAGCTCATCGAGTCCCAACCACCTGCAGTGAACAGGGACATCTTCAGAGAGATCAGGTTGCTCAAAGTCCCATCCAACCTGGCCTTGAATGTTTACGGGGGTGGGGATCTACTGCCTCTCTGGGAAACACTATCAGTGCCTCACCACCCTTATAATAAAGAATTCTTTCTTATATTTAGTCTAAACCAACCCTTTTTTACTTTAAAACCATCACCCCTTGTCTTGTAGAACAAACCCTAATAAAAACGTTGTCCCCATCTTCTTTACAAGCTATGGAGAGTGATGGAAAGGTCAGGCAGGGACAGGGTGGGAGATGGACAGGGGAGAACCTTGCCTGGCTCCCCAAAAACCCTCCGGGGGCAGAGAGACCTGAGGAGTGACCGAGGTGTTGGACGTGTCCATCCTACACCGTGCAGCTTTAGCATCCCAAACATGTGGCTCACCTGGCAGCTCTTGTTTTTCCATGGGAAGTAAAAAGCTTTGGCTACGGGGATGCACTCACGGATATTTATGGCAGCTTTTCTTTAAAACTAGCAAATCGTTGCTATGTTTCTCTGGTTGGAAAACATTTGGGAATTTTTTTCCCTGCTCTGCCTCCTTCCAGCCCTGCCGCCCCTCGGTGCTGTTGGAAGGGCATCGCTTTCCACAAAGATTTGCAGGAATATGTCACAAAGGGATGGATTGCTCGGAGCCAGCACTTTGGGAAGCGGCACAGGCGTTTCGGTGTGGTTTCCTTCGTGCATCGCTTGCATCCATCCTTCCCCAAGCCTCCCGCCTCCCTCCACGCAGAGTTTCCAGTTGCTCCTCCTCCCCAGAGGCTGCAGGGATTTTCCGAGTCCCTCTCTCGGTGCTGAGCCCCCCTCTAGCGGCTGCTGCTCTGGAATGTGGGAATGTTGAGGGATGCGCTGCACGTTCAGGAATGGTCAGCGGTGCCAAAATCAGCTCCTGTGCCGGAGGCCGGTGGTTCCTGCGGGATGGGGACCCGGACCCACAGCGCATCCCCCGCCTGTGCCGTGCCCTGGCTGTGCCGTGTGGGGTTTGGCCGCGCTGATGCGATTCCTGCTGCTCCTTGGTCGGGATGAGCTGTTTGCCAGGCAGGATTTGCTGTCCCGATCCGCAGGGAGGGCTGGGAATGGGAAGAGCTGTGTCAGGCTTCCCGTCTGGGACTCGCCTGGTCAAGGGCATTTCTCCTCCTTCCCGGGGGTTTTGCGTTGCCAACAGTTTGGATTTATGCAGACCAGACATGGCAGGGAAAAGCTGGCTTTATTTGAAATCTCATTACGGCCCCTCTGCGTTTCATCATGCTGCAGACGCTCTCTGCTGCAGCATCACTCCGTGCAGCAGCAGGAATTGCAGGGGAAGCCTCCACGCCTGGTGGGAAGGGAAAAGTGCTGCAGGGCTCCCACCAACACCTCCACTTCTCCATCCCCACGGAGCTCAGCCCGCAGGAACGACCCTGCAGCCCTTCTCGGGGTTAAACCACCAAACCAGGCACCAGCAGTGGGGCTTTCTGGCCAACTGGGGGATGTCGTGCAGGTGTTGGGAAATGGGGATGCCGGGGAGAATTTCCTCCTGCTTGGGGACTGCCAGAACAGCACCGTCTGAGCCTCCCCAGGGTGCTTATCCAGAGGTGTGTGCAGCACTGCTCGTCTCAGAGAGTCACAGACCCAGGCCTGTCAAAGAAGGAACAAACCCAGGGTGATTATTTCAGTGTAAACATCGCTAAATCTGCTGTTGATGGTTTTAACAAAACCCATCCAGACTGAGTGGAGCAATCGGTCTTGATATCTATCCCCAAAACTCTTGTCCCAACACGCAGCACATGCGAAGAATGATTTCTGACTGATGAAAACTCAGGTTGTCCCTGTCTTTTATGATCATGGATCTTCCTTGGGTTATCTTGGTTCCAATCTCAGTCTCAGGGTTGTTCCTTTGGCTAATTAAAGGACAACCGTTTTTAATTACTGGACAAATTTTTCAGCACTCATGGAAATATTTTGCATTTCACTCAGCTTGACTAATAAAGTAAATTTGAGCCATGAGGGCTTGGAGTGCAGAAACTCCCTGTGGTCTGGGGCTGATCCCTCAGGGTCTTTGGGGTGTGATACAAAACATGAGCACAAAACATTCACATTGAGTATGGAAACCTCTGTTTCAGCACTGAAATGTGGGAACAGCAGCACATTTGCCACCTTCCAGCTCAGTTATTTCCCTACGTCAGAACCAGGGATTTATAGGAAGCAGATCTGGGCAGTAATTAAGATAATTTCAACTGGGATCTCAACTGGATTTCGGCTTTCAGCTGGGATTTGCAAGCACTGCTGTAGGGGAGCAGGAGATCCCTGTCCCAAGGGATGTGTCACTCCTCAGACGGAGCAGAAGATGCCAGTTCAAAGTGACAATCCCAACCCCCTTGTCCCTCTTGAAGGTCACTGGGGACATAGTGGGTAAAGAACAGCTCCTCTTATGCCATGTGAGATATTTATACATCTAAAGGCTGCTGGTCACTGGGAAGCTGCCCAAGACTTTAATGGTTTAATTGCTGTTTCCTGTACGTTCCCCTCTCTGTTGTTCATCACGGATGACAATTGTGGTTTCATGTCCGAGGGCCTGGGCTGGGTCTCCTAGGGAATCTCATCTCCTCGTGCAATTGCTGCTCCTGGAAAGCTCTGGGTATGTCCTTGAAGTCTTCCCCCAGTTAAAATCATCCTTATGAGCCTTATTTCCTCGTGGGAACTCCTACAGGATGATGTTGGTCCCTTTTTTACCCTGAGGCATAAGGCAGGGATGGAGTAGAGATTTGGGCATCCTCGAAACAACCCATAAAACTGCTGGGGTGAGACCAGGATGGACAGGATGCACGACAAAAACCAGGGATGGACTGGAAAACAAGCACATTTTGGGTACTCTGGGGCTCTCTGGTGGTGCCACAGAGCTGCATTAGTGCAAAACAGGGCACAATTAGATCTTCTCAGCCTTGCAGATAAATACACCATTTGCTCCACCCTGATATTGATCCTGAAATAAAACCATGCCGCCCTCCACTCCCACTGCCATTATCTCCAACCCCAAACTCCCAGCAAACCCAGCAAGAAACCCCCAGATCACAAAATTGCTTCCAATCTCTTGACTGTATTTTTAGTGCTCTTTCTAATGTACTTTGGATTTGCCTTCTGGTTTTCTTTTTTTTTTTTAAAGCTGCTTGAGTAAACTCAGCTCATCCCTCAAAGCTTTTGGACGTTGAGGTTTTTAAAAACTCAGTTTTGCCTCCGGGCCTTTAGGGGAAACAACATAAATGTGTGTATATGTATTCCTACAGATATTTATATCCTCATAAAATGGTAAAATCACATGAGCTGGTGACACAAGGATCTCTTTGAGAAGGTGACAAATCACCTACACCCAGTGCAGCAGGGACAGAGGTGAAAGGGCAGTTGAGCTGATCCTTTGTGGGTTTCACTTATGAACCGCATTTCCCCATCTGGAAACACTGGGATACTCCCTGAATTTGGGCTGGGCTGCAGCCAAGGACTGGATGTTTGCTTTAAATCACAGAGGTTTCCTCTGCCACCCTTTAAAAGCTGATCCTGGGCTCGAGTCATGCCAGGGTGAGTTTTATCAGTGATAGGAGGGAGAACCTGACAAAAAGGGTTATAAATCTTTCAGGGCATTAAAAAAAAAAAAAAATTAAAAAAAAAAAGGAGGTCTTTTCTTCCCTGGGCATTTCAACAAAGGGGGTTGCCCTGGGATTGAATCTGTGCCCTGCACACGCCTCTGGTTAATTCATCTCCTGGCACTTTCTCCTCCAAAGCTGCTGTTGGCACTCGGGAAATCTGCTGGAAAAAGCTGCTGGAAAAGCTGTGTTCATGTGTGGGGCTGGTGCCACCTCTGCCATGGGCACTGCTGGCCCCGTGGGGAGCTGCTCCACAGGCTGGTCTTCAGGGAAAGGTCACGGGATCAGGACCAGGTAATCCCAGCCCAGGGAGCTGCTCCCCTGCCTTGGCATCACAGGAAGGATCTGAGCCTTCATATTTAATGCATGAGGAGCACCGGGATGATCTTTTTACAGCTGGTGCTCTCAGACTTCATTTTGTTTTAATTGTCGGGTAATAAGAGGTTTGAAATTTGGGGTTGGGTCCCCAGGTTGGTAGGAGAGGTCTGTAGGATCAAAATCTGGAGTTCGGGCTTGGCTGGAGTTTATTCCTCATCCTGAGGACCAGGGACCATCGGGGAGCCCACGGATCATAGAATCACAGAGTGGTTTGGGTTGGAAGGGACCTTTAAAGGTCACCTAGTCCAGCCCCCTGCAAGGAGCTGGGACATCTTCAGCCAGAGGATGGCTCCTGGTCTGGAATGTGCTGGAGGCAGGCAGGGAATGAGGATGGAATTGTGGATTCGAGCTCCTTTTTCCGCTGAGTGCACCTCCAGCTTCCCCTTCCCTGAAAGTAAAGGAAGTATTTTGGATTAAACTCTGATTTTGAGCCGTGAGGTTTCGTTCTAAAAGAACAAAATCCGGAGATCTGGGGTGTACGCTCTGTTTTGCCAGTGATGTGCTGGGTGGGAAGTTTTCCCTCCATTAAATCCATGTGTAATCCTCCTTGTACCTTGCTGGATTTGGCCACCAGCTTGGAGATCTACTTGTTCCATCCTTCAGTGGATTAAAACCTGCCAATTTTCCCTCTCCAGGCACTGTATTGCCCCTTCTTCTCTGCTGATTTTGGCCTTGCTTATTTTAAAGTGAAATCCTTGAATCCCATACAGCGCTCCTGAATTTCAACCCCTGGCCCATGGATGGTTGCAAGGCAGCTCTTACTATATAGGGATTTTTCACACCACACAAACGAGGCAAGAACGAAAGAGATGGGAATTGGGAGTTAATTTAAGGGCATTTCAGGTGTCACCTCTCTTTTCCACTGGCTGCCAGTGATGGCAGCGGCACACAAAGAGCCTTTGGGATTTTAATCCTCATTTCCAGGTTAGCTGGACTCGTGGCCTGATGTTAGGGTGGAACAAGACCTTTGGATCTCACTTGGCCCAGCCCCAGCTGGTCCTTAGCTATTATTTTAAAACAATTTAGTATTTTTTTCCAAGAATGATGGGAAATACTGGGCTCTAACCCATCCCCTTGTCCCAAGGCAGGATCCAGTGTTTTCTCCTCTCATTCCTGACACACATTTCTCTAACTTGATAGTCAAACCTCCCAGGAGCAGAGACTTATACCCTGGTTGCAGGGAGTCCATTCCACACTAAACTCATCTCACAAGGAGCAACTTCCCTGGTAGCAGGAAAAACTCCCACTCTCAACAGAATCAAACAGTATTTATTTTATTGACTCTATCAGCCACTGATCCTGGTTTTGTCTGGGCCATTGGGATCGTTAACTCTGGGCTAACGAGGGCAGCGTTAAGAGGATGCTGCACTGGGGAGTGATAAGGAGAGAGGATGGAGAGGTAAATCCAGGTCCCTCGTAGGTCTAGAGTTAATCACTGCTTTAGGGCTCTTTCCCACCGTGAATCACATCCCATCACATCCCCCCATGTGATGCAACCCCCGGCATTTCCCTTCTCTCCAGGAAAATCTGACCAGAGAAATTCCTTGCCGCACAGCAGAGCTCCAAGCGGTGAGGGAGAGGAGAAGAAAATGCAATATAATGGGCCACAATATGGTGCTACCTATAAATATTTTACCAGGAAAGGTATGCAACTGGTATTTTGAACAAATCCCCAGCCACAGTTTTAATAAAGTGCCTTTAGCTGCCACTCTGCCGTGTTTAAATCTAATTCCGGTTGTCAGTCAAATCGCTGCGTGTTATTAACCTATGGGCATAATTGCCTATTCCAAGTCTGCAGCTCTAAGAGGCTTTATGTACGATTGTAATAAATGAAATAACTTTTATGATTCCAACTCCTCGCTGAACGCGTTGACATTGGAAATTACACATGCACACGCATCACTTTTGTCTTCCCCTGGATGAGCTGATACCGGAGCGGCTGCGGCTGCGGAGGAAGGCCCGGGTGAGCAGGGAAATGACTGAGCTTTGAATTAGCTCATCCCTACAGCTGTTGCCACACGGAAACACTTGGCCTGAAAGGCAAAATCTCCATAAAAATAAGCGAACATTCATAGAATTGCCACCGTGTGCATCAACGGCGGAGAAATCCTCGTGTGCTGCCGCGGCCCAAGGGATTTATATCAGATTTTAGTCCCTGACCTCTTCCCTCTCCCCCACCACGTCGTATTTTGTGCCCGTAGGAGGAATTGATGCTGCAGGAGCCATTGGCTTTTTGGTTTATTTTTCATTTCTCACCACTGGGGCAAGGGGAACATGAAATTCAAAGGGCAGAGGCAGCATTTTCCAGCCTTTTTGTGCTGCCAAAAAGCCACTGCAGAAGTGAAGGGTCGCTGACCACTACAGGAGATAGGTGCTGTGAGTAACAGGTCCCTAAAAGTATAATTTCAGCCTCTCTTGGATGATTTTAAAAGAGGTTATGGCCCCCCAAGCAGTAATTTATTGTTCAGTCTGGAGAAGAGAAGGATCCAGGGAGACCTCAGAGCCCCTTCCAGGGCCTAAAGGGGCTCCAGGAGAGCTGGAGAGGGACTTGGGACAAGGGATGGAGGGAACAGGACACAAGGAATGGCTTCCCACTGCCAGAGGGCAGGGATAGATGGGATACTGGGAAGGAATTCTTGGCTGTGAGGGTGGTGAGGCCCTGGCACAGGTTGCCCAGAGAAGCTGTGGCTGTCCCTGGATCCCTGGAAGTGTCCAAGGCCAGGTTGGATGGGGCTTGGAGCAGCCTGGGCTAGTGGGAGGTGTCCCTGCCCATGGCAGGGGGTGGAACTGGATGAGCCTCCAGGTCTTTTCCAAGCCAAACCATCCTGGGATTGTGTGAGTTTACGAATCCATCCGATCTTGCTGAGGAGCTCAGGATCTGCCCCTCCAACTGCAGCGCAGTAGGAGCCATCGCAATCTCTCTTCTTTCCTCATCTGAGAGGAACACAGGACCTCTCGCTTCAGAGCAGCCCCATTCTCACCTCAGGACTCAGCCCTGGCTCCCTTTTCCTGATGTGCAGTGATTTTTTTTGGCTCTGCAGAGCAAAGCAAGGAGGAATCACTACAGGCACTGGGAGCAACATCCCCAGTGACCACAGCAGCATCCCCACCCTGTGTGCACACACAACCCTGCAAGTGCCATGGGAACATCGGCCTGGCATTCCCAGCCAGGCAGGGAAGGCTGGACCTGCCTTCCAGCTCCAGGGTGAGATGTGAGTCCCCTTTCTCCCAGCCTCTGCACCGGGCAAAGCTCCTTTGGATTCTCCCGGCCACACCACGCATCTCCGCAGTGCTGATCTGCCGGAGGCTTTCAGCACAGCTCCTGATGGGAATTAATCTAATGGCAGGTCCACTCTGGGCATTTTGGCTGCTGGCAGAAATATATTTTGAGGGGATGCTTTGAGACGTCTCAAGACAGGGTGGCCTCGGTGTGTGGAAGAATCAATGAAGCTTCGTCCTCGCTCCTCAGGGCGCCGCGTGCAGCCTCCCTGTTTGACCCCTTAATTTCCAGCAGTGATGTCACTGAAATCCCTGCTCGTGGTCGCGCTGCCGGGCTAAATTTAGAGTGTTTGAGATGATTTGTGACTCTGTTGCTGGGGGGAGGCGGGGCGGGGGGGGGATGTCGGGGAATGACATGTGAGTCCTGTGTCATTGAGGCTCGTTTGGGCTTTGAAGACGGTGGAGTGCGGAGATGACAGCGCTGTCCGGGAAGAGCAGGGAGGAAAAAGGAGATGGGACTCTCGGCCCTTTTTATAGTCTAAGCAATTTAATCGAGCTCGTTGCTTAGCTGAGACATTAAGAAAGGATTTTCCCCTCGAAACCTGATTAGATTTCCCAATAAAACACCCACATTGACTGCTGCTGCTAGGAGATGTGTTGGTTTGTGGTTCAGGGAGGTACACAGAATAAAAATAAACGGAAAAAAGGAGCTGGGTGCTGCGGGGATATGGAGGAAAAGATCTTTCTGCATGGACACCATCGTCCTTCATGGGGCTGGGTGAAGAGCAGGGCTGGCACTTGACAGAGATCTGGGAAACGAGGGAAATAGAGGAATTTCCCACATCTTCCATTCCACCTCCCCGCTGGAGCTGGAGCATCTCCAGCCCAACCAGCGCTGCAGTGGCGAGCGAATCGGTCAGGCGTGGGCGTGGGCAGGGAGAAATAAAACCGGCATAAAATCACAGATGGAAGGATCTGTGGTCCCCACGAGTCATCTCCACCCATCCCTTCCCTCTGCCCACGGGATGGGTACCCTGGGGTCCCTGTCCCCGGCCCCTTCCAGTGCACGACCTTGAGGCCCAGACGCCTGAAGGTTATCTGGGGGCATCGCTGTGTTAATCAAAGCTGCTTAATTCCCCCCCATAATCCAAGTGGGGCTGGAGCCTGGCAGGTCCCTGCCGTTATGTTTACATCGGACTGCGGGTGGAGGGAGGAAGGAGGGGACGGGGAGGGAGGGGGGAGCTGACGTGCTTGGAATAAAATCGTGCCGCCTCCTCCTCCATCCCTCAGCAAAAAAATCAAACGCATCTGTCCACCCCCCCGACCCCCCCTGCGCCATTTCCCTTCCAAAAGTGTCCACCCCGAAGAGGAGGGGCCGCACTGCAGCTCATCTCAAGGGGGCAAAGGTCTTGGAGGAACCCCCGGCCTGATTTATTCAGGGCACAGCAATATTTCTTGGGATTAGGATTAATAAGAGCCTCCTGCCCCCTCCTCTCCGTCCCTCCGGGCTGAGCCCGAGGGAGGCAGCCGGGCCCCGCCGGGGGTACCAGGCCTTCGGATGCACGGTGATGGCGTCTCTTCGTCCCGACCATTTCACAAGACAGAAAGCAGGTTGTGTATTTATTTGAGGTTATTTAGGTCTTGTTTTTCTCTCCCATGCCGCAGCTTTAAAGGAAAATCTGTCCTGTTTGTGAGGGCCGGGTGCCGTGGGGCCGGCGGTGCCGCAGAGGGATGCTCGGCGCATTAGTGCGGCACAGCAGGGATCTGCCTGCCGGGATGAGGGCAATCCCAAAGAGAAGGCACCTCAAATCCCTTTCTTTTCCCCCCTTTTATTCACTACACAGGAGCCCTCTGGCAGTTCAGACTCTCCTGGCGGTCCAGGATGTGGCAATGCCCACCCAGGGTTGAGCAGGCGACCGTGGGGCTGCCGAATTGCAAGGCTGAGGTTTTTATTTCGGGGTGGATTTTAATATTCCTCCCCCACCTGGTGCTGAGTGCGGGTCCTTCAGGGGGGTCCTGCCTCTGCTGCCGTAAAGAGACGGGTGAGAAACCTCCACGAACAAAGGAGAGGATGCAGGAACCCGCAAGGAAAGAGCTTTATTGGCACGACCCGACGGGCTCCTTGCGGCATCAGCACCGGCCGGGATGCGAGCCCAGGGAGGGATGTCCCGAAATACCTGCAGAACCCCTCGGCGGGGAGCAAGGAGGCGTCCCAGGGACCCCGAGCTGCTGTCAGTGTTCCCAAGGGCACCGTTCCAGAGGTGAGGGTCTGTGCTCGGAGCTGCAAAGAGAGATGGGACCCCCCGCGCCGTCACCAAGGGCCCCCCAAATTGGGGACAGCTCTGCAGATGCCCTGAGGGGTGGGGGACTGTCCCCTCCAGCAGGCCCTGTCCTTCCCCAGTGCCAGGCACCTGCTGGGAGCACTGGGATGGGCCGGGATGAGGGGATGCGGGGCGGCCTCCAGCTGCAAAGAGAAGGGAACGGAGGAGAGGGATGGGAGAAGGGAAAGGAGGTGAAGGGCCCCAGCGGGGAGCAGGGCAGAGCGGTGGTGATGGCTACAAGGGTGAAGGGGGAAAAGAAAAAAAGCCGAAATAAAAATAAAAGCGTGAAAAAGGAGGGGG
>VZRR01004126.1:295198-310956 GCA_013398015.1 Oreocharis arfaki | reverse complement strand
GAGTGTTTGGGTGTGGAGTTGCTCAATAGCGGCGGCGGAGGGTGCCCAGGTCGGCCTGGCCGCTGTCAGGGCTCCGGAGGGGACGGGGTCCCGGCCGCTCAGCTCCGCAGGTGCCCCGAGACGAGGCGCGGCTGTGCCGAGGCCCAGATGAGGAGCTAAAATCTGTTCCGGTGTTCCCTTCCCCTCAGGGTGAGGTGTCACAGGGTGTTGGCACTCAGGGCACGGCAGGCGCAAGGTGTTCCTGGTTCCTGATTTCATCCTTTCCGTGACATTTCGGCTTTCAAGGTTCCTCGGCGTGTGTGTCAGGCTGCTGTTGTGTTGCTGGACGTTTTGTTATTAATTATTATTTTGCTACTAATTTCCGAGTGGAAATTAGATTATCCTGCCTCCCTTAATGAGCTGGCCCTGGCAAAGTCTGCCCTGACGTGAAATGACGCTGATAACCGATACCACGTTTGGGATTTGGCTTTTTCTTTTACTTTATGAACAGGGTTGGGGTGGGGGGGCCCCCAACAGAGCAGCTGAGGGGCTCACTGAGGAGCTGGCTGGGATCTGTGGTGCTCCCCAAGTGCTTTATGCCTGTGGGTGTGCTGCACAGAATTTCCCCCTGGAGAACAGAAGTGTGAAGGAAAGCTTGAGGATGGCACAAAAAGCTGACATCAAGCAGTAGAATGTGTGAGCTGCAGTGTAACCCGTATTTTCAAGAGTGCGGTGCGCTGCAATTGTGATTGCACGTTATTTTTACGTAATTATTTTCCAAGGCAGCAGCTCATTTAGTAAATAGTGGGTTTATGTGATGGCCATGACAACCGTGTACCTGTACCACTATCTTTAACTGTGGAATCATAGAATGGTTCGGGTTGGAGAGCTCCTTAAAGATCACCTAGCACAGTTTGAGATAATTTTCGACTTCATCATGCAGCTCTGTGGCTGGTTGTTTGTTTTCACAAACATTCCAGGAGCTGCAGTGACTGAAGTCGCCAGTTTGGCGCGTGATTTTCTTTCTGTTATTAAAAAAAAAGCAAAGCTGTAGAGAGGCCTGCAGGTCCGTGTGAAGTGAAGTTTCTCTCTTCTCACCTCGAAGAGCACATCAAGGAGCAATGTAATGGATAATGCTGTGGGAGTTGTACTGAACGTGGCTGTGTTTGTTGCAGGTGTGAGCCCAGGAGCGATGGCGACAGAGTCCCCGCGCCGCCCCAGTCGCTGCACTGGAGGAGTGGTGGTCCGCCCGCAAGCTGCCACGTAAGAACCTTCTAGAAGAACAGCCCTTACTGAGATGGGTTTGATTTTCTTGCAGAAGAGCCCAGCCTGAGCTGGTTTGGGGTTTTTTTTCCCCCCCCAAAGCCATCTTGTGTTGGCGCTGCAGTTTTGTTGTGTTGAGTGCTGTTGTCCAATAAAGTCAACACACGTGGCATTTCTGTCTCCTGGGTGCAAGCTGGCTCCCTAAGTGGGATGCTTTGCACCTGTACACCAAAGCTGTATATTTAAAAGCTAATATACCACCAAATTTTGTTGTTGTCTGCACCATTTTGCTGTACAAACGTTGCCATGTAGGAAAGCGATGCCAACCTCTTCCTTAGGCCAGAGGGATGTGCCACACATCCTTTCTTTTTAATAACACCTTGTCCCAGGAGTGGATACATGAAAACATACAAAACTTGTCATTAAAGTCCTTCAGGAAGGAGAATTGTGTAATTTTTTTTTTTTTTTTTTTAAACATAAAAGAACAAAACCAAGAAAAGAGGAAGAAGGTCCATCCTCCTGGTCAGAGCACCCGACAGACAATTTTTGTGCTTGGCCATCCTGATTTTCACTGTGTTCACATGGGAATACTTCCATGGCAAAGGAGCCTTTTTGGCTGTAAGACAGCCTAGAAGATTTATGGTCTTTTCTCTGTCTGTTAAAGGAGTTTTGTAGCAGTTTTTCTTTCTTCCTTGGGATGCTGCTGCTGCTACAAAATGGCACTGTATGGAAAAGTCCACTTCTGAGGGTGTTACTGTGCCCTTGGAGATAACTCTGTATTTCCAGGAACAAGATTCACTGTATTTTTATTGAAGAGCACAAGAAACTGATTGTTGTAGCACAAAAAGTTGTTGTAGAGGTTTGTCTTGCAGCCATTTTTTTAATGGGGCAGAATTCCTCGACAAATGCATTTCTGCCTGTAATGACCTTTTCTTCAAAATATGCTTAAAAATATTATAATAGAAAAAACACTGTATGAAGATGATTATCTGTTTTGTTTTTTTAAAAAAATTACGGTGTCTTGTTCTTGAGGTACCTGTTTGTGCCTCAAAAATGTCACTCTTTTTGATGGATCTGTGTGTGCTGAGCACTCAGCAGCATTCTGCTGCTCATGTTGATTTTCTACATCATTATTAAAGGAAGATTGGGCCTTTTTGTGGGTTATGTTGTTTTTAACCACTCTAAAGACATCTCCCCTGGAAGTTTTTCAACCTCAGGAGAGGTTTAGAGCACAGACTCTGAATAAAACACCTCCCTCACATCAACTTGGGTTCGAGATGTGCTTTGGGGAGAGGGGAAAAAAGTGCATTCCTTGAACTGAACCACGAAGGCAGCGTGACTCTGGCTGGTTGGCATTCCCAGGACAGCCTCTGACTCTGTATTTAATGCTCTACCTGTGGCCAGGCATTTTAATAAAGGTGTGCAGGGCCAGTGTGGGTGACCTACATAAATCGGAGAAGAATCAGCCCAGAAGAAACCACAGCTTGTTTGTAAGGCCTCAGCCTAAAGCTGAGTGGGACAAATTGGGATGCAGAAATCCTGGGATTGCTGAGCAAAGTCTTGTTTGTAGAAGATTCAAGTATCTTCTGCACAGTTGAGTGTAGTGCTAAATTCTCCAGAGTGCTTCATTTCTCAGTGTTAAACACTCCTGTTTTTATTAAAACAACCTTGCACAGCTTCAAAAAAAAAAAAAAAAAAGCAGCACCTTTGGGCACCCAGAGTTCCTAATTTACAGTTGTCCTGTGTTGCTATGAGAAATCTTGAGTTAGCACAGGAAAAATTACGACAGCACAGAAATTCATTTCAGAGCTGCCAAAGGTGTTGCCTAAAGGAAACCTGAAGGGTTTTCTTAAATGATCTCAGACTTTCTGAAGGTAGCTCTTGTTGCCAGCGTGTCTCAGTGCTCCTCATGACACAAAGCACCAACTTTCTGCACAGTTTCAGCACCCTCTGTGTGCTGCACTCAGCCCACGCTGTGGTTACTCAGCAGTTACACAAGGGACTCACCACTCGTGTAAGCTCCTCAGAGCATTAGTTTAAATCTGCCCCAACAAATGTATCTTGCACTGTAAACTATCCTCAATCGATGCTGCTGATGAACTTCCAAGAAGGAATAAGCTTCCCAAGCTACAAAATCTTACCTGAAAATACCTCTCCTTGCTATTCTTAGGGAGGGTTTTGTTCCATCCCCTGCCCCTGCCTGCGTACTCCAGCATTGTCCATCAGGCACAGGAGCTCTGGAAGTTTGCTTGTCCCACCACGAGAGCTCCAGTTGTTGTTTAAACCCTCATTTTCATGTTGTAAGAGACAAAATCAAGTCAGAAAAATACTGAGGAACCATTTCCAAATCCCTGTACCGCTCCAGGCCCCTCTGATGTGGAGAACACGGCTTATTCCTTGAATTTAGATTTTATACTTTGCCCCCAAGCAGTTATTCCATCAGCAGGTATCATGTAGCTTTTTTACAGACTTTTATTACTTTTACTTAGTCCTTTCATTACTTACAGGCCACAATTTATATTATCAGAATTCTGCAGTAAAACTAAGTTCCTGCATTACATACTTAGTATTTTCCTATGTGCTGAAGGTTGCCCATGTTGCCTTTTGCTGATCTAATTTAACGTATTCATGGCAGTTTCTGGACTTCTTTGGCTGAAATTCTCCTCCTGTTTTCCAGGGAACAGTCGTACATGGAAAGTGTTGTTACCTTCCTCCAAGATGTTGTGCCACAGGTAGGGTGTGGAGCTTTAAAACTGCTTTTTTCAGTGCACAGAGCAGTGTCAGGGATCCCCACTCTGCTTTGTAAATTATTTCATCTAATAAATGAATTCAGTGGTTTTAAATACATGTATTTATATATTTCATATACTTTTATATAATAAATATGGCACTGGAATGGTCCCTTCCTGGTTGCCCATGGGTCTCCCAGTAGCAGAAGGGAACTAATTTTGTTTTACTCCTTGGGAAAGCTGTGGTCCATGGTGGAGGAGCCCTGCAGCTGACTGTACCTTCGGGAAATGATCTTGATTCTGATTCCAAGGATTATCATGGTTAGTTAGTGGCTTGTTTCCTCATGGATTTCCTCTTAGGAATTCCCAGTGCGTTTATTCCATAATAATACAAAAACAATGCCCTCACTAATATCAGTTTGTGAAATGCATTTTGGACTCAGGGTTAAAATGAAACGTATTTAAAGTTTCAGTTAAGAGATTGCTGCATTCCTCAGCCTCCCATTCCCCCTCTCTGGGTGAAGGATGCAGTCTGTGTTTCATTGCACAAGTCAGTTTGCCTTGGAAGTGTGGAATGTGATTTGTTTTGAAAAGTAAACCCCACACTTATTTTTTGCATTTGTATTTTTAGTCCGTGTTACTGCTTTTCTGGCATGTATAAAGTGATTATACCAGATCTGTTCATATTTAATCCCAAATACTGCTCAGTATTTTGTTGTAATTCATTTGGCAGTGATGGTATTCCTGCTGTAGCTCACGTTCCTGCTACCACAGCTTCTCCTGAGGACTGTAAAACCTCCAGTTTGGAAACACTGCAAGGCTCACTCCACAATTTCTTTTTGTATCTCATCTTTTTATGGGAATCTGTAGAACACAGGACTGAAACATGGATCTGTTCTCCTGGAATTGCAGTTTATTCTCTATTGAAAGGCTGTATTAAAGTTGTCACAAATAGGACTGAAAGGTGTCAGTAATATAAACTGTGTAGTAAAGGTCTCTTTCTTTCCTCAGTCTGGCTTGCAGAGCTTTTAAGTGAATTAAAGAGAATTTTAATGATAAAACACCTCATGTGAGAACCTCCAACACTGCTGGAGTTAAAGACTGTAGAAGCCACTGTGTTTAATTTTATTAACTCACTCTTAAGTCACGTGGCATTTCTTACCTGCCCCAGAAGAGTTACTGTGAGAAATATTTTGTCATTCCTACATCAGTGAGTGATGTTCAGCATGGTTTTGTTGTATGAATACTGGTGACAATAAGATCCATGAATCATGTGTGTGGTTTTTAATGAAATTCCTTCTTACAGGGGGAGAAAAAACAGTGTTAAACTTGCTTATTTCAGCCCTTTTGCTTTTTTGTCCAGGCCTACAGTGGAACCCCACCAGAAGAAAAGGAGAAAATCGTCTGGGTCAGATTTGAAAATGCAGATTTAAATGGTATGGCTTCATTGTCTCTCACTTGTTTTTGTGAGCTTTGGGTCCATGTGCAATGAGTCCAGTCAGCTTCCTCTGAAATATAATAATCAGAAACATTATGGTTTTCTTAAATGACATTTTCAACCATGAGAGAATGAACAAAGCTCACTGAAAGCATGGAAGCATCAGAGAGAGAGAGAAGATTTATTTGGGGTGATGAAAGAGGATGTTTCCAGGCCCTATGCAGAACAGGCTGCATGAGATAAGTTCAAACACAACATGAAGGATTCTGAAGGATATTCTGAAGAGTTCTGTTATATGAACCTGAAAAGGGAATGCCTGAGATTTTTTTAAAAATAAAAGGAAAACAAACCCACAAGCAAACAAACCTTAAGTGGCCTAAAGGTGGCTGTAAAGCCATGTGGAGATTATAGGTAATTTCTAGTTCTAATAACCCTGATTTAGGTTCTCTCTCTCTCCATCCCCAACCTTCCTTTAAAAGAAAGGGAACAGGGATATAGAGGTGGAAGAGCTCAGGTCTGGATGGGGAATCAATCACCCTTTTCTCCTAAACCATGGTGTTATCCAGAAAATGTCTCTCCATCATTTTAAATTTTAAAGCTTTCTCCCTGTGGAACTTTAACAATGATGTTTGCATGAAAGGATGTATTTCAGTGTTGGCCCAGCACTAAAATATAAAGCACTGTGGTTGCCTTTAGTCCTGACAATAGAAACAGGTTTTGAGGAAACACCATCTAATGTTGCTGAGGGCTTGATCCTGACCTGCTAATAACAGCTTTGCTGTTGAACCCAATTCAGATACATCCAGGAATATGGAATTCCATGAAATCCACAGCACTGGGAATGAGCCCCCGTTGCTGCTGATGATTGGATACAGTGATGGGATGCAAGTCTGGAGCATACCTGTGAGTACAGAGCTCACCTCCCTCCTTCCTTCTCCTTTTTTGGGTCAATGTTGTGTTATAACTTTAATATTTTACCTTTAATTTCTCCCGTTGGAGTGGAAAGAGCCAACACTTCCCATCAGTGTCATATGGATTGTGTGCAGTGTGCTTATCTTCTGATAATCCTGAGCATAGCTCAAACACTTCAATTCATGTACCTTCAGATTCTTGAGGGCTTTTTACACATTATTCCTGCTAAGTCCATTATCAGACTCAAACTGGGAGCAGTGTTTGCCACTCTGGAATAGTTTGTAGCCCAAGAAAAGACAGATTTTGTTTTTTAACAGGAAGGAGTAAGAGTGGAAAAACACCAAGAGGGTTTGTTTGTCCCAGGAATTCAAGTATGACAGTATTAATAGTATTTTACAATCACATGTTTGTCATGGACATGATTTGCAATTTTAATTTTATGAAGGCCTCTGCGTGCATATGGGTTTGATTTTCATGCTGTCATCCCCACCCCCTGGTTTGTGTTGCAGAGTGGTTTATGGGCACATGGTCTTCATTTGGGGAATTTCCCCCAAATTTCTTGAAATGAGAGAATGAAGTTGGGTACAGTAGGTCATAAAATTCTGAACTTAAAAAAAGCAAAATTGCTCACAACACCTTGTCCTTCAGAATAAAGCAGAGAGGATGGACTTCTTTCCCTTTGTAAAATACACTGGTTTTTTAAAGAAATGTGTATATTTTACAACTTTTTGGTTAGCTATGTAGTACATGTGTTTATATACCAGTAGCTTAGAAAATAATGTTAATTTATACAGCAAAATTCCAGTTAAATTGAGTTTTATGGGTGTGGTAGAGCGTTTCCCCTCTTTATTGCATCTCATTATCCTCTCGATTGCATCTCATTAGCTGGAATGAGGAAATAAAAAATCTGATGAGGTTTTGCATTTGCAGGAATGTGTAACAGAAAATGGAGCGAGACCTAATATACTCCGCTAAATTTCAGTATTTTGTAACTGTTTACTAAAATTCAAGAACTTAAACTGAAACTTGGGAACATCTCATCCAAAATACTGGGAATTTTCTGTCTCCGTGCGTTACACAACGCGCCCACACGGTGGCGCTGGGACACCGAGCTAAGAGCGGCGGCACGACCTCATCCATCTATTAATTAATTAATTTATTAAGATACCCTGAGTATCACATCGGCTTGAGCTCAGGAATCCTTACAGAACACCCCGTTTTATCCAGCTGAAATGTTCTTTTCCAAATGAACGCGTGGTTTTGTTTTTTTTTATTTAAAAAAAGAGAGATGTGTTGCCACGGGTGGATTTTTTTCCTTTTTCTTTCTTTTTTTCTCTTTTTCTTTTCTTTTTTTCCCTTTTTCTTTTATTTTCCCCCCCTCCTCTTCTTTGTATCTGAATGAGCCACAAGTTAGGCCGTGGAATACCTGATTTTGCCTTTTTTTCAGCAGGATCATACAACCAGGCTGTCGTTTTTTTCCTTTCTTTTTTCCCCCAATGGTATTTCACTTCTTCATAATTCCTAGATTTTGATAGCAAACTTTACTATTTCAGGAAAAATAACAAAAAATGAAATTTGCAGGACAGCTCCTCTTAGTGTCGTTGAACTTTTGCAGAAGTGTGAGCTGAGAGGGGAAGTGCAGTGAGACGGAGAAAATGTGGGAATGTTTCACCATCCACCTTCGGAACGTCAGCTGTGGAGATATTGCATCACTTTGCCAGCGTTCTGTGAAATTCTGAGAGCACCGCCAGGGAGGTGCTGGGCACTTCGTGTTAGTCCAACTTCAGCCTTGGGCTGGTTCCTCTCTTAGTGGAGATTTTCACGGAGTAATAGTCCTTAACATCAGTTTTAAATACCTTCACAGAGCAGGGCTTGTATATCCAACAAATTTGGAGCGAACATGAACTGGAGGGGGTTTTTTTTTCACATTGTTGTTTCTCCTTCGCATTTTTTTCCCCTTGCTTAGCCTGAGCACAATAAAACCTGGCAGTTACGTGGTTGACTTAATATTTAAGAGCTCATTTGGCAACACTTTTTTGTGTCCTTCGCTATTACACAAACCTTTCTTCTTGGCCCTGCTGACTCTTTAGCTTGTAATTAAGCAATGTTACTCCAGCTAAGGAAGAAAAAACCCCCAACCCTGCAGCTCCCCAACTTAATCTGCAAAAGCAACAATCTGACATTTATGTGCAAATCTCCTCAGGAAGGCTATTATCTGCAGCATTGTGCTTTTTTATTCCTACAATTGGCCCTCTATTCAGCCCTTAATAACGTGTTGCAGGCAGCGGGGGTTGTGCGTGAGTGATTATGAAGTGTTTATGACAGCTCCTAAGCCGACACTCGGCCTAATGGTGTTCCATTGGCTTGCCCACACCTCGCAGCCTTTGCCCAGCGCGGTGTCTCTCCGCGGGCTGAGTGCTTGCACATTAACATCTCCTCGGAGGAAGATCTTTGCACTGCTGCGAGCGTGGCTTTGCGAATGGGAGACACCATCAGGGCGGCTTCAAAGGGCTGCGACGGGGTTCGGGGGAGCCCGGCCTCGCAAGCGCAGCCCGCCTTGCACAAGGAGCGGGAGGTGTCCCGTGCGAAGGGCTCTGCTTTGATCTCTGCGCTCAGATAGGGCTGGGAAGGTTAAAAGTGGGTTTGAAATACGTCTGGCTAAGTGGGGAGGAATCTGGGATTATGGCTGGGAGTTCCTGTTTGATAATGGTGCAGCGGAGCTTCGTGTTTTGTTTGGAATTTGTTTTCCCCTTCTTGCTCCCAGTTTCATGTTTCAGAGACAATTGGAACTGGTTTCTGCCTGATGTGGTTTCCAAAGATCTGTTCTAGATGTTCCTGTTCGGGGAATGCACGTTGGCTGCTTTTTTTTTTTCTTTCAGTGGAGGCTGGGAGTTTCAGAAGTAGAAAAATCGTCTTAATTTAGTGGTTCATGTTACAATTAAAAAAGAAACTTACCACATCTCGCACTGCAATCCTTCCTCTGTCCAAACCTCTTCCTAGAGGGAACCATTTGCATTTACCACTCGGAAAAACGGAGCAATGACCTGACCTAGTGACCCCGAAAAATGTCTGAGGACTCGGCAAAACATCTATGCAAATCATTTTCTGAGGCTTTGGGTTTTTTACGCTTGAAGATGCACCAGTGTGCAAGAAATATGGTTTTATAAAACTTCTGCTTCCATTAGCACTGCCATAACTGCAACTTCATCCTCAGTCCAGCCACTAGGGTAGCATCCTTTGAGCATCTGAATTCTTACAGTCTCTAGATAATTGCAGAGATTTGGGTTGAATGGAAAAGCAGACTGAATTTCTAAACTAAAGTGATAAAATGTGTTCATTTTCCTTCAGTCCTTCATTGCTTTCTCAGCAGCACCGTGAGTGGAAGTTGTCTTTAGCCCATATGCAGCAATATTTGGTGGTGGTACCTATCAGTTGCTTATTATTATATTACAACATCATATCATGACATCTTCATGTTTAAAGCATACATCAAAATATTTAAAAATAGCCTTCTGATCATTCCCTTTTCCCTTTTGTACATTCCCCAGTTTGCATTTCTAGAGTTGCACAGTAGTTCAAGCACTGAATTCCAAACTCAATTTTCTTTCACTTTGGTGTATGTTTGGCTTTTTTTTTCCTTTTTTTAAATTTTTTTTTTCACCATGTGAAAACCATTTTCTCTGGTTGGAAACTATTAGTTATCCTTGGTGTGAACAAAACTTCCTTTGTTCAGCTTTTTTTCATGGGTGCAAACTGGTGTGCTCCGAACAATACAGCTCTGTCATCAAAAATTAACCGGTGCTGCAGATTCCTGGGCTGTCGTGGTTTAAACAGTAGCTCAAGATGTCTTGGGTGGAGGAGAGGGTTCTTCTTCCTCCTTTGACTGGAAGAGGGCAATGAAGACTTCGTTGGGGGATTTGAATCCTTTGCTTCCAGCCTTCCCTGTAGGTCTGGGAGTTGTGGTTGATCCCATGTTTTGGGAGAGCTGAGATGTTCTACCAGACCAGCTTGGAGCCGTCATTTTGGATTCACTCTTCCCTACAACGAGTACCTGAAGCTGCTTTTACAGCTTAATATCCAATTCTTGAAACCTGCTTGGAAATATTCTTGGCTTTTGGAATGGGAAAGAAAAACTTTTAAGAGCTCTGAGAGCCGCCGCGGGGACTTGCTACTTAGCTGGATCCAATCCAAAATGGCAGCCACAGCCTCGTTTCTCACAGGTGCTTTTTGAAGAATTTAGAGCTCTGTTTTCAATTCATGAGCTCTATTTATATTTTGTCTGTGCATGTGAGACTGTGGAGCTCGAGGGACTGGTAATGGGATGTGGAGCCTTTGGCTGAGAGTTGCCAGCCCACGTCTGACCCAGGCTGGCCGTTCTGCCCTCAGCGTGCAATTCCTTGTCCCCCCTGAGTTCCTGGTGGGATAAGTGTCCCGTTCACAGGGGAGATTGGCTGGCTGAGCAGTGAGATAAGGGCTGGAGTGGCAGGAAGATCAGGCCACACAATCTCTGTCCCCTGAAGGTGGTGCTTGCGGGCAGGTTGGATCTCTGTGGCCTCAGCTGCGAAGTTTCGTGTTGTCCATAGGTAAACGAAGGGCTCTGGCATTAACCACAGTCCACTCAGGGTTTTATAGGACTGCAGACAGCAGAAGCTTCTGCTGCTGGTGGTGTTTGAAAGAAGTTAATTGGAATTCAGAGAAAATCTTGAACTCAAAGCCCTAATGCATTTTTCAGTGCCAAGCAAACCAAGGAGCAACCAAGCTCTTACTAATTCATGGCAGACAGCAACATGCAATGCCTTCTATGAGTGCCTGTCTCTGCAGAACAGTTAAGGACACACACCTTAAATCCCCTAAAAATGCTGCTGCTTTATGAAGCTATGCTAGATTAAATATTAGTGTTTTAATGTGATCCATGTTGTAGTGTCACATCCAGATTTTTTGGGAAACGTTATTTTATGCCTGTTAGAGAATTTGAATTTTCTTTACAAATGAGCTGCTGGCGTTGGGTGGCATCTTGTATTTTCATTACAAAGCCTCCAGTGGGGGTGTATCTTAAAATTTGTTCCTTTTTAGCTCCCAGGAGTCAGCAAGTGCTCAGCACTTGAGCTGTAGAGACTGAACCCAAGCCATTCCATGATTTAGAATCCTACAGGGACCGAGGAAAGGATCTGTTAACCTACAGTGGTCTCAAACCAGGGGCTAAATACCTGTAATCTCATCTTTGTCGCTGTTGGATCCTGTGGCTTTTGTCACTCCACTTAACCTTTCTGTGATTTTCCCCCAGTATAAAATAATAAATTACCTTTTAAATAATGAATATTAATTATTCAAAAGTTACTGTATTATATGCATGAGAAGAGCTAGGCTGGGATTTCCATGTTAAATGCTTCAGTACAAACAAACTTCATTTATATTTGGACATTTTAGGCTTTTCTTTGCAAGTCTCAAGTCCAAGCTCTGCCATGTCTTGGCACCCCAGGCTGAATAAACACGCTCCTGGAGTTCAGGATATTTAAGAGCAGAACCTGAGTTAGGAAGGTTTGGCCTTCTCAGTGTGTCTTCCTTTGGGGACTGGAAGTTTGTTTGAAGTAGATTGGAGCTGGGGCTGATGTGCTGGCGGAGTTAAAAAGGAGAAGGAGGTGTCTGAGTGAGTTGGGATATTTTATGGGATTCACTCCTTCCGTACCTTTGTTGTGCTGGTTCCTTTCCCTCTTGTTTTCATTCATAGCCAGAGATGTGCACACACGTGTGAAACGGCATTTTCATGATTTGGGGGAAAAAATCTTTAATTGCCAATAATAATAGTTCCAAACCCTTCTATTTTTCTTCTTTTCCATTTCCTCCTTTCCCTTTTCATGGAGCTGCTGTGTTCCAGTGGACAGAAAACGTGCTGCTGTCTTAATTTTTTAAATCTCTTTGTTACTCTGTCCCTCTTTAATTTCCCTCATTTTCTGCTTAGCTGTGCTCTGCATTTTCCCAAGCTGTTTTTTCTGCATACAGATGTTTTCATCTAGAGGCTTTTTTTCCCCCCACACTGCACTCTAAGCATATGATCAGTTAAAAGCCATCAGCAAACTTTTGCTGAGTTGATTCCTGATCATCATTCCTGTGTCTTGTATAGAATCTGGTCAAGAAGCTGCTCCTGAGGTAGAATTAAACTTGTTTTGCAAAAGCTGCTGTAATACAGGGTTGTGTGTGCAGAGGAAAGAGGAGAATCTGCTGTGATTGGAACATCTGGCTGATGAAATAAGAGCAGGGTGGACCCAGGGATTAATTCTCATTTTGATTGCAGTTTGAAAACTGTTGTGTTCATCAGGAATAATTCTGATGGTGTCAGTAAAAGTGATGTTAATTGATGAACTGCTGGGCTAAAATGGGTTAGAATGTTATTTCCCCACATTTGTGTGGCTTGTGTGTGATTCCAGGCTCAACAGGGAAAAGCAGTTGTTCTCTGTATTGTGTGCAGGATGGTGGGTTAGCTCTGTAGTAAATGGTATTTTCCAAGTAATTTTATTTAGAATTGTGCTTCATGAGGTGGGTTTCATTCTCCCCCACCACCTAGAGCAGAGATAATAAATAACCAGGCAGGACTGGATGTAAGCTGAGAGCCTGGAGTAGTGTACTTGGGATTTGCTGGTCAAACAGTAGGAGTATTTTAACTTTTTGGACGTGTGAGCTGAAGTGCAGAAAGAAATGGAAACAACCATAAAATGACATTTCCAAAAGTTCACTTGAATTTATAGTTTATTGATTCCTAGGAACCTCATTCCAAATCATGTTCTCTTCTGATATTGTAAGCTGCTTGTTTGGCAAAGCTCTATGCCAGCCTTGGCTGTGTTCTGAGGCTCATTACATCTGTTTTAAGTTGTTGGTTATTTGGAAATGAGCTTCATAATGTTTGCCATTTTCCTGGAGTTTGACGTTCCATGTCGGATCCATTACCGGGCAGTTATGAAAATACATTGAGTGACCATTGCAGGAAGTCTGGAAATTCATCTTAACTGCTTCAGGTTTAATCTTTTCAGCATTGCCATCAGTGACAGGCTTAAGTAGCTTGACCACCTATTTTTAAACATGGTTTTCACACCTGGTGAGTGTGAAATGAACCAATATATGAAATTCTCCCATCTTTTTCCACCCGCGTTCACCACTCTTGATCTTTGTTGAGTTGGCATTTTTCTTTAGAACCATGCAAAATGTGGGATAAATTTGTGTGAATTTTAGTCAGCTTCAAGTCTTGCTTCTTCCAAAACCTGTGTGGTCACGAGCAGTTAATTCAAGACTTCTAAGATCTATTCTCAATTAGAGAAATGTCTGTGGTTGCTTAGGCAGAGCCTTACCAATGTACTTCCCTACAATGCCTTCCTCCCTACCTTCTCAGCTCCTGAATATAAATGTATTTGAAAGTCCATAAGTGTTTTTCCCGTTGCTGTTGGCATTTGCAGATCAGTGGGGAAGCCCAGGAGCTGTTCTCGGTGCGCCACGGGCCGGTTCAAGCCGCACGGATCCTCCCCGCCCCTCAGATCAGTGAGTACACACTTCTTAAAGAGATCATCATTCACCAGGACTTTTTTAAAAGGCTGCTTTTCCACTCCAGTAAAACTTAACAAGACAACAGAATTTGGTTTTTGGGGTGGCACTGGTTTCTAGTTTGTTCAGTTTCTCCTTATTCGACGTTAACTTTATTCGCTTTGACCCTTTCAGTGGCTGAACTTTTATCATCCCTTGAGTGCAACTCCTCTCTGCCACTGCTTAAATACTATTTTATCAAATCCTGAACCAAGCTGCTTCATTTAACCTCTGGATTCTTCCAGAGGTTGAGTTAACCCCCAGGAGAACTTGCTGCAAAATCTGAGCAACTGTGCATAAACGAGAAAATTCCTCTCAAAAAATTACCCTGTTCCATCCAAACCCAATCTAATTGTAGGCTTCAGAAAGAACTGTTTGGGCCTAAATTAAACTGGTTGCTTTACTTTGTGGATGAAAAGAATGTCTCTCTAGTATGACCAAGGTGTTTGGGGATTATGCTGGGTTAGAACTTCTAGTAATATTTTATGAATTAATTAATGAGCTCAAAAAATACGACCTAAAATCTTATTTAAATTATTCATAGCAAATTATACTATTTTTGTGTGTTTCAAAGAAAGTAAATGAAGAAGGTGGTTTAATGGACACATTATACATTGTTTTGGTGATTTCCTGAGCAGAGGGATATACGAAGTATATGTGGCTGTGTAACTGTTATAGGTTAAAATAACTTACAGTAAAACACTTCCCAAGCCTGTTGTTCCTTTATTCCATTTACTGGAACACTGCATAATTCCCAACAAGCTGCTCTTTTGCTATTATATGTGTCACTGAGTAATGGATGTCTGTGCCCCTTCCTCTCTCAAAGGAAAAGAAAAAAGGAGGAAGAAGAGTGTAAATAGAAATGAAAATGAAGTAAATTAGTTGAAGAACCTGGGAGTTGTTTTTTCTCGTATTAAAACAGGTTTTTGATTTTTCAATCAAGTAAATTACACTCATGAACTCCTTCAAGCAGTTACTGTCTTTCTGCCTCTAAATTCCATACATTTAGCATCTGACAATGATAGTTGTTACATTAGAAAACTATTCAAATTAGCTCATATTAAATTAAACCAAACCTTTTAAAAACATGTTTTGGTCTCTTTTTACATGGCTTGGTTTAAAATAAATCTTCGATTAAAAGTACATGAATGTATCATTGACCAGTATCTGGAATCAGATAAAAGTAAAGCTGTAATAAGAGGCCTTAGATAACTAACTCATGAGCTTTAATGATTCTGAACGAAATAAAAGGAATTTGTAAAGGAGAAGCTGATTACCATCAGCAGGCTCAAACACTGTTTTACTGTAAAGCTGTAAAAAGGGAATTATTGAAAATAGGAGCCTCTTGGTGGATGGATTTGGCACGTTCCTAGAAACAGATCTTAGCTGGTGATAAGCAGCTCATTCCCAGGTGTGAAAGGAAAGCTCATGGCTTTAACTTGGTGACTTTACAGGAGCTGAACTTAATCGTTTGTCAACTATTTTGTTAAAAAAGCTGCAGTCCTTTGATGTTAGATCCTCTGCCTCATGGCGTGCTTGGTGGCATAATGAAGCCTTTGTTTCAGAGGGGTTATTTCATGCAGAGGATCTCCTTCAGCAGGTCCTGGGTGCTGCTGGCAGCAGGAGGCTGGGCAGGCTCTGGAGCTGCCCTTGGGCACTGCCAGCTGGGAGCTGGGCAGGTTTGTTGGCTCGGGAGCTGGGCCAGCTCTGGAACTGCTCAGACCTGGCAGCTCTGCTCTGCTCTGAGCCTGCAAAGCTGCCCTGGGCCAGCTCTGCTCTGCTCTGAGCCATCAAACCTGCCCTGGGCCAGCTCTGCTCTGCTCTGTGCCTGCAAAGCTGCCCTGGCCCAGCTCTGCTCCGAGCCATCC
>VZRR01004126.1:32383-295034 GCA_013398015.1 Oreocharis arfaki | reverse complement strand
GCTCTGCTCTGAGCCATCAAAGCTGCCCTGGGCCAGCTCTGCAGCATCACTTTGATGCCTGGTGGCCGTGGCAGGGCTGCTCTGCAGAGCCTGCAGGAGATGTCCTTAAACACTTGAGGGATTTCTGTAAATGATGCTAAACCCCACAGATACCAAGTCTTCTCTGTGGTCAGGTCATACCTGCCTTCAATAGACAGGGCTTTAATTGTTCTGTGCAGTTTACAGTAGAAATGGCCTTTTTGGGGACTGAAGGTTTGCACTGTGACCCACATTGGGCTTGCAGAGCTGATATCTGGACTATGAGCACGTCTCAGTCTGGACTCTGGCGGTCTTGGGGACAAGAATTGTGAGCTGTGATACCTCTGAGGCATCCTTGGCACAGCTGCTGGGCTGGCCTGGCTCTTCTCCACTTCCAAACCTGGGTGCTGGGTTGGATTTAGTGCTGTTTCCAGGTGTGCTGGGGGCTGGATTATTCCTGTCAGTGCTGAGGCAATGATACATTTATTTCAGTTACCTCTGCTGTTCTTTTACCTACAAAATCAGAATATTGATGCTTTCTGAGGTAAGTCAGTGCTACAGTCTCCCATTTTTTATTTCTTCTCCCAGGTCATTTTACAAGCCCCTGGCCAAATACCTGCTTTGCTTTGTGCTGTCCCATTTGTTAAAGTAGAGCTGCATAGTTTGAAAATCAATCAAGAAGCTCAGAAAGCCAGAGGAGCAGCTCTGTGTGTGGTAATTCCTGCTCAAAAGGGACATGGTGACAGGCTGGTGTGGTGAAGTTTAGATCAGTGGTTGTCTGTAAAACCTATTTCCGTGTCTCAGCATTATGAAAATAAATTCCTCCAGCGAGCTGAATTAATTTATTGCCATTTTCTAGATTATGCTGCTTGCAGAAAGATGGTGTAATAGCCCTACATCTCTCAGTGAATTTGACTGTTCACTCAAATTGACTTATAAGGGAAAAAAAGCAAATAAAAAAAGAAAAGAAAAATAATTTAGAAGTACTAAAACCCATTGAGAGTTGAAATATTGCAGCAGATTTATCCCTATTCTCCGCTGCTCACATCTTTGATGTCGGTAAAATGAAGATTTGAACCTCAAAAGCTGACTCAGGTCTATGTGCAGGTACACTTAAAGAGCTGTAATATTTAGGTTGCTCCCTAAAGGAAGGCAGATGTGAGGTTTGTGGATGTTCAGCCACTTGGGTGGTTCAGTGGTTTTCAATCCCCAAAGGCCAAAATAATCACAGGGTCTGTGTGGGGGAGGGACTGGCCCTGCACGATGGACAGGCGAGCTTTGGGGTGGTGTAGGTGGGTTTTGCAGGTGTGTCTTTGGGTTTTGGTGTTCTCCCACTGTCCTGTGGGGTTTTGGGGATAATGAATGGCAATGTCTGTGGAGTACAGAAATTACAGGCTGGAGTTCTCCAAGTAAGGCTTTTAGAGATATTACAGGGGAGAATTTTGGAGTGCAACACTGTAAAATACCAATTTCTTTGAGGCTTTGGGCTGACCTGTATTCCATCATGACATCACATCAGTGCTCTAGACCAGTGCACCTGAAACTTTCACCCACTTGGGCTGAGAGGGAATTCCAGCCTGGGGCATTCCCAGGTACTGCTGACATGGGGCAGGACCACAAATGCAAGAAGATTTCCAAGGAAAAGATGGAAATGAGAGGGGTTTAGAGGAGCAGGAGCTGCACTGCTTTATTAAATGTCTGTGATGGGACTGATCAGTGGAATTCCACAGCAGGAAAATCCACTCCATGGTGCCTCTATGTCACTGCTCAATCGGTCAGAGTGTGAAATTCATCCAGCACGTTTCCTCCTTGTGGGAGAGCAGGGTGATTTCCATAGTTCTGAGCAGCTGCTGAGTTCCTGTGAAAATCACTGGGTTTCATTCTTTATTCTGCAGAAGGGTGTGCTGGTTTTGTTGTTGTTGTTGTTACTCTTTTATTATTGGCATTATTGAGAGGCCTCAGCAGGCCCCGAGGTCTCTATTCACAGTTTCATCAGCAGGACAGGCCCTAAGCTGCTTTGAGCTTACGTGTGGGTAACCTTTTGACTTCATAAACTCCTAAATGTTGATTTGTATGAAATTTCATTTAGCCACAGAGAGATTTTTTATTATTTTTTTCTTTTTTTTTTCAATTTTAAGCACACCAACTGAAGTTAGGTTTTTAAAAAACCAAACGTATCATTTAGCTAAATGGAGCTGTAGATAAGGTGGTGCCTTGTTGGCAGGAAGGGCAGTTTTCATTACTTTAATTGTGTGATTTGTCAGGATTTCCAGCATTTTATAAATGCTGTAGTGTTGTATGACAGAATTAAAAGGATTTAGAATAAAAGGAGTTTAAGAAAAAGACTTTGCAACAGGATTTCAATACTTTTTGTATTTGGGGGATTTAGAGAGCTGTTTTTCATTTCAATTTTGTTAAACACTGTGTGTGCAGCAGGTGTGTGCAACGTCAGCGCCTCGCACATGCAAATAAACACAATTTTACAAATGAGAATTAATCCAGCAGAACTTGGGGGATTAAATCCCACCCCAGAACTGGGAGAGGCTGCTGCCTCCATTAGAGCGTGGCAGAGCCCAACACATGGCACTCTGTGCAATCTCATGGATGGGACAGCTATTAACCTGATTTAATGCCCTCAGAGGCCTCCCAGTAATGATCCTTTCCTGCAGCATTAATATTTACATTCTGAAAGTATTGAAATAGAAAATGGGTTTTTTAAAATTGAGGGACTCGAGTCATTACAGACGGAAATCAGAAGTTTAAGCACCTACTGCAGAAATTTTGCAGATCTGTGCTGTGGGTATTAAAGCTGGCATTCCTTTTGATTTTGGGCACTTGATTCCCTGGACTCCCCTCCACCTTTTTCCTCCTTCCTTCCCCTTCCTTTCGTTGAACTGAGAGCTAGACCGTAAGGAAACATCTGAATTCGTGTCTCTAATACATCTTAGTGAAAAAAGAAGGAAAAAAGCGGAGTTAAATACTTCAGGTAAAATCCTGGCTGCACTTAAATCAGTGTCAGAACTGCTGGTAGTCAGCATTTCACCCTCGGTGCTGGGAACAGAGCAAATGGAATTCATCTGTTACCTGCATTGAAGGAAACAAATCGGTTGCCAGACTCTTAAGGAGACTTTATGTTTCATTTATCAATTTACAGGTCAGTACATACAGTAAAGGTTTGACTCACCAAAGAGCTTGAAATAATAGGAATAAAAGGGAAATCCATCTGGCTGCTTTAGGTTACTTGCAAAGCTATTGTTGATGGTGGAGTTATTGATGTGACCCATTTGACTTTATAAATACCCAAAGGTGTAGGAGGGAAGACTTATCCTTGTACAGATGAGAGGGCTGAACAGTGTTTCTTACAAATTAAGTGCATGTACCTGAGTTATTAATAATTAACAGAGTCTGCTGTGTCAAAATGTGTATTGTTAATTGTTGTGCCTTTCTGAATAAATGGTTTAGGGCTGTACAGCAGTATTTGAGATTTAAATTTTGAGCAGGCTCTATCACTAATATTCTTTAGAGATCAAAGGGTTTGGTGTATAATGGAGAAAGAAAAATTCCATTATTCACCACGCACGTGCAGACCTATAGATAGATAATTAAAAAGGCAAAGGTTGAAAGAAAATGGAGGAAACTTCGCAGTGGTGGTGTTGGTTGTTACTCAGTTATTTAAGTTGGGTAGAAACATACCCTGGAATTCAGTTAAACATTGTTCACAAGCAGATGTGAGATGATTTATTTTTTTTTTCTTCTTTAAACTCAATTTTAGTTTTATTTCTGTTTATGCAGCAGTAAAGCAAAGTTCTCCAAACTCTTAAAACCCCATTTTAAGAAGTGTGACGTCTTTAACAATCTGCCTGTGCTGGGGTGAAGGTGTGACTGAGCCTGGGGGGAAGACAGGCTAGGTTCCAGTGCCAGGGCTGGGTTCCAGTGCCAGGGCTGGTGCCACTGGCGTGGGAGAGGATCCCAGGGCAGGGACAACTGGCCCAGCATGGCACAAACCAACTCTGCTGGGCTGTGCTGGTGCCACCTGGTGAAACCACCCCTAAAAGTGGATGGGATGTGGTGTAGGAGTTGTGTTTCCACTTGGAGTCTCTCTGGAGGTTGTTTTCTTACAGGTTTAAATCTCCTGCTGGTGGGACAGACTGAGGTGGTTTGAATTTAATCTCCTGTTTTCTTGGGCACAGGGCAGGGGCTGCAGAGGCTGCTCTGAGGTTGGCACTGCTGTGCTCCAGTTGCACCAGCTGCAAACCAAGGTGTGAAGGCCAGGCAGAGCTGCTGAGGGCCTTAGTGCAGACAGCTTTATACAGAGCAGTGGGAAGTGAGCAAGAATCACTTGTTCCACTCACAGAACCCCAACCCCGAGTGGGGTGAACAGAGAATCACTCCCAAAGCCTGGCCACGTTTTGCTGCTTGTGTTGTTTCTCATTTTCATCTCTGCCCAGAGCAGTCCTTCAGTGGTCACAGCTCTGCCTGTAATTTGAATTTCCATCACTCATCCTGCACAGGCTGTGAGTTTTGGGTTATATATTCAATATATTGGGCCCCAACCTGAACTTGGAAACTGTACAAGGAGTACATAGTGATTTGCTTTTGCTTTTCTTTTGTTTTTCCTCTTCTCAGGTGCTCAGAAATGTGATAATTTTGCTGAGAAGCGGCCTCTGCTTGGTGTGTGCAAAAGCATTGGATCTTCTGGGTAAGAATGCTTTTTGTGTATAAAGTAATATATAAATTGTAGTGTAATCTAAAAAGCCCAGTAGATGACATCTTTAAAGCTCTGTTCCTTTTTTCTTCATGGGATAACACTGGGATGTGGTTTTAAACTTTTTTTTGGTGTGTCAACATCCATTTTCCTGTGACTTAAGCTTCTGGAAAGGAATAAAAAAGAGACTCTTGATATAAAATGAATAAAGAGGTATTTGAAGTTTATTTTATTCTCAGTGGAGTCACAACTTCATGATTAACCTTTTCTGATATTAAACTGGGTCAGAATTATTGCTGTGAAGTGTCTAAAGCAATCTCTGTGTCTTAAAAAGTAATTTTTCAAGCAGCAAATGAATTACAAATACCAAGCATTTCACCCTTGCAGCCACACACTCTTTATTAGCAAAATACATGTTGAGCTTCCTTCTCTGAGTTAGAAAAATCACTTTACAGTCTTGTTTTGTGCTCTCTGGCTGGAATTGTTGTATCACTGCTCTTATAAAAGAGGCCCTCAAGATATTTTATGTTTGATTCTGACAATGCACAGGATTTACATCTCTACCTACAGGAAAATATTTGCTTCTCAGGAGTAATCCTCTACACAGCCATTTAATGGTTGAGCAGTTGAAGTAAATCTTCTTACAGTTGTAAGACTAATTCTGTGCCACACCTTTTTCAATTAAGAATTTAATCACTGCCTGTGTGAAGGAAGAACTGTCAAATCTTTAACTTTCTCTGTTATTACTGTGTTAAGTTGCAGTATTAATGTTACCTGCCTTAAATGTTGAAATTAAAATCCACATAAGGCAGAGAAGTGATTTTTTTTTTCCTTTATGTGTTCACAACTTGCAAAAGCCAGTTTATGGGGATTTTTCTCCTTTTCTTCCCTGCCCTGTAAGTTTAACTGTTTATAAATTAGAGATGCAAATGCTGCTCTCGTAGGAGTTTCTGTCTTTATCCAAACAGTGTATTTATATATGTAAAGGATGTGTTGGTTTGGTAAAACTCTTCCTTCACACCCTCGTTTTAGAAGCTGAGACACCTGGGAAATGGACAAACTCTAAAGATCATTATTTTCATTGTGTTATTGTGTTCCTCAGTTAATAGAAAATAATTCAGAGATTGTGGGCATTTTCTGCTTTCCTCAAAAAAAGCCCCTCAAATGTTTTCAACACCATAATATTGTCATTTCCAAATGATTTTTTGTTGTTACCATTGTTAATTAATTCCCAGATGAATTTGCTGATAATGGATTTTGTTCTCTGTCCTTGTATGTGATAATTTTATACTCACCAACAAGATGCAACTTTTGCCTCATATCTGATTTTCTGGCTGGCTTTTGCTCCACACATTTTTGTCTTTTAAAAGTCACATTTTTTCCAGCTAGTAAGATGACTGAAATGTTTCACAGGGGGGTTGGACTGAGTGATCTTTAAGGGTCCCCTTCCAACCCAAACCAGTGCATGAGTCACTAAATAATCTGTTCAAAACAATTGTTTTCACAGCCCCCCAAAACGATGCAGTCCTGACACAGAAATGGGAAACAGATTGTATTTTTTGGCTTCTATTTCTCTGCTGATATATTTTGGCTGATCTGTCTCTCTGCTTTTAGAGGTTGGTTCAGTCAACTTCAGTCTTGGGTTACAAGATTTGCAAATTAAAAAAGGAAAACCAAAAAAAAGAGAATATCTGCCTAAGTGTTGGGGTTGTGGAGGTTTGTAAAGACATGCCTGCTTGTTCCTGGTGATAAGACAAACAAATCTTTACACACACACAAAATTAATTGATGGGTTTGGAGCATATTAATGAATTTTCTAGGTGGTGAAACGTTAGAATATCCCTGTTTTCCCCACATGGGTTATTGAAGCCATAGTTTGGAACATGCTGGATCTGTAAAAACACTTTTAAATACACCAGAGAGGACCAAAATCCATTGCTTTTGTTCTCTTCAAATGTAAACATACCAATATCTTTAAATTAAATAAATACTTCATTTTAACTAATGGAGAAGTTTAAAGGGAAACCAAGCAGGATAATTTAATTTTATTTTAGATTATTAAAAACGTAGTTGAGAATAAATGGAGAGATTACAAATTTGCCCTCCAGTAGATGATACAGGTTGCAAGAAAGCTGAAAATGATAGAAATGACCATTCCAGGAGAGAAATAAAAGCACGTGGAGGGGCAGGGGCAGGGAGAAGGGGCAGGGGAGCCAGAGCCCTTGTCCTGTCACTGCATGCTCTTACAAATAGCCCTTCTCCATCTTTCTCCAGGTACTGGCCCTCTAAGCCATCCTTACAAAGAGTATTTGATATTTTGGTTCCCTTGTCCTGTGTCCAAATAGCCAAATTATTTTGCTGAAAGATGAGCAGATGATGCCAGAATCTTACATAGGCAAGTATGATAATCAGCTGATGATGCAGGTATAACTAATTAATCAGTACTAGAAGATGAAAAAGTAAAGAGTTTGAGGCCAGTAGCATTTAGGGAGAGTGCAGGAGCTCAGGCAGTGGCCCCTGCAGCAGCTTGTGTTGGCTTTCCAGCTTATATTTTTAGGAAGATGAATTAATTTAATGATATCGAGTGGTAGAAAATTTTGGATGACTTGAAGAATTGGATGGAGGTCATTTAAGGGCATGAGAAGCAAGAAGTAATCTTTATTAATCATGGGAGGAGAGAGGAAATTAGGGTAAATTAAAGGAGGAGGAGTAGTTGGAGCAAACAAAATGTGTGACTTTGGCTAGCCAGCATTTTTTTTCCCCTGCTGATCTGTTTACAAGGCAAATCAATTGGCAGCAGATTTTTGGGAAGCGTGTGCTTTATTCTCATGGCTACTGTAGATTAAATCCTGCAAACCCTAACCCAGCTTCAGCTCAGCACTGTGTTTATGGGAGTGCTCAGGTTTAGGAAGCAGCTTCACATGAGTAACAGCACAATTAAAGCATTAATATTTTCTCAATTAATATTTCAGAGTCACGTGAGCCTGTTCTGGGTCTGGCAGAGTCACTGGGCAGTGCTAAAATCCAGTGTCCACTTCAAGTGTCCGTGGCTTTTAATGCTTAAAATGAGCTGGCTGGGAAATGATTTGTCAGGCACAAACTGCAAAGCTCCTGGAGGGATCACCCAAGAGGAGGAAACGAGCCCTGGTGAATGAAGTTCTTGTTCCCACGCTGCTCAGGGGAGCTCTCCCTGGCATATTTTTCCTGGGATGCCCTTGCAAAGGCAGTGGTGATGGCGAGGACTCACCTGGCTCAGTCCTGCCATGGGGTGTGCAAAGGGTGGAGCCACCCTGGATAGAAAATGCAGTTTGTTTTCTGAAATCACACAGAAAAATGGCCGGGCCAGATGGTTGTGATTTCCAATTGTGTTGGGCACCATGAAATAGATTTCCTGAAGTTCGGGAAGTATTTGTGGGCTTTTATTGAAGGCTGTGCAAAACTCAGATTTTGTGAAGACTCTCAAGCCTAGAGAGCAAACTTAATTTAATTGTTTTGTTCTAAAAAGTACAGTAGGGCCTCTAAAGTTGGGCAAAACTCTCTCATTTCTGTTACCTTTGAGGATTTGAGTCCCAAAGGTTCTTTGTGCTGCTGAATAACTGCAAAGCCTCATTAACTGCGGAGTTGTGTGGTGTCAGCTGCCTTGCAAAGATTTCCTTCCCTTCCAGCAGATGAAAAACATTTTCCTCTCTGATTTCTTTTAGGAAAATTCAGTTTAGCCTTAGCAGGTCGTGTGGTAGCTTTTAAGATCCTGAGAGAGATCCCTGAATAAAGTAGTTTAAATTCCTCTTAGTGATGCTGGATGGGGTTGTTACATGCTGAAGATAGAATGTTCTCCATCCTAAAAAGAGCTCCTCAGATCCCAATGGTTTTTCCTTGTAGGTTGATTCTGTGATTATTATAATGTACTTTTTGTGGTGTTGAAGTGATGCTTGCTGGTAATGCTGTGAATTTTCTCACGGATTCAAATGCCAGGAGGTGGAGCTTTAATGGAGTAAGGTGTTGTTTCCATGTGTAAATACCCAGGGCAGGAAAGCTCTGGACTTCCTCTGATACACCAAATGTTTGTCTCAGTGAACCTAGAGTTAGAAATAACCTTTGAACTATAATAGACTGTTAATCTTGGATCAAAACTGGGAGACCTTGAGTAATTTGGGGTCAAACTTTGACCAGCTGGTGAGAACCAGGGGTAGTTTTGACCTTCTAAAGCTTTGATTTGTGAAGCTGTAAAAAGACAAACCTTTTCCAAGCCATCCTTGGGATGGAGTGGAGGTTTGGGAGAGCAGATTTCCGAGCTGAGGCACAGTTTTGTTTTCCTGCTGTTCCAACCCCCGTGCGTGTAGTGATGCAGGGAGGGGATGGAGGGATGGAGGGGATGGAGGGGAAGGAGGGAAGGAAGTCCAGATAAAACCAGCTGGAGCACAAACCTGCCCCCAGTAACTTGTCAAAAGAAGCACCACAGGGAGAAGATAATGCACAGCACCATTACAGGCAGGGCTGCCGCTTCCAGGGCCACTTTAAATTCCACTTTAAATTATTAAATACTGTAAACGCTATAAAGTTAATTAGAAGAGGAACAAACTCTACAAAGATAAATGTGTTTTCAATATGTTTCTCAGGGAGGGTACAGTAGAAACCAGTGAATGAGAGGAAATTTATTTCTGGCAGCACTCTAGACATGGAACTGTGGTTGAACTTTTTACCCTAATTACGTCCCCACTAATGCCTGCAGCGGTCTGGAATCAAAGTGGCCCTTCAGGCCCTGGAAAGTCTCTGATGTGGCGAGCGTTTGTTGTGTGCTGAGGGTTACTTCAGAAAAAAACGGAATATTGTGACAGGATTTTTCAAAATTTCTCAGTTACCACCCACCTCACTTGTTGCCTACAAAAATAGAGTAATTGTTTGCATCTGTGTGTTTTTGTCTGTCTTAGAAATAACTGTTATAAATCAACGTGACAGACCCGGAGAGCAGTTGAGGATTGTATTTTCTTTTCTTACATGTTTTAGGGTTATTCCTGTGTTCTGTGCTGTAGGAAGGGATTTAAAGGACGTTGGAAACCAGAAATTTCAGGGCGATTTTAGTTGCTCTCTTTTCCTGAGGACACTTAAAGCCATCAGATCCCAGTGGGTTCATAGAGGATGCTCTTTAATCTGCTTTTTCCCAGACAAGTGCTGTCACTTCTTGCTGATAGCTGGAGCAGCTGATTGCAAACTGCTTCAACTTCCAGCCCTTGTGTCTGTATTGTTACACAACTGCTGCCACTCCAGTAATTCCCTACAACTTGACAGTATTTGAGCCTTGCATCTGTTGCTAAATGCCATTTTCTCCCTTACCATGGGCTCTCTCGAGTCCTTCTTGTGCTTTTCCTTTCCTTTCCTTCAAAAGTGTTTAATATACAGAGAAAATGGCATGGGAGTTTGCTGAGCTCAACCATTCGTACATGGATGAGCTCCTTTTAAATCTCCAAAGTACGGAAAAAGACAGTTAAAACACAGTTTGAAAAATCAGATATCATTTATTCTTTTTCTTTAGTTCTGGTTTGTTTTTTTTTAACAGAGTGGGTATATTTTAGTAACTTCAAATTTGCAAATTTCAGTGCGTAACTCAGTAAATATTTCTTCAGTAATTCAAAATAGAGATTTGGAAGGCTCCTGCTTTGTGAAAAAGCTGTAAGGCACGTGCTTAAAAAAAGTTCTTGCTCAATGCGTTCTTTCTTTTGATTCTGACTGGGTGATGTATTAGAATATCACCTGAGGAGACCCCTCACACATTTCTGGTTGCTCACAAACTTATTTTTAAAACTAATGGTGTTTCAAATTATTAATAGAACATTTGTGCTGTATAATGATCATATTTTACAGTGAGGCGATAATAAAATAAAACAATGTTTCAATCAATTTTGCCTGCACAATCTGAGCAACTGTATCTCCCATTTCAGCATCAGCTGTGTCAGGTGACTCTCTGGGGAGAATGCTGTGCTCCTGTGTGCCTTTCCTTAGCAATTGGAATTCCTCCTGGGAATATGAACCACCTTTAACGAGGAAATTCCTCCAAATTTAATGAAAAGTGCCCCAGTGCCCCATTGTTGTCTTCACTGAGAGAAAGGATATACAATAAACTGATGCTTATTTCTGATGTTAAGCAATTCATGGAGGCTTTCAACTTTAAGACCAGTCTAAGGAAAAGCAGAATATTCCTTTTGCTGCTCATGGGGCTCCACAAGTAATTATTTCCAGGTATTATTTCATCATTTCAACCCAGTTTCTGGTGAGTTCAGCTACGGTGAGAACTCCGCACATCTGTAGAACGTGGTCTGTGATTCAAGTCATAAAACAGAGCAAGAAATACCTAAGAACATATAATTAATGGGAAAATCCTGGCCTACCTGATGTGACCAGAACCTCAGAGCAGCTTTGCTGTTCAGAGCACTTTTCAAGTGCTTTAACCATAAGACCTAAGCTCCTTTCTGCTCAGCTTCAGTCATACGCACTCTAAAACCCTCTAATTGTTTCTTGGAAGCGGGATTGTTTTCAAGCTCCTCAAAAATTGTAATTTGAGCCATAAACTGGCATATAAACAATTAAGGTTTAGCAGAGTCCTAAGCAGCTGACAGACATCTTCTAATGATCTCTGTCATGCAACTGGAGGCAGAGGCTGCTTAATGCGGAGGTGATGAAGTGTTGCACAATCCCCCTGGTTTCTTACGCCGTTAATGACACCGAGGGCAAAAGAATTTGAGCTGGGACAGGTTGGTGCAGGGTTTTGTGCTTAGTGCTGGAGCCCCAGAGTGGTTCTGTGGGCTCTGGGATGGCGGCGCGGGCGGGCCTGGAGCCGCTGGCTTAGCGTGGCCTTTGTTGGTGCTGATGGCATGTGAGGGGAGAGGGTGCCAAGGGGCCTCGTGAATCATGAGGGGAAGCACGGAAAGGGGAAAAAACGAGCCTGAAATCTACAGGAATTGGTTACAAGAACCAACAGGATGAAATATTTGGTCCTTTGTAGGTAGCAGGTAAAGCCTTTGCGGTGCTGGTTATTGAGTGTTCAGTCACACACGAGGTGGGGCTTTTGGTGCACCAAAAGGTTGCAGAGGAACGTGCCTCAAACATGTACAATTAATTATTTACACATATATACAAATATATGCACTTAAATATATATACAATTGTATTAATGTATACAGTTATCAGCTGCCATCTGTGTTAACTTTGCTGTCTTCTGAATCAGAGAATGCTGTCAGTACAAATGCCCTCAGAATAAAGGGAAAAAAGCTCTGGTATTGCTTTGGAGTGTTAGAAATACTGGCACTTCATAAAATTTGGGTCTAGCTGAGGCTGTAAGTGGCTCCACAAAATGCTCGGTTTGGGTACTACATGTGGCTGGTGAAATTTGGCTGGAACTGAGGTATTTCACCATCAATCTGCCCTCAGAGTTGTGCTCCCAGCAATGTGAACTTTCCCTCTTAAGATGTGACATGTGGCTGTCTCTTGACATGCAAAAATTGCTGTGTTTTTGATTTTGATCCATCCTGGATGATCTTGGTGATCCATGTGGCTGTTACTGCTGTACCAATGATGTGCATTTATTTCAGTGGTGAGTTCTGCTTCATTTGACAGCAGGAAAGGCAAGACAACTCTGTAATTTTTGTATTTTTTGGAGAAGCACATCAGGCTGTGGCTTAATCAGCTGATCACAGAAATACTGGTTGTTAATAGAGGTATGACAAATGCAGTTGTATCCTGTCAGAACTTAATCTTTGCTCATGTTCGTGAAGATTTACAAAAATGTCTCCAGTTTCGTGCACGTTCATAGAATGATCAAAGACAGCCAGTGCAGGTTCATAAACTGTCTTATCAAAGGAGTGTTTAGCTACACACAAGCAAAATCCAGTCCAGAATATACCAGAAAAAAAACGATCCTGCTCTGCAAGTGGAGCTCCAGCTGCACTTTCCCCTCAGTGATGGCCACGGTCAAGGAGACGAACGAATCTCCGGAGATGCCGCTAATCTCCCTGTATTAACTAACTGCAAATCTGATGGGACAGCTCTGTTCTCTAACATGTGGCACGTCTCAGTGGAGTGGAAAGTGTGTCACACTCGGGTCTCCCTGCACAGGCCCCAGCTGAGAGGGGCAGCTTGTGCTGTGTTTTACACTCCGGCGAGGGCAGTGCCGCACGCCGGGGACGCCGAGGTGGCTCTGGGCTCTTGGGTGGCTCTCGTCAGCTCCGTGCATCCTGAAATGTAAAAGCAAGCCCAGCAAAACCCCCTCAAACCTAGACAGCCTCTTCTGATGGTGAGAGTGAGGGATAATGGAGAACACAACAGTCTCTGGATGTGCTGGATGTGGGAAGAGCTGCCAAAACAAGGAATTTGGAGGTTGCTAAGTATTCTGGTGTTTTTAAGGATTCTCCTTTTACTTTTGTAGTATCTGTTGCAATAATCAATATTTGCACAAACCCAGTCTTAAATTTTCCCCCTCTTGTTGATGTCTGACACCTCAGCTACAGATTGGAAGCGGAGTTGCTGGTTTCATGGAACAGAAGTGGGTGTTGGTTTCATGGAACTCAGAATTGGAAAAATCACTGTGAAGAGCTCTGTGGAGCCTCAGTTTCTCTCACAGACCATGGCCAGAGTTATGCAGGAGACAGAAACCTGTCAATCCTTCAGCCAGTCCTTCCTGGGTCATTCCAGGTGCAGTTAAACCCTGCCCTGTGAAGGAATGCCTTAGTTTTGAACTTGCAGAAATAAAATTACTCCTTAAAATAAAATAAAAAGTAGATTCCTGAGCCTGAAACCTGACTCATTTTATCTGTCACAAAATGGTTTCTGCAGAATTGGTGACTTTTTGTGTCATGGGCAAGCCATAAAAATATTTTCAATGAAGATGGTGAAGTACAAGGATAAGGTGAAACTTTTTCTCCTGGGCTGATAGACTTGACCAAAACATTAGAGGAAGATGCAGCAGTGAAGTTTGTATCTCTTGGTGTTTAACACAACTATTTCAGTGCTGTGTCAAATAATTCCCTCCCTTGTATTTAAAGGATTAGATTTAGTAACGTGTGTCTAAGGTTGGTGCAGGTTTTTCTTATTTAGAAATAAGTGTTTCCGTGCTTTCTGCAATTTGTGGTGCACTTAAAATGTCTCTGCTGCTTTGTAATCCAGTGCTGCACACACATTTTGGGGGAAGTGTCACTTTCTGAGAAATTTTGTGCTGCTTTTCCTGATTTTGAATGAATCTGTTAGGTACCATGAATTGGAAAATCACTTACAGAGTGGAGTTTTCAAGCTTTTATTGTGAAAAGATGGGATGCAGAGAGCATTTAGCTGGTGAAAGTCCTAGTGGAATCTCTTTCTGCAGTGGTGTTTAAGGAATAAAGAATTGAATTTATTATTCTTTTAAAAGTTTTCATTCTGGTGTGCATCCCTCAGAAATAGGGGGAGAATTGCAGTGCTGGAGAGAGCTTAGAGGAGTTTTGTGCCAGGGCTGGAAAACAAACCTCACAACTTAAGGCTTAAAAGTTTGTTTTCAGTTTATTGGTGCCTGGATTGCTCTGGGTGATCACTGACAAAAGATAACTGAAGGCAATGAGTCTTTTTGTGTTCTTGACAGAGACACAGAAGCCAAAAAGCAGAATATATACAAATTCTATCAGGCACTAAGAAGTCATTTCATAAAAATAAAAGGATCAAAATGTTGGAACCACTCACCATAAAAATAGAGGACTCATTGTTGGTGGAAGTCTTTTAAGACAAGATTAGGTTCCTTGGTAAAAAATCATTTCTTTGAGCTTCTGGGACATTTTGTGCATGGCCTGGAAAGAGAAGATGATCCTTCCAGAATTGAAATCTCTTAATCTGAGCAAACCTTCTTCAGGGCCTTGAGGAGAACAGAATTGCCTTTGTGGTCTCACCATGTTCATAATATTGCTGCAAAGATCATAATCAAATCTCATGCTTCAACTTTCCAGTGTAAAGGTTCAGGCAGGAATTTTTCCAATATTCAATTAATTAACTCTGTGCTCTGGTTTTGTTTTGCTTTTCTTCCCCTTCTCTGAAGCACCAGAGGTAGGACAGGTCACTGAGGATTGTAACCACCCCTGCTGATTAAAAACTTGAGTCACTGTCAGCATCCTCTTCATTCCTATGTAGAAACAGCCTTTTTTTTACCAGCAGCTTACTGGTAGATTTGATGCTTTATAGAGTAGTAGTTTAAAAAAAAACTGTGTGGAGTAGTTTGCTGTGCAGATCCTTGGAGTGTATCTTGAACAGCCAGTTCCTTGGAGTTGCTGTCACTTTTCTCTCACCTGTTGTCTCTACAAGTTTGGAAATTACATTCCATTTCAGGCTCTTAGCAACTTAATATTTACAGCAAAACCTGGTTGTTTTTTTTTTTTGGTCCTACAGGTTATTGAAGCTGGGCCTAGTGAGAGATTATATTGAACTATTAGTTTTTTTGAGTAGGATTTCAGTGCCAGTTTTAGTATTTTTATATCCTCTTAAAGGCACCAAAAGTAATTAATAAAAATAAGTCTGTGCTTTAGGTTGGGCTTTAAAAAAGCTTTGTGAAGGTGGTATAAAATGCAGTGATGTTGGCCAAAGAGATGATTTTATTCAAGGCCACAACTGAGTGGAAAATCCCCATGTAAAGAACGTTTCATACAGGGCAGCATTCCCAGCAAAAGCCTTATTTCAGTTTTACACCTCCCACCTTTTTTTTTTCCTTTCTAGACCCATGAGACCAACGTGCCACTGATGTCCATCTCTGAATGGGATGTTCATCGTGTGGCAGAGTGGAGGCAAATCAGCCCTTGACAACAAAGCAAAGCCTTCAAGGCACAGAAAATTCGGCCTCATGTTGATTCCATCACTCTTCTCCTTTTAATTTTTTTTTTTTTTTCCCATCAAAAAGCCCCGTGTGTTTTGTGTGGTGTGTTTGTCTCTGTGCAAACATTTTGCACAGAGCTTTTTGCCATGGTGGGACCCAGCAGCTCTGGGAGGAGGTGATGCTGTCGTGGGGCACGAGCACAGATGTCACCAAGTGCCAGCTGGACGAGGCATCTGCTGTTTCCCCTCCATCCCTGCACTGCAGCACTCAAACAGAAGAAGATACAAAAGCCTGAGTGTATTTATACATTTATTAATGCCCCATTTTAAAGTTGTTGGTGGATTTGTGTCCATTTCCTTTAAAGAAGTTGTGGATCTCTCTGCAGCTGTTTGAGCAATCAGGACACGTAATGAATATTTGTTGATAAATCTGTGTGATTAATTCACAAGGATTTTATTTGTGGCAGAATTTCAGGCTATTTCTGACCTATCCATATAACATGTTCCAGGCTGGCTTGGAGGGGGCTTGGAGCAGCCTGGGATAGTGGGAAGTGCCCCTGCCCATGGCAAAGGGAGCAACTGGGTGAGCTTTAAGGTGCCTTCCCACCCAGCCCAGCCTGGAATTCTGTTATTCCATGATATTACTTGGTTGCTGGCTCTTGAACTCAAGGTTTTTACTGAGTGTGGTTGAAAAAAGCATTGGTAGAATGGTCTTGCCATGATCAGCCAAGAGATCATAATAATTAAGCCATAATAATAATAATTATGCATTTGAGTGACAGAGTTATTACCCATAAATTAGAAAAATTATTCAACACAGGCTGATGGGGAAATAGTAATCACTATTAAGTGTGTTGATACAATTTTAGCTGTATCTACTTTGGTGATTTCTATTTTGAAATCCCCTTTCTATCAACATCATGACTTGCTGGAGGTAATAAATCACTTAATTTTAGAAAGTTTGTTACATAGACCATGCAGTGGTTTTCAAGCAGCAATGAACTTTCATGTGAAGGAGCTGACTTGAGTCTCACTGGTTTAAAGGTGTTTTTGAAGGGCCTTTGAAGTGCTTGAAGTAATAAATTGCACCCTCTAGTTACTAGCCTAGAAAAATGTATATTTTGGGAAAAATTTCAGTGGGCAAAATGTCAAAACTTTTTTTTTTCTGTTATTTTTCTGACAGTTGTCTTGCTGTGCATTTACTGTATGTTATACATGACTGTATATTATACATGACTGTATATTATACATTACTTTATAAACCACTTTATTATCTGGAGGCATTGGGGGTAAACAGTTGGCATTTGTCCTCCAGCTTTCCAGAAAATTCTCGAGCAGCTTGAGCAGATCCAAGAGACGAGCGAGTGTTGGGGCAGGAATTGTGTGAAACTCTGTAAAATAAAACAGATATGGGCAGGGGGGGAACACCCTCTTTTACCAATGCTCAAGATATGTTTGTACAGCTGGCAATTTGTGCTCCTTCATATTCCTTGACCCAGAAATAGCCAAGGTTTTAATGCGTTCTTGGAGGGGGAGAAAGGTGTTGTGGAACAGAGCTGCCACATCAAAGCCTCTCCTCAGCCTCTAAAAGGGTTTCCACCACTGCCTTCCTCGGCCCTATCGAACACTCAGCACTTTTCCCACTCAGCCTTTTTATTAAGAAATGGCTTTAAGGCTTTTATTTATATTAAAATGATAAAAGTGACACGAAGCAGTTGAAAAGATCTGCACGGTTCAAACAAAAGTCCATCAGGGACGTAATGTAAATTCTGGCTGAGGTGTCTCCATCTCCCCAAGTCATGCAGCTCAGCTGCTGCTCTGGGGGAAGTTCTCCTTGTAGGAGAGAGTTGCTCTGAGGAGTAGTTTTTTTACTAAGATATGGTCTAAAACTTCATGGCTTGTGCTTTGCTGCTATTCCAAAGTCTTACTGGTGGTAAGAAACCAAGTGTTTGATAATCAGTTGCACAATACAGGTTCAGGACCATTACAGAGATCATAATTCAGTTTTTTCCTTCTTAATGTAGAAGTTTTATATTGACCCTTTGTTCTCCAGGGTTCTGCTGGGATTGCTGCAGTTCTGGGTCCAAGACTTGACGTTCTTGGAGGTCTTTTCCAACCTTAATGATTCTGTGCTTCTGTGACTTTTCCTGTAGTGCGCTAAGTAATGTAAAGAGGCTGAAATAATTAAACCCCAATTTTTAAAATATCCTGATTTCCATTCAAATATTTATTTTTTAATTCCTTTCAGCACCAGCCCACCCTACTGCTGTGTGGATCTGTATTCCCTGAGAACAGGAGAGATGGTCAAGTCTATCCAATTCAAAACTCCTATTTATGACCTGCATTGCAATAAAAGGTAAGGATGCTCACTCTGCATTCCTTGTGTTTTAGGGCCTGCCAGATTGTGATAATAAATACAATTTCTGGCGTGTGACCTCCCTGATTTTCTTGTTTTGACTTTCCTGTAAGCACAGCTCTGGTTCTCCATTTCTCAAGGAGTATTTCTGTCAGAATACATCAGTGTGCTTCCCCCATGGCTTTGGTTTAAGAAGCTCAAACCAAAAAAATCGTTTAAGCTTCTTTCAGTTGTGATAAAGAGTGAGCAGGAATCGCTGAAATCCTCGATGATCCACCTACAGCTGGAGGAATGGGATCACAGGGAGTTTAAACAGCACTGAGCACTAAGGAGTTTATGTCTCTCTTCTTTGTGTTGGGCTGTCAGATTTTGCCTTCCTGCACATCCAAAACATTCCTGGTGTGCAGTCTGTGGTTTGCAGGGAATAATGTTCCAGTGAGTCAAATAACAAAGCAGCATCTCTGGGCTGGGATGGAGAGAAAATGGCTCTGGAGGCTGAGGATCACAGAGTTCCAGCAGAACAGGAGCTGCTGTGTCCATGGAATCAAATTTTGCTGAGTTAACTTGAAATCCCCATCTCTCCCAGGCACACAAAGCTGAAGTTTTGTGGTTTGCTTTGTAGTTTGCCGCATCTTTTTAAGGCAGAAGAGAAATCCCAGGATCCCTGTGCTGTGAGGATCCTGCTGATCCCTTGGCACTCCCAGTGGGAGAATTTGGGGTGGTGACTTTGGTCCAAGCCCTGCTGACATTCCTGCTCCCTTCACCCTCCCATTACTGCCTGAGTCACCGTGGCCTCAGGTGCCCTGGGCAAGTGGTGCAATCGAACTCCTGGGGCAGAGGTAGAGCCCTGGATGAAGAAATTCCTGCATTTCTTTGGAGATACATACTGCCATGCCAAAGTGGATGGTCCTTCAGCAAATAATAACACAAGTAATTGAAAACATCAGAGTGACCAGTTTCTTGTGCCTGGTTTTGTTGCAGATGGGAAGTAGATGAGTGTGCGTCAGACTTGTGCAACTAAGTGTGAACTGCTGCTAAAAATAAATAGATCAATAAATGCTCTGGAATCATCCATCTGAGGGGTTCATTTCTGCAGAAAGGCAGAGTGTCTTCAAAGAGGAGAAAACAAAGATCTCCAGGATTGGGAAATATTCCCATCAAATATCCACAGGTTTTCAGTATATACACATTGCACTTCCACCTGCAGTCAAAGCCTCCCCATTGTTCATTGGTTTCCTTTATTTTAGGCAATGTAAAAAAAGTTAAATTGATGTGTTTTCTTCTGTTTTTCTCTCCTGCAGTTTCAGCAATTGGAAGATGTCATTTAACGAAAACTACTAATTTTTATTATTTATCTATCTGAAAGCATCAGCAAGCATGAGGGCGTGGTAGATATTTTGATTTTAGTGTAGCCCTTCACAGGTATTGACCTCTCATGGGATAAGAGGAAATGCTCTTGTGGCAAAACAGATAAAAATAGAGAAAAAGGGGTTAAAGGCTGATTTCACACTGCTGGGAGATAATCACCACCCTTTCCTCAAGGATAGGAGTTGGGACTGAGGTGATTCATGAAAAGGTGATTCATAAAAAGGTGATTCAGCTTTTTAAAGGTGCCTGTTGCAGGCTGTAATACACAACCATCATGTTCACACGAAGCATTAGGTGTGTGTTTTAGTCAGTGAGAGATGTGATTAATTTTTTCCCACATTGTATCTTTAAAATTAAAACTATTAAAACAATATTTAATAATGATCTATATTGACAGCTAATTAAAAAATACTTTCTCACAGTCTGCCTAATGAGAGAATAACAGATTGTTAATTATGTGATATTGCTAAATGTAGGTTTTATGTGTTGGCTTCCCAGGTGCTTCTTTCATGTCAGGCTTTTAAAAACTTGGTTTGGGAAGCCATCAGTGTGGGAGAAAGTGTGTCTTGGTTCTAAAGCTTCCAAGATGCTGCTCTGCTTCCACATTTGCATCTCTGGGCTCTGTTTTTTGAGGCAGCACCAAGTTTCCTGCATCGTTATCCTGTGGTTTTTGGTCTTTACAATAAAAGTGTGTAACGTGCAAGCACACACATAAACATACATCTTTAATTTGCCAATTGACCCAAATTCTGCTACCCTCAACTCTGTTTGTTCGCTGATACTCTTGGTATTGCAAGAGTATCTTGCAATTTTAGTAAACAAAATACTTGAATAAATTTGCACTGAGGAATGGGATTGTTTCACATTTAGCTCGTGTTCTGCCAATTGTTGATTTGATTGTTGTTTGAGTCAGTGAGAGCAATTCAGGGCCTTTGCAGCTCCACTCTTGCTTTTTAATGGAGCTTTTACTGCAGGAGGTATATCACAAATGTGCTGTGTTGCTGTGGATCAGCCCCCTGCACTTCCTGAAGTGGAGTTTGTGTGGTTGGGAGGAGAGAGAACCCTCGCTAAGTGCCAGCGATTGGTAACCTGGCACTTCATCACCGTAGGATTTATATCGATGCTTCTGAAATAATTACATTTACATATTGAATCTTTAAACCAATGCATTTAATGTCTAAAGTGGACGTTCCATTTCTGTGTTTTCAGGATCCTCGTTGTGGTCCTGCAGGAGAAAATCGCCGCCTTTGACAGCTGCACTTTCACCAAAAAGTTCTTCGTTACCAGTACGTACAATTTTGGGCTGAGTCCTCGTGCTCTTGGGGTGGACTGAGATAAACCAGATTTTTTTGTTTCTGTCTTTATTTCTAAATCCTCAAACCAGGTCTTCATGACTTCGTTTGGAGCTTCAGGAAAACTTGCTTAAAAAATAAAGCAAGCCCCAAACCCCAAATGTTACCCTGTGAATATTTAACTCTTTTCTGTGTTAAATATTGCTGTAACTGTAAATGTAAAGGGCACCCACGCTGCCATCCATCAGTAGCTGAACAATTCTTTTGTTCTTTTTTGCACAAATGTGGGTAAAAGCCATGGTGTGAGTTCCACGTTAGCACATCAGCAGCAATTAAACCCGCAGCAATCTGCCCTCTGTTCATTTCTGGTTGTTCCTTAGGCACATTGGGTTTTTTTCATGTGTCTTTCCAGTTCATAATTTACTTTGGAAAGGTCAGAGTTTTATTATTAAAAGGAGTCTGAATTTTTCTGGGTGTATTTTCAGTCACAAGTAGAAAAGTTTAAATTATTTTTTTGTATTACCTGTGTATTTATAGAAAAATCTCCTTAGGAGAAGCTGTTTCTTGTCATAGTTTGAGGGAAAGCAGCTTTATGCAGTAATATTAAAGTTGCCAATAGGTGTCAGTTTCTTCCTATCCATGGATGTCAGATACTGGGCATCTGCTGGGATTCAGTGATGAGATCCAAATGGGAAAGGACTTATTTGTGTCCTATTCATCACCCCTTTTTATGCTAGCAGAAAGAATTAGGGTATAAACCTTGCTTTGCTTTAGACCAAAAGTAAAGAAAACTCCTCAGTTAAATGTGTATTTTGAGAATTTCTGGGCTTATTTTGTTGGGTTTTTTTTTTTAAAGAAAGGCAGTGCAATTTATTTTTAAAAACTAATTCACTGAAGTTAATTTTGAGGAACAGAGATACCCTGTTCTTAACCACAACTTTGATTTGCAGTTCGTTTTGTGGAACAGCAGTGGAATTTGAAGAGGATAAATTAAAACTGTTGGAGATAATGACCAAATTATTTCTTAAAAAATCCAAAAACTCCTGAAATGTCACGGATCCCACTGTATTCCTCCAGCTGTGCTGCTTTTTAATATAAGAAACGCAAGATTTTTTCAAACCTTGTTCTGGTTTAATGAAGGACAGCCTCATTTTTGGTGCTTTTCAAACACCCCAGCAGCCAGAGCTGCAACCACCAGAGCCCTTCCCTGTCCCCTCCCAGCTTGGTGGGCAGAGCCCTGTGTTTTTTCCCCTGGATTTATGGGGTTTTTGGGACCTGTCCTGAGGATTCCAAGCTCAGCCATTCCCTGGATCCCGCTCCCAGGCGGGTGCTGTGCCCTGGCACGTTGGGGCTGCAGCAGAGCTTTTGTCTGAGCTTTCCCATTTCATGTGCTGAAACCTCCTCGACCTGAGAGTGTATCTTTAAAGGCTTAAGTTCCTCTGATGTGTTTGAAATTGGATGTAAATGAGCTCCCTCGTTAGCTGCAGGGATTTCTGGGAGGCAGCCAACTGGCCACGACTGGCTTCTTTGGCTGAGCCTTTTTTTTTTCAAATTTATTAAAGGACAGTGCCAGTTTCAATTGGAAAAGTAGAAATCCTTGAAAAGGAAGCTCAGGAAAAGGTCTTAGAGGCCTTTTTGTTTGCAGTATTGGAGCATCCCTGCTTGCAGGGCAGCCTGTGTCCTGCCCAGGCTCATCCTGGTGCCCCTCAGCTGTGAGGATGTCACTGCCTGCCCAGAGAATTTGTCAGCATGAAAAAGATTCTCTGGCTGCTTTGGTCAGAAGTGAGGGCATAAAGGTCAGAAATATTACTGAGGATCAGCGACTCTTGGAAGGGTTTTCTGTTACTTTTAAGGAAGAGAAAATCTTTTATTTCAAGAAGATTTGGTGATGGCGTGGAAATCACATCTTCCATCCCTGCCAGCTGAGTGGTGTGGGAGCCTCAGAACCTCCCTGAGACAGCACAAACACGAAGCAGCAGCTCTGGCCTGCTTTGTTGGTTATTTATACGTAGAAATGAAATGCAGAATGTCCAATTAAAAGCAGTGTCAGGAATCCTGAAGTTCCTCAGAAATGCTAATGCAGCTGCCGTGCACATGAGGAGTATTTGTCTTTCTGTTTTTGTTTTTGTGGTTGCATGTGTAGCTTAATATATTGTTACAATAAATACACCATAAAATATTCAGGATGTAGAACATGGTCAAGTTCGTGCTGCCGTTGGAATGTTTTAACTCCTGCATTTCCTGATTTTTCCTGAGCAAGTTTGACATAGAACCAACCTTTGTTTTCCCCTGCCTGGGATTCCATGGAGATGTGCTGATTCGCCTTGGATGGCAGGGAGCCAGCACGTTTTATTTTGTAACAAAACCTCAGTGTACAGGTGCTCCAGCCTGGGAGAGGGAATTCAAGACAGGTGCTTAAACATGGAGGGAAAACATGCTGTAACTGTTGTAGAAAAATTACCAGGATATCCTCTAATCTACCCTGTGGGGTGTTCTGATTTTTAAATGTCTGCTAGGAGAAGGCAGAGCATCAGTCTCGTGGCAGTCACTGCCATCCATCACTGCTCTCCCTGTGCTTGGAGCCAGCTCCTTTTCCCTAAGAAAGAACTCACACCAAGGGGAGGAGAAAGCCAAGCAGGAATTTCACATCCTGCACTGCTTGAAGTGCTCATGTGGCCAAACTGAAAAAGAAAAAGAAAAAAAAAAATCATCCGATGCTTATGTTAAGAGTGTGTTTCCTTTGCTACTTGTGAGTGTCGAGGTGTGGGTTTTAAATAGATTCTTAAATAGCTCGGAGTTTTCTTGTGGTTCACTTCAGATTTCCTTCAGAGCCTTTTCTGCACGTGCCTGAAGGATCAGAAACCAAACAGAGGCACGGAAACCAAAGTGATGCTCAGGCTTCTTTTGCCCCTACTTTGCTCTAAACAAAAGCTGCAGAAAAGCTGAATTCCATTGATTTCTATTCCATCAGTGCCCCTCACCCCAGAACTGCTTACTTAGTGGAACGCTGATGATTATGAATATGGCCTGATGGATACTTTCCTTCTCCATAAAGAATATCCTCCCCACCCCCTGGGCCCTGAGTAAAGATTCTCACAGATAACATCATGTGTGTGGCATCATCCCTGGGTCTGATAACGAGGGCCTGCTCAGCTTCCCTGCCCCTTCCACTCCTCATATTGATATATTCTCCATCCATTATTCCCCAGGGGTGGAGACAGTTATTGCAGCCATTAGCTGGCACCACATTTCTATTGATGCTGTTCAGTAGAGCCCTGAGAGGTAATTTTGCAGATTTTAGTCAGAGTACTTTATTGTATAGGAAGTCTCAAAAGGCTCTCCTCACCACAAGCCAAAAATCAGTCAGTGGATGTTGAATGCCCTGCACCTCTCCAAGCAAATAAAACCCCCAATCCAAATGGTGTTGGGTGCTCTAATCTACAGTTTGGATTTGGGATTCCTGTTTGCTCTCACATACACACACAAGGAATCATTTGGTGGTTTCAGTTTGTCACAGGGCTGGTCTGGAAATCACCGAGGCTTTTTTGGACATTTCTGCTGGAATTCCTTTCCCTGGTGGGCTCACAGGGAGCATTTTGAGCTCTTGACGTTGAGGTAGAAACACTGGGTGTCCTGTGAAGAGGTTTAATGCCTGAAGAGTCACATTCTTCGAGAAGTTCTGTGTGTTTCCCTCCTCAGCTGTGGGCATTTCTCCTGGTTCTCCCACACAGGGTAATCATTGACAGGATTCCTGTGTCTGTGGGGGATCAGCTCAGATCGAAAGTCCTCAGGGCAGGTGGGAAGGGAGCTCCTGAGTCACAGGGTTTTTCTTGATCAGTGAAGAAGAGCCAAGTATGTCCCTGTGGATTGCTATCAGCTCTTTTAATTTTTATACACACACATATAAGCACCTACCCCTTCATGGTGTTTTTCCCTGAGAAATGTTGATTAAATTTTGGTTTTTTTTCTTTTTTAACAGCATTATTTGTAAGAGTGTTTTTTTCCTGGCTGTGGGAATCAGTGTCTCACCACTCCAGGATAATGCTGAAACACTTTTTGGAGAGGACTTTGGGGCACCGTGGTGGATTTATGGGAAAAAATGGCTTTGGTGCTTGCAGGAGGTTTTGCTCCACTGCAGGGAAGTGTAAATACAACAGAAAAGCTGCATAAAGCCACAAGAGAGGCCTTAGTCCCCAAGATGTGTATCTGTCATATCTCCTGGCTCTGACAGTTTTACAAATTAGATGTAAAGCAGGAAGTGCTCTTTGTTTCTATATAAGTTATTTTTATCTAAAGCACCCAAATCCTTAATGTTAAAGGGCAAGCAAAGCCATCTTACATTGTCCTGCACAGAAACAACAACCTCAGTGGCAGCCTTATTATTTGTCACTGTCCAAGTCTGAACAAAAAAAGAAAGTAAACCTGAGATTAAACATTGCCCTGAAATCAGTCAGACTGGTGCTAAATTAAACAGCCAGGCCTAATGAACATGGAAGGGCACTGATATTTTTAGTAAAAGCTCTGGGATTGGGTTTGGACCTGTGGAGTAACAGTAAAATCATAAAATCATGGAATTCCTGAGTTGGAAGGGACCCACTGGGACCATGAAAGTGCAGATGCTTCCAACTGCCATGGTAGAGTGGACAGGGAAGGAGATCTCTGTAGTAATAATAATAATAGCAATGATAACATTTAATAGCATTAATTCTCTGGTGCTTCCACAAGCTTCTCTGAGGGAATCCAGTTCTTCTGATCCAGGCTAGCACAAAATTATGGATTCATTTGGGTTGGAAGGACCTTAACAGTGTGAAGCCATTCCCTTGTTCTGGCAATCCAGACCCTTCTCCAAAGTCTCTCTTCAGCATTTATAGCTTCACTTTTTCAATTTATTTCTAATTGTTTTTCATTTTCTTTTAGTAGCAATAATGCCACTATGATTTAAAAATAAATAAGGAAAAAGAAAAGGCCCTGGGTGGCAAACCTGGTTCCTCAGTGGGTGCGTCCTGCTCGTTTGCTCTTTTACTCCACTTTATGGGTGATGCTTAAACAGAAGGAAGTACAAGAACAATAGAAGAGTTCTGGAAAGTATGTGACAGTGTGAGAGTAATAACATTTACACAGGGCCTTTCATCTAGAAGGAACCCAGAGGAATTTATAAACAATATTGCTTTATGCAGTTTATAAACAACAAAAAAGTTGGTTTGCTAAAAAAAAAACCCAACCAAACAAAACCCCAACCAAACAACAAAAAATAGATAAAACAACTTATATGATTTGTTTTCCTTGGAATAAACAATGCTTTTGCTACAACAGTATCACTCTACCCATTATTTATTGCATATTCCCTTTCTGTGCTCTCTGTCGTGGATCTGCTTTCTGGCTGCTCTGCACTGCAACACTTGAGGATGGAGTTTTGTAATTTCATTCCTATGGAGTGCTCTGTGTTTCGTAAGACCCAGAAAAAAATTACAGATTGATTATTGGAGAAGTAGCATCACTTTAGTGGGTTCTTGGAGCTATTTATTTAAAAATACACAACGGCCCTGGCTGCACTGATTTTTGAAGTGATAATCCAGCAAGTCCTTTGAATGATTAAAGGCAAAGAATTTCGGTTGAAATGAGTTACTTCTTTTGGAATTTGTTTAGAAAACTGTGTTTGAAACCCCTGCACACTTCAGATGACATGTGTCATCTTTAATGAACCTTGCCAGGCACTGAACAGAAAAATCTTTGTTCCTCCAGAAATCAGGAAGGTTTCCTCAGAATGGAGGTGAGCCTGGGAATCTCTGCCTTCTTGGCATTCCCTGGAACCCAAAAGATGCCATTTCTGCCTTGTTTTGGGATTAGGGAAAGAATCCTAAAAGGATTTTCTATTAAGAACTGCCCATCCCTTCAGCTTGAAATAAAACTGGACTCCTGTGGTGTGGATTCCTCACAGGTACAAGGTGTGAGATGTCCATTAAAATTCCTCTCCTCCAGCAAACAGTAAATCAAAATTAGTTATAAAAAAAGATGAGTATGTACCACTGAAAAGGCAACTGGAGAGCATTGGGGAAAAGAAAGCAGTGAAAATGATGGATAAAGAAAGTTTTCCTGTTAAACTGATAGGGAAAAAAGACTGAAACAAAACAGAAAAGAAGTTTAAATGTTTTTCATTAAAGAGTAAGAACGAAGTCAAGAGAGAGGGGATGCAAGTCTGGAAAATACCAAAACCAGATTTTTTTTCTGGACTATAAATATTGTTGTAGGGAATGAAGTTCTTATAATATTCTGTGAAATTAAAAATCAACCAGTAGTGTCTTAAGAGAAACATGATGAGATGTGTTTGAAGGAAGCGATGTAAGATGATTCCGATTCAGCTCTTTCATTCCCTCAGCTTTTTTAATTCCCATATTAATTTGCAGTAGTTTATCAGATGTCACTTTACAGTGTGTTTTAGTGAGGTTTGAGAAAGAAATAAAGTTGTGCTCTGGGTAAGGAATTCTGCAAACTGGAAATAAGCCCTGTCTTAGCTTAGGCAAGTTCTGACTCTTAACATCAGATTTTTCTAGAGAGAGTATTGTATTCCTATATGCACCTACTAATTCTTTAAATCTTTATTTTATAAAAAAGCTGTGGAGATGCTGAAGAGCTGCCCCAGTCGAAATGGTTCAGGTTTTATTAGTGGTGTGTTTGGTGATTTATTGGCCCAAGCTCTGTTCTAGCTGACATGGCTTGTAATGACTCTGTTCCTCTGAGCAGCATTTTCCCAATGTGCTGTTTGTTTAAAAGACAAGTGGGAGGACAGGAATGTGTTGCTTTTCTCCTCTTGGCTGCTCTCATTGTGTTCACATTGCCATCACTGAAGATCCAGGATGAGCTTTTGGAAAACAATTCAGGAAAGGACTGGAGCCTTGGTTTTCTCTAGGAGCTCAAAACTGGTGGAAAGATCCAGAGTCAGAGGAGGGGATATTTGTGTGAATTTTCAGAGATGGGTAGAGGAGGTGATTTGGTTTATTATGGGCTAATGGATATGGATCTCCAAAGGGTGTTAGAGATTTTCATCATTACCACAAGGGTAGTAATTGAAAAATGATGGAAAATAACTTTCTTTTTGCTCACTCACAAAGCAAACATTTGTGTAGCTCTTTGGAGAACTTCAGATAATGTGGGATTCCTGTATTCTCAGTAAACCAAAATCTATAAAATCAGCACTGCAGCGAGTAAGTTAAAAGCATCTTTGAATGCAAATAATCACAAACTATATGCTTATTTCAGTTATCATTTTATAATTATTTTTTTAAAAAAGAGAAGAAATGAAGAAATTGTAACGCTGAAGAAGTTACCTCTGGGGCTGTTTTGATGTAGGTAGCATTTACATCTTGGAAGTGGGAAAACCAAGGCACAGGATAGGAGGTCCCAGGGTGCCCTTAGCCAAGCCCCTGTTCAGAGGGATCCTGGAGCTCATTTCTTACTCCTCATTCTTGCTTAGAGCAGCACCAGTTGGAGTTTTTGCTTGTAGGGACTTGATAAAATTAGCAGAAAACCTTGGAATTTGATTCTGATTTTCAAAATGCAGTTTTTCTTCTTTTTTTTGCCAGCTTTGAAGTTACACATTTCCCCTGCACAGAGGCAGACGATAACTGTGTACTCAAAAGTTATGAAGTAGTTTCCAGTAGGTTTTCACCTGTATTTTTGTGGGTGATAGACCCAGTTAAGCTGGTTCTAAGATCAGATGTTTTTTAGTACTTGCTTGGTTTGCTGCACTTTTGGAAGGACTTCCCCTGAGTGATCCTTTCTTGGATGACCTCTCCATGCTGTCATTAAAACTTGGAAACTTTGGTCTTCTTGACAGTTAGTTCTGCATTCTCATTATGTTCATTCCTATTGTAAACACGCTAAAGTTGCTGCTGTTATTGCTTAGAATGGCTTTTTCCTCTGTTGTTTTGAAGTTTAGTAGAAATAGAAGTTAATCTTTAAGAGAGTGGGGCTGGTTGAGGATTGGATGGCCCAGCTCGATGGGTCACGCCGTGCCTGTCTTTTCATTTGCCTCATAGATGATGTTCTGCTGACTCCAGCTGTTTTTTTGGAAAGCAGAAAAACAATTTGCTTTTCCTTCCCATAAAGTATAACCCTTTGTTTATCCTTGTGATGCTGCAAGTTTCCAAAATGCAAAGACTTGCAAAGAAAAGAAAGGGAGGAAATAGCTCCTTTTTTAAAGCTGTTTTTCGTATCAGAGAGTAGAGTTTAGGAGCGAGCTGAATTGTTGACCTTTGTGGAGTTTATTCTTAGAGTTGGCTGATTTGTGTGTGGGGTGTGATTGACTGAGCCCAGTTCATGGGGCAAACCACGGGCAGTGGGTTTGGGGAGGGCAGTCCCAGCTTTTCTAAGTGACTCTTCTATCCAGTGATCAATTTTGGATTTGAAGAATTCTTTTGCAGTTCTTCATTGACTTCGGTTCACTGAAGTAATTGAGAACAGCTCCCTTTTCCAAGCAAGACTTGTTTTTTTGCTGTGAGTTGTTGAATTGCTGAGACTCCTTTAGTTTTCTCCTGCAGGGATGTTGCGAGTTTGGGAAACGCAAGTCACCGCTTCTAAAGTCACTGTAGAGATTTACATGACGAGGGTTATCATCTGGCAGCTTTTAATGCTGTATTTTATACATAAAAGGGAAGGTAAAAGAAAGGTTTGGGGGACCTGAATGCCTTTCCTGACCCAGATAAGAGCTGCCGAGGCAGAAGTCGGCATTAAAACCTCACTGGTCCTGATCTATAATGTCATAGGAAGAACACGTTTGTATTTACAACCCAGGGCTGTATTTACAACCTTTTTTTTTGCTTGCTTTGTTCCTTAAGAGGCTCTGGCTGCCCACATTTTATGCACTCCTGGAATGCAATAACAATTGTGGCATCATCTCTTCAGAATTCGTTTCCCTTCCTGAGATCAGGGCGGCGATAAGGCCTCACAAAACCCTCACTGGGTTCTGCCTTCCCGGCCTGAGATGGGTTTAATTGGATGAATTAATTCTCTCCTTCCCTTGCTTTCTGACCTTTGAAACAGCTCGCTGTAGTCTTTGGAATTTTGCAATACCCTCAGTGTATATGCTCTGGAAAATGAAATCCAGGGTTGTTTATCTCGGCGGGGCCTACGCGGGCCCAAAAACGCATCCAAAGCGATGTCAAATGTCCATTTAAACCTCCAGAAAGGTGGTGACACCTCCCACACACCCTCTCACCGCTTTGCAGGTGAGGGAAATAAACCCATTCCCCTTCTGGAAGTCCTGCTGTCCTCAGGAAATGTTCCGGGCTGTTCTGGAGCCTGCTGGAAAAGAGCCGGGTGCTTTTCCTCGCTGAGGGAGCAGAGCCGCGTCAGAGTCTCGTACAAGGGATTTTGGGGGAATAGAAGCTTAACTGGGAGTGGCTTGGTTCGGGTTTTATTTATTTTTGTTCTCGATTTTATGCAATAAGCTGCATGTAAGTTGTGTGTCTGTCGTATGTGTTGTAAAACGCTGTTTGCCTGAGCCCGGCGCTCCTCCTGCCCGGGATACAGGAGCAGCTGCCCAGGGCTCCTTTAAATCAGACACACATGTCTGTAAGGTCTTCAATATTTGGTTTCTTGGCCAATCAGTGAGAGAATTTAAATTGCTAAATTGACTGTATTAACCTAAGAACTGATGAAAACTGAGATTAACTGTTTGCTTGATAGCCTCCTCCTTCCTCCCGTTCTCTCCTCCTTATTTTTTTATGTTAAAACATATATTTTAAAATAAAAATGATTTATTTAATTTATAAAAATATTTATTTTACTTGTAACTTATTTTACTTTTATTTTATAAAAAGACATATTTTTACAACTTTATATATGAAATGCCATTTAATGTGGGCCTGATTCATTTTAAGCTTTGCCATTTTTTCATTCACAGCTATTTTCCCTTATAGGTATTTTCATGTTTTAATCCTCAGAAATAATTCTCTTTTCTATGCTCATTTTTATCCATATGTATAAATCTATTTTTAATGATATTGTAAAGGTACTGGAAAGCGGGTGAACAGGGGAAACATTGCTGCTGATTTTAAAGGAATTACAAATTTTCCCACTGTGTGAAGTTAAGTTTGTGCAAAAGTATATTGGGAGGCTGAGGGCTTGTATATAGAATTGTTAAAATCAAAACCAAAAGCATTTTGAAAGGCTGAGGGCTTGTATATAGAATTATTAAAAACAAAACCAAGAGCACAATGCATCCTTTTATACAACAAAAATCTAGAAGAGCTTGAAGTGAACAAAACTGTTCACCCACAGAAAGGTGGCAAGCAAATAAAATGAATTAAAATGTGGAGATACAGAACCAATTAAGTCAAACATCAATAGTCCCTCACCCCAGAATGCCATTTTTGTATCAAAATGGCATTAAAAATGCAAACACAAGGAGAAATGAATATTTACACATAATTAAATGTTCAAAATAGCTCATCTAACCACAGCCTTATCTCCAGAAACAAAAATGCAAGCATCCACTGAGTGATATTAGCAACTGAAAGGCTTTCGTTTAGCCTTTTTGTTTTCTTGGCAATAAATAAAATTCTTTGGAAGAAGTCATTAAGATATTTCTTAATGTTGCCTTTTCAAACTTTGCAGGCTGCTATCCTTGTCCAGGGCCAAACATGAATCCTATTGCTCTTGGAAGCCGTTGGCTTGCTTATGCAGAAAATAAGGTAAGGAGGGGTTTGATATCAAAAAATACTTCTAGATTTTGTGTATACATGGGGAAAAAGAAAAGAAAAAGTCTCAGGAAAAAGATATGTGCAAAAGAAGGTCTGTAAGAGGAGTTAAAATGACAGACCTAAGTATTTTAATATATCAGATCTTTGCTCTGCACGTTTGATTTAAGCTCAGGAACTTGGAAGGCAGAGAAGACAGCCCTCAACATGTGTTTTCAGTGAGGTCACTCAATAATCAACCCATTTTGTGCTTTAAAAGTTTAAAGCATTTAATTACAGACACTTCTGAAGGTAGGCAAAAAACACTTCCTAAATTCTGCTTGGGGAAACTGAGTCTGGACAGAGTCTGGGTTTGTCTGAACCAACACAGCAATGCACTCTGTAGCTTAAAAAATAGCATTAAATTGGCCACTTTTGAACATCTTTGAAAAAGTTAAGCTCCAGGGAAAAAAAAGAAAATATTTAAAGACTTTTTCTTCTTTCTAGAGACAAAGAAAACAGATCCCAAGCAAAGAAATGATCACTGCCTTTACCCAGAGAGGTGGTTGTGTATTTAAAGCTTGAAGTGAAGTCTAAATTCAGCTTCTAATGCCTTATTTTTATTCCAAAGCAGATGTTTTTTCTTCCTTCCACCTGTGACTGGAGGAGCTGTTCCTAGAGCTGAGCCAGAAATTATTAGAGGCATTCTAATGTATTAGAAATGTGTTTGCTGTTACACCTCCTCCAGCACAGCTGATTTCTTCCCAAATTCAGGCCTGCCTTTCCTTTAGTGCCACACCTTGCTGGTGCTGGAAAACCTAACCCTTGTCAGCATGGGATTGAAAAAGTGTTGCTGCCAAAATATCAGCCACTGATCAGCAAAAGCATTGTATCACAAAGGGAATTTAAATGGCTCGTGTGTTGCCGGGTACATTCACTGTGGGCTTTCCCTAGTTTAGGTATTTTTATTTAGATGTTTAAATATTAGCAGGACAGAAGAGCCTCTGGAAAAAATGCATCTTAGAATCATTTTTAGTTTTGTTTAGCTCAAACAGTTAAAAAGGCAACACGTTCTGTGTGCAAGCAACAAATATGTATATTTTTTTCTAATTTTACAAAGAAGCACAGATTCTATTGTTAGTTGGGGTTCAAAGGCAAAACCTACTTTTGTAGGGTGATGGCAGGTACAAGAGTCTTGTTTTGATTTATTGATTTCGAAGGAAGGCAATAAAAAGCAAACCCCATGTACATTCCTTTAATCTATTAAATGCAAAGTTTCAAACAACTCTTTTCCTTTGTCATTGCTTTGCTCGCTCGTCATAAAAAAAGGAGGGGAAAGCCACACTCGGATTCTTAGAATGTCTGATATTTAATGTTACATATACATGGCTAAAGCTTTTGATTATATTTATTCAAATTTATTTGTGGTATTGCTGCCAGACCAAAAATCCCACCATTTCAAAGTTTATGAATTCTTAGTGAGCGCTCATCTGGTAATTGAAAACTGGAGCGGGGGACGCGACAGTCTGGGTGGCACCCAGAAGATTATAAAAAGGGGTTAAGTGTCTCAGCAGGGCTTTTTGCTATTTGTAGGAAAAAACACACCACTGTACATGATAAATAAGAGCTCTGGTAATGGGTTATGGGTTTGTGTAGTTTAATAGTAGTTACTTGGTTGCTGTCTTTCTTCTTGTAGCTGATCCGATGCCATCAATCCCGTGGTGGAGCCTGTGGAGACAACATTCAGTCTTACACTGCCACAGTCATTAGTGCTGCCAAAGTGAGTCCATCATCTGCCCTGGGAGAGCTGCTCGTGGAACATAATTATGAGGTTTCCCTGCTGAATTGTGCTGTGTGTCATCACCCCCCTCCCTTCACAGAGAGAACCCTGCAGGCATCAGCACCGTGCCTGCTCTCCCCATCCTCCAAATCTCTGACTAACTGTAGCTTTCCACTAAGTGTTCCTGTTTCTGAACTGATTTCTTAAAATTTTATTTATTAGAAACAGATATTTATATTAGAGGGAAGTGACAGTGGGATGGATTTGTGTAATGGCTATTCATAATGGTACAAGTTTATATGACTAGAAATCAACACTGTGAATTATTAGTCTTTTAGCATCATGAAAAGTGACTTTACAAGTGCCTGGTGCTTTTTGGACTCCATCACACCCCCATTATACATTTTGCTCTCTCTGAAGGGTGACAGCGCAGTACTGGAGCTAATTAATTACCTTCTTTGAAGGTTAGAGCTTATTAATGACTGTTTATATATAGGTTCCATTGCCTCGTTTTCTTACTTCAGATGATGTTATAAAATCCCTCTGTTTTCAGAGAAATGTCTGGGCTTTTGTAGTATCAAAAGAAGCCCGTGGCTTGGAAATCTTAAACAAGACTGAGCACAACTTTTGTTTTACCATCTCCCCCCAGCTCCTTTCCTTGCTGCAACAACAATTTCTTTTTCTCACACACACACACAGAGTGAGTTTTGGCACTGTGGGGTGAACTCGGTGCTGATTACAAGCTTCCCTTGTAACCACCAGCCTTTTCATTTCTGATATGTGCAACAAAACAAACCTAATAATAGGAATGAAATGACAGCGCAGGACAGAAGGCTCAGCGGCACCGAAGAAAACAACAGTTAGGAGAAGCCACAGAGAGAGACACAGGGCAGGCCAGATCATGTGAAAACAAAATATAAAAACAAACATATTCCATCACAATCACAGTGTGGCCGGAGAAGGAGAAAAATCACAGCTTTTTACATAGTTGAGGGGAACTGGAATTGCTCCTCTCCTGAGGCGATTCGCTGGATCTCTGTGTGCTTTCACCATCAACACAGTTAAAAAAGAGGTGTCGGGGGAAATCTCCCCAAATTCCTTCCATCTCAGCATCGTGAACATCTTTTTTATAGCAGAGATAAGTTTGGAAAACTGACTGGCTTAGCGTGATCAGCCCCAGCTTGGATCAGATGTGGCAAAATCCTGCAAACAGATCACTGTAGCTGACGGCCTTCCCTGCTGAATAGTGCTAGCCAGGGATCATGATCCAAAAATTCTGCTGTTAAGCTGAATTTATCACTCTGAAGTAGTGCTATTGCATCATGTGAATAGATACTGAAGATAAAATGTGTTTATAATCCTAGGAAAGAAAAGATTGTTAGCCTCTGTACAGAGATAAACTCCCAGTGAGAGTTAGGAAAAGGGATAATCCCCAGGGCACGGTCTCTGTGCTGCTCTGTATTTGCACAGCACATTGCTCATGCTCCTGCCTGTTGGATGTTACTGTAATAGACAAGATTAATACTAATATAGTTTTAAATATTTGCATGATTTGGCTCTTGAGGAGTGTCTCAGCCTTAGTGTATTAATTTGTTATCCATGAGTGCACCACAGTAAATCTGCAATGTTTAATTTATTAGTGATTTCATTGAGTCTTGGCTTGCTATCTAGCAGGTTTTCATCTCTAATAAGTGCAAGGCTGACTTTCTTGCTGGCAAAGAGATGCTCCAAATATCTCTTGCTCTTTGTCTACCTCATTGCCTTGCCATCAACTTCACTCCTTCCTTATTTAATTCTTCATTTATGAACCTCTGCTGCTGTTGTGTCGTATCAGCTGCAGGGGTTTGTAATTCCTTTGCTTTGATCAGCACAGGATCAGCTTTTTGGGAAGTGGGTGTCCTTCCCTTTTCCCTGCACTGCTGCTTTTTGGTTCAGAAGTGGTTCCATTAAAGTTCTTGTTTTGCCAGGTTACCTTGGGTTACAGCCTTTCCTCTGGTTGGCTTCCAGTTTCCTAATGAAGTGAAAGAACCTTCATGTGAAAGGGAAGGAAAGCTGAGAGCTTTCAGCAGGCTCACTTTGGAGAATTGCCCTTCAGATCCTCTCTAGAAGGTTCCTTCCATGGGATAAAGGTCCTTTTCAGTCCAGTTGGACAAGCAAAGTAGAATGGACATGGAATTTCTTTCAGAATAAACCCCGTTATCTCTTTGTTCAAACTGAGTGTGAGGCTCAACCTCACTGTGTTGACAGCCATGGCAGATCTATTTGATATCTCTTTCTGCTTTCCGTAGATTTTTCACTTGCAATCTAATAAATAATATAAAATACATTTATTATGAGAAACAGGAACAATATATTGTGCTGTCACTAAAAGGATGCAAGGCCTTTGTTGGAACAAAGCACCCTAACAGGCACTGAATGGTGCATTTTAATTCTTTTCATCTAATTGAAGTTGCACTTATTTTTCAATTAAATGAGGTATTACATTTCATTAAATATATGTGTTTTTTTATATTTAAATGAATGTGAACAGTCATATTTTTAAGTAGATAGGGTATACATGAGCTTATTAATGATGTGTGTTTCTGCACATCGTGGATCATTGGTTACAAAAGAAACTGGATCAAGTATTTTAATTGTATTTATAAGCAAACTTCACTGGCAGTGACAAAGGAACTGGGACAGTGCAAACTTTAACCCATTTCATTTAAAATGTATTTGCTCTGTCACATGTCTCGCATCAAATTATAAACCAAGTCCTTCTCACCTCATAACTCCTTTGCTTGATTCCTTCTCCATATCTTTTAATCCTGTGGTGGTAAAGTGATTTAGCAAAGGCTGCATCTGTTTTCTCTTGTTACCTGATAACTTCTTAATGAGGACTAACAGCTTATGTGAGAGCAAGGTCATTAGCCCTAATGGATGGAGGGGACAGCTGATATGGCATGGGAAAGGTTAAAGATTACCCCAGAAGTTTTTGCAAATATACACAACAGCACGGGGCAGTAAGTGCTGTAATGGTTCTGCACTGATATTTCTGAGCTAATGGCCTTGGCCACATCTCTGCACACCTCTCCCTGCTGCAGGCCCACGCTGCTCCCACACGCAGCAGGGATTCAGCTGCCTGGACAAGCACGGTCATTTTTTTTCTAGAGAGCCATCAATTTATGTTTGGTACTTTGTCACCCTATCGCTCTCATTATAAATATTAAAGATATTTTCTGAACCAGGTCAATTACAGTTTTGAGCCTTTTCCCTTGCATAGGTATTTTGCCATGCAGCATTTGCTGCTTTCTCCTCCCTGCTGGATGAACTGAGAACGAATCATTTTCTAGGATTTTAACTATTGGCCAAAAAACTGCCTTGTCAGTTTTTGCCAGGAGAGCTGGAATGCATTCCTGTGATGGCACTGGGGCTATTTTAGGTTTATTCCTCAGCTATCAATATCTGCTTTATGTTACCTTTCCCAGCCTCCTGAATTCGCCACTGTTAAAACCCGTTTTATTCTCCTCTGTCGTAGCCGGGTATAAAAAGAAATAACAAGAAACAAATGGCAGGATATTACTAAAGACTTTAAACCCCCAAAGCCATTCCTGTGCTAAAGGCCTGGCTCGATTTTAAGTGGAAGTATCTCCATTAGCATTAATGGGGTGAGTCCATCAGCAGAGGCATCTCAGAGGTTAATCAGCCTTCCTGGCTGGCCATGGCCATCGATACCGTGTGGCGCCTGCTGCTGTTGGCCCTTCAGAGGTTTTCCTGACAACACACTAACAGACTTTGTGTAAGTCATTTCCCATGAATTATTAAAACAAACGTTTGGCTGCTAATTGATGAACACTAATGTGTTTTCTAATCACTGCAGTTTGAGATTTTAGCACTAAACAAAGCAGTTGCAATTGATTTGTGGCTGCTTCTTGGTTTCAGTCTGGGATCTGGACATTTTTTTCCTTTTCAATTTAGCAGGCAGCTTAGCTTGTCTTTTTAGTTAAGAATTGGCTTGTTACAGTGTCATTCCATTGTGATCTCTTTTGCTATTTCTTATTTATATTGCATAATAAATCTGCTCAATTCTTCACAGGCAAATAAGGCACAGTCCTTGGTTCAAGGAGAAAATACTTAAAGTTGTAGTTGGGCTTGTTTTTCTTTCAGTCTGCATCTCTCCTACTGTGTCTACTCTGCCTCTTTCTTCAAGTAAAATAAAGCAAAATAAAAACGATCTTCAGCATCTTTAGCTGCTAAAAGCTGGTGCAATTAATGTGTTTTGAAAGCCATATCTGGGAAACATGCAGAACCTGCAGAGTCCCATTCCTTGTGCTGGGATGTGCCTGGGAGTTCTCCTTTCCAGGACCTTGAGGGTGGCATTTTTAATTTTCCTGGGTTTGAGTCCCATATTCAGTTTTAATGCTTAATTGCTGAGGAAAAAATGAGTGTGTCAGATGTAGCAAAGGCGAAATTCTTGGTCTCTTGCACTGTGCAGAAGACAAAACTCTGTCAGCTTTGGGGGCTGTTTGTATTTCTGTGTGAGCAGTGCCCTCCTCACACCCGTCGTGGCCTCATCTTTGATCCTTCTGACCATTCGTGCTCTTGGAATAAGTAAAGTCAAAGTTAAAAAACCCCTCAAAACCAGGATACTTAAAATACGAAAACATTAAATTATTTGAACATCAAAATACCTCTTTTTTCAATAATGCTTTGGCATAACTGAATTCCAAAATAAAGGTGAATTCTTCCATTTGCTAGGATGCCGGATTTTTTCCAAGCTGTTTTGTTGCAGCCTTTTGCAGCTGATACATCACTCCTAAAAAATTCCCTTCCAGAAAAAATCCGAGCTGAACCCACAGCACAGCCCTAAAAGCCATTTAAGTTGGTTTTTTTTTTTTTTTTTCCCTTTTGCAGACAATAAAGACTGGGCTGACAATGGTGGGGAAGGTGGTGACACAGCTCACGGGCACGCTGCCGTCGGGAGCCACCGAGGAGGAAATCCTGGCTCACAGCAACCTCCGCCGGAGCCCCCTGGTGCCTGGGATTGTCACCATCATCGACACCGACACCGTGGCAGAGGGACAGGTAACAGTGAGCACACAGCCAGCACCTGCGTTTCCACCAGAATCCCAGGGAAATGGTTTTTGTGCTGTTGGGAGTGAAAAATAAACCGGATTTTCACCGAGGCGCAGGAATTTTAGAGACCCACAGAGCTGGGATAAAATCCTGTTTGGGACTGAAATGCAGCCAAAATACATATTGTCCTTCCAGCATATTTATGTGACACTTTGACAAGATCGAGTGTGAAGTGTCACATTTTGTCTCCCCAACACTTGTTCCTAACTGACATTGATTGATGCTGATCAGTGAATTGGAGATGTGGTCTGATTGTATTTGTTAATACAGAACGTGGCTGGGACATGGGGCTGTTTAGGAATAGGGGGAATTGTTGAATTCCAGGTTAAAAAAAGAGATGAGAGAAGTAGGATATGAAGTGTAAAATTTTATCATTTTCTATAAATCTCAAATGCAATGGAGCACGATGCTGTTTTGTGAGGCATTTGTACTTTTTAACTAATAATAGAGTAAATTTACTGTATATAATAATGTCCAGCACTGTGCTTCAGGCAGAATCATTTGTTACAAACTCCATATCATTATCAGGCAATTTTTAAATTGCTGGATTTTCCTGCCTTTCTGACAGAGAAGATATCCATGTCCTTTTTTTGTTTGTTTCTACCACTCATTTAATTTTAAAGTGCCTGGTCCTGGGTTCAGTGTTCCTGCAAAACTCCCACACACTTCATTATTCTGTAACTAGTCTGCAAGATTTTTTCCTCGTGGTCACATTTATTGAATTTAAAGCTAAAATATCTGTATTTTTTTTCTTGTTTTCCCTTATCTTTATGATGCTCGTTGCAGGTAAGTTAGTGAGGTATTAAGGACACATCAGAAGTCAAGTTATTTAGCCAAGTTCTTTTCTTTTCTTTCCTGACAGGAAAATAAAATCTTTTACTTGAAAAAAAACAAAACAAAACAAAAAGTTCCCTGAGAATTAATTTTGGAAGAACTTAGCCAAGCAATGTTGCATTGAAAGGGGATTGTTCGTAAAACAGAATAGACATTTTCTTCCAAAATTGAAATCAAAGAAAGAAGAGAATGGAAAAAAAAAACTAAGATCTTAGAGTCAGGTCTTAAAATAATTCTGTTGGCTGTTGGGGTTTGTTTTAGTTTCCAGGAAAAAAAAACAAACCAAAATATCTTTTTGCCTCTTCATAGACAGCAAGGAAAGAAAAAAAAAGACAAATTTTACTTCATAAATTTCTGATGAAGCTGTTTAATGTGGTCATTATTTCTGCTGGTCGCTGTCTGTGCTTTGATTCTTCTGCATAGGCCTAGGGGGAAAAAAATGATAGATCTTGGGTTTTTAAGGCTTGTTATATATGATTTAGAGGTTTTATGAACTTGTCCTCTGACCCTAGCAATAGTAGGGAGCTATCAAAGCCTAAAGGGCACTACAGGAGAGGAGCTGTAAAAATGATAACGCTTGTCTTGTCCAAGCCCTGCTGCTCCAACATAAATAAGCCATCAGCTCTAGGAAAATAAGTTTTGTCTTGAACCTCTAGGAAGTTGGATATCCTAATTGTGTGTATGAATTGCATTCATATTTTTGTGATCTGAAGTTTTTAAATGCTGTTAAATTATGTAACTTATTTCCAGTGCTGCAATTTTCTTTCAGAATTAGGGTTACATTTATTTCCAGGAAAAAGAAAATAACCTTTCTTTTGCATTGTTAGATTTTCACGCTGCAGGAGATTTTTGAACGATTTTTTCTTCTGAAAAAAGGACTGAAATGTCCCTCTGGCAAAACGAAAGTTGATTAAAAAGAAATAAATGCACTTTGTACTTGCTCATTCCACGCTGCCCCAGTACAGAACCTTCCCACGTGAGGAGTGTCCTGGGTGCTCCCAGTCCCTGTGAGTCTTTCCTGTCCCTCCAGCTCTGTTTCCAGTGGAAATGTGAGATTTTGTGCAGATGGGAACGGGTAGATCCTGATTTTGGCAGGGATCTTGGCGTGTCCCGAGGAGCCTGGCAGGGATGTGATGCTGTGTGCTGGCAGGAGAATTCCTGCAAGGAATGCCAGTGTGATGGCACTTGTTTGTACTGGCTGGGTGATCCTGGCTGGCTTTAAGGCAGAATTCAGGGAAGTGTTTTAGCACATCTGACCTTTAACGAGGCGAGAATCTCACTGAGCTCATCGAGGCTGCCCTGGACTCCAGCAGACACTGCAGCATGGAGCTGATCCCAAACGTGTGAGCTCCTCAATTCTGGGCATTTCTGAGGTTGTTTTACTCTCCTGTGGGAAATCAGTTTGCTGGGAGTGGTCACCTGAGCTCCACCCTCACTCTGGCTGAGATGGAGGGGTGATGGAGCAGGTTGGGCATGCCAAGTCCAGCCTCTCCAGTGTTTTAGGGTCACTCTCTGTTTTCCATGGTTTTTACAAAGTTATTGGTTTATAGAATCACAGATTCACAGAATCACTAAGTCTGGAAAAGACCTGCAAGATCATCAAGTCCGGCCTTTGACTGAATCCTGCCATTCCCATGAAACCAAATTGCCACATCTGCTCATTTTTGGAACCCTCCCAGATATGGCAGCTCCACTGCCCTGTGGGGGAACTCCTCTTCCAGTGCTGAGCCACTCTCAGTGAAGGGATTTGTCCTTGTCTTATCACCCCAGTTTTCAGATTCCTGAAAATGAGAGCTCTGGCTGGAATCAACAGACGGATCCTGCTGGGAGGAGGTGCCTGGTTTGGGATGTTCCACGGCTGTGCCCATCAGGCTCTTCCTACACTCACTGGAAAACGCTGAATTAAAAATTCCAATCAAGTATTTTCTGGGCTAAATTAACACTTGGAAAGCCTTGAAGCCCATTCAGCAGGGATTTGGTAGCAGCTCACATGGGTTTCAGCCTTGTCACAGCTGAGGGGAATTGCAGAAGCAGGAAGGAGTTATTTTCTTATCATCGGTGCCCTCCTAATATAAAATAAATACCTCACCTCCTCCAGGTCAATAAAGATTTCTACCACCTGCACAGCCTGACTAACAATTTGGGTGTTTCAGTGAAAGAATGCATCTTCCAAGAAGTAAAATATATCTGTAAAATAAGATAAAGTAAAGAAATAAAAAGGAAGGAATAAATCTGTTTTAAAAGGAAAACGGAAGACAATGACAATAAATCTAAGGCAGGCAAACACATCATTTTGGAGGAGAAATAAGCAGTTTTTTCAGTGGGGAAGCTTTTTTTTAAAAAATAAATGTATCCAAATGTATTTTTAAAAATAAATATATGCAAATTAATCATCCAAGTACTTTTACAGTTATTTCAAGCACAGCACACGGGTTTTAAATGGACTGAGCTGCTCTGTGCCTGTGTACAAATACAACAATTTCTGTGCCAGTAGAGTGATGAAGGACCATGTTTTGGACACAAGCCAGGAGAACTAACTACAGCTTTAAGTTTTTGCTAATTTTTTATTATTTCTCCCATTTCTAAGGTATCAAATATAAGGAATGTGAGAGGGAGCTCGGTGTGTCTCATTCACTGCACCGTGCTGCCATGGCAGAGGCTGAAATGCAAACTCACCACTGAAAAATACACATTTAAAGACCAAAGAACTCTCCTAATGTAATCTTGCAGGATTAAATCTGCAGGGGAAGTATTTTTAATAAACCTTATGAATGCAGATGTTGTAGGAAACTCCCATCCCCAGCAGTTGTTTATGTGATAGTTCCTACTTTCGGAATTGGTGATACTTTAAGAAAATTTGAATTATGAGGTAATTAAATAAATGCAGAGGAATGCAGAATTATTGACGTTGGCTGTCAGGAGATATTTGTAAAAGGAATAAAAATAATTATCGAGATGCCCAAGTAACTTTGTGGTAAACCAAAATATGTTAACAAGGTTGTGTGCTTGTTTAAACTTCCTTCTAATGAAGTGTTAGCAAACTTTTCAGTTAGATGGAAGGACTATTTATTTGAATCCCTTAATTAGTTGAAATGGATAAACCTAAAGCTGTACAGATGTCCTCTTTTTCAGTAATTGGAATTAAATGTGTAAGACTTTATTGGCTTGGGTTCGAAAGAAAAATTATTTTCTTTCGACCTTTGTTTCTGTATTCTTAATTAATTCATCCACTGGGCCACCCACGTGCAGGCTGCAATAATGACCTTGCTCAAAAGTCGCCAGTTTTGGGGCTGAATGTAAATCTGTTCAACATCTCCCAGTTGGCTGACAGAGAAAGATGTGGCAGTTTGAAACACAGAGCTGGGTTCTGGGCGCTGCGTTCGCGGGGCTGGGATCGATGAGATCTCGCCGCGCATCCACAGCTCAGGCAAATATTGCAGGGAATATTTTCAAAACAGCTCAGCAAAACAAGATAACATGTTGATCTGTTTATGTTTTAAAATGTGATCAGGGCTTTTTTTTTTTTGCTTTTTTTTTCCCTGTTCCCTATTAACTTTTTAATTGCATTAAAGAGGAATTTTCGGAAACAAAGCAGCCGACTGCCGCAGTTTCCAAACTTCATCTGCATTTGGTGAGGGGTTGATAGCAATTGAACCAAATCAAGATGCTTATCAGGAGCAGGAATTGTTGTGAAACGTTGGTCTGAAGCAAAAAGAAGCTCGAAGAGTAAAGCATATTCCATAATAAAACTTTAACTACAGACATAATTCCACTGGTCATTAACACCAGGGCTTTTATTTCAGGGCCAGCTTTGGCAGAGGCTGATCTGATGTCCTGACGCTCAGATAATTTGGCCTCAATTTTCTTCACTTTTTTATATCTCCGTGTATTACAGAAGAATTCTTTTTATATATAAATATAAAAAGAGCAACAGGATTCCCTCAGAGCATAATACTGTCTGCCTCACTTTTATTAAAGGAGATCTGGTTTTTGTCAAGAAGACATTTTTGTCTCAGATAAATGGTTCAGGCTGAGCGCGAGGCTGGTTTGAGTTTATGCTGGATTCTATTAAAAGGAGTGCAGTAGTTAATGCCACAGATCTATCACTTTTAGCCCCTTTCCACTGAAGTTTGACCTTGGCTATAACTTGGGGGAGGCTCTTTGTGTGGAGGAACTGAAACTCCAGCTCTTTAAAGCATTGGGGATCTCAAGTGTTCAGCAAATATTTGTGATGTAATATTCATATTTATAATTATTGCCAAGCCTATTTGTTTTTATGATGATGGGATTACTCTTTTCTTAATTGTATTAAGAGTAGGACCTGCTTGATTAGATTTGGGTCCATTTTTATTTGTGTTACTTTCATGTTTTATTTAAAAACATGTCTCCACTGGGATAAGTGGTGTAATTTGCCTTTAAAGATTAAAATAATTAAAGTCATAATTACGAGTGGCTTCTGTTCAGCTGTACGGAAAATACCACGGAGGAAGGAAAATATGGCACAGGAGAAAAAAGCTCTGCAGTTATCTCCTGCCCTCCAAGCAAACACTGTTGGCTGGTAGTAAATGTAACGATGCCCTCGGTGTTCTGTCTCTTCTTTTAGGGTGAGATAAAGAGGTTTTGGTTAATCTTTGATGAACTTCAGAGTTCTGCTGTAACAGAGCTGCTTTGGGAGCTGGTTTGGCTTGGCACATCCAGCCACGGGCTCTTAGGCTGGGCAGCTCTTGGGAAAATCCTTTTGCAGCTCTTGATAAAGTAATTTTGGGCATCAGGAGCAGCTGAGGGCTCCTTCACGAGGGAGTCTTGGTGGAAGAGTCTCGGTGTTGGTGTCTTGATGGGAGCTCTGCAGGGAGGATCCTGCTGAAGCTCAGTGACTGTGATTACCAGAGCAATGCTGAGATTTATGAACCTTTCTCAGTGAGAGACTTTGGAAGGTTTTTTTTACTTGGAACAGCAGAGTGGTTAGAGGCCACTACCTTGGAGAAGGAGGAAAGAAATTGCAGCCTCGGAATTCCTGTGGGCTCTGTGCTCTCTGGGAAGGAGAATGAGCTGCTTCCCTCGAGCTCCCTGACAGCACTTGCATGTGTTATTAGGGAAATTGTCCCTCTGTTTTGATTTCCAGGAAAAATTCCCAACTCTGCTGTTTTCAGGGGCACAAAGCCCTCAGCTGGCTGGAGGAGCTGGTGGTACATTGGGAAGGTTTGGTTTGCTGTTCCTGAAGCACTGGGTGTTGTATCAGCCTCACTGTGATCTCCTGAAGTTCTGTAAAAAAGGGAAAATCACGCTGGGATTTAAAGCTGTGCAAGCTCTGAACTGGGGCAGGAACCAGGCTTTGGTTTGGTGGCATCTTTGGGAGGGACATTTGGTTGATGATGTAGTTAAGTCCAATTCTTTGGATATTTTTTTTTCCCTCCTTCCTTTGTAGTGTTGGAATTGTAAAAAGTGATGTTTTTATCCCCCAACTGTGCAGTGCAGAAGAGCAGGGGGAGGATTTAACAAATCCTGAAGATTTCAATAGAAACTGGTGATTTTAAAAAGGCAGTTTTCTGTGTTCCTAAAGGATTTATTTTTTCATGCTGATTTTAAAAAGAGGAAGAATATTTTTTCATCTTGCCATGCACGAGCAAATGTTGTTTCCAGGTGTGTTCCCAAAGCCAGTCATGTCCATTCTGACACAGGGAGTGACACAGATCAGGTGCTGAGAAAGGAGCCCTGAGTGTTACATTCCCCACTGTCCAAGATTCCCAGATTTGTGAGTGATGAAGGTGCTTTTGTGATTGGTTTTTTTGGCTTTTATTTTGCTTTACTTGGTTAGTGCAGGAGATGAACGTATTTGAATTTGAACCTGCAAAGGCTGATTTGCTGTACCTGAAAATCAGCTTTTACAGTGAAAGGGGAGATCTCTAAAAACTCCTTTTGGAGTGGTTTTTTTTTTTCAAGAAGATATTTTTAAGCAGTAAATGAAAAAAAAAAAGAAAGCATGGAATCAGTTAACATCACATACAAATAGAGATTTGGCCGTTTTGGGTTCTCGAATTTGGATGTCTGAGGTGTTTTGCAGTTTTTAGTGTTGTGACTTTCAGCTTTGTATCATATTTCCAGAGGTAAAATATTTAAGGATCGTGTTGCCATCCCGTGTTCCTGCCTGTTGGGCAGGGGTTTGTGTTGCAGGGGTGATAACAGCAGTGCATTTATCATTTTTATTTTTTCTCAGATGAAGCCATGTTGAATTAATCCAGTTTACAGCCTGTAGAGATGATGCATACGAAATATCCTGTAGAACTGTTTCTAGCAATGATTTAGAGCCCGTGATACCCACACATTTCTGATAGAGTATTTTCACTTAGCAGGCTAAACATGGAAAAAAAAAAATTCTTTGTAAAGCCTGTTTATGGTGTCACTTTTTGATTATCAATTCTCTTTAATTAGAGCAGAATGTTGAGGCTGAGCCCTGGGAGTGGGAGCTGTGATAAATGACGGGTGGGATTCCCGAGTTTCTCCGGGCTGAGGGAGAACTGTGCTCCTTTGAAAAGCCCCTCCGGAAGATCTCCAGGCCCTTTGGTTTCGTGGTTCTGGAAGGAGCACGGAATGCTGAGGAGGGAGAGCAAAGCCATAATTGTGCTGTGGGCCAGTGCCAAAGCTCGGAGCTCTGACAGCCAGGCAGGCCCAGGCCCCTCCAGCCCCGTTCCGTGGCTGCTCGAAGCTCCGGGAGATGATTTCCTCAGGGCTTTTTTTTTTTTGAGGTGGAAAAAATATCTTCAAATTATTCCGATATCTGTTTGGGATAGGAAGTATTAAAAACCTTGCAGATTATTTTGGAAGAGGCAGACAAATTATTCAGAACTTGAAACGGGTGGTTTTGCACTGTCTTAGTAAGAAGAGAGTTTTTGCTCACCACAAAACCCCCTTTTCAAAGTCCTTTTTCTGAGAGATCTTTCTTTTTGTTTTACATAGTTTAGCTTTTAAGAGGATGAAATCAAGGAATAAAATACTCCTACAGCTCTTTCACTCCTACAGCTCTTCACTCTCCTGGGTGAATTTGTCCACACGTCTTCTGGTTCTTTTCTATAAATCTAGGAATATCTTTGCTTTTCATACAATTAAACATTGGTGTTTTGTCCCTTTGTATGTCCTCACACTCAGCTTTAGTTTGACTGGCCCAGGAGTTTTATCAGCTTCAAATTTGCTTTTGTTCAAAACCCCAAAAGCTCATTCTTTGTCCCTTTCCCCAGAAGCTGTTGCACAGCACAGATCTCAGTGCAGGTATTTCCTTTTCCACTGAATTTCCCTCTGCTGTGAAAACTCTCTCCTGTATTTTAATTCCTTTTTGGTTCACAAGAAGATGTTTTATGAGGGCGTGATTTTTTAATAACAACCTTTGTAATACTGTTACCTCACGTTCAGTGAGGCAGCTTCAAGTTGGAGAAAATCCATGTTAACTGTGAATTCCACAGTGCAGCTGCTTCCATACACACTCCCAGCTCTTGGCATTCCTTGCATCCTTTGGAAATCCAGATCCCTCAATTCCAGCACCGCTGACAGCAGGATGGGAGCTGTGCTATTCCCACCTGAAGGACTCATGGAAAGCAAACCCACTTGCTCAGGGGTTTCATCTGGTTTCCCACCCATTTGCCTTTTGTACTTGGAGTCAAAATACTGATTTATGTAAGGGTTAAGTATTCCCTTTTCTTTCTAGGATGTGATTTTGTTGTTTTGTTACTGGAAACCTCAAATGGAGCTTCCTGCACAGCATGGTGTAACGAGCTGCTGTGCAGTCAGCCATAATTCGTGGAGCAAAACAGGAACAGTTTTCTATTTTCCCTAATTTGAGTAAGGTAAATAAATAAATAGATAAATAAACCCAGGCATAGCGTGCATAATCCTTTCTGGTTGCTCCCAGGTTGTTAGAGCAGGTCTCGTGTCTCTGTATCCAGAAGAGTCCCCGAGGGCTGTTGGTGTTCAGCTGACAGGCAGTTACCCTGGGAATGTGAACCCCTTACCAACCAGTCCCTGTGTCAGCAGGTTGGGATTTTCCCCCTGGAGTGTTTTTCTTCCCTAACCCTGGGCTCTGTTCTGTCCCCCAGGTCCTGGTGAGCGAGGACTCGGACAGCGATGGCATCGTGGCCCATTTCCCTGCTCATGAGAAGCCCATTTGCTGCATGGCTTTTAACCCCAGTGGTAAGAGATTTTTCTGGTTGTTGGGATAGATAAGCAGGGCAGTAAATCCCATGGGAATGTCCCATGGCTTTGGAGGGATTGCTGGTCCCACTGGGACACTGCGGGTGCCCATGATTGTCCTGCTCTGTGGAGTGTTGGGTGTGTAATTTGTTTTTTCTGGAAATTTCAAACTTTAGCAACTCTTTTACTGTGGTAGAAGGGAGGAGATTCAGTTCCTCTTCCAGTGCTGAGGAATTCCTGTCAGTTGGGATCCTGCCAGCCAGGTGCACACATGTTGTGATACTCAGGTATCCAGAGGATCAGCACATGGATTAAATTTGAGTCCTCCATAAATACAGAAATAAGATCGTTTCTCTGGTTTTTAAAGTAACTTATTATTTGTTTGCTGCTGAAGAGTTTGTGATCTTACCCTCTCTTCTGAGGGAAATCAGCTGCAATCTGAAAATACTTGTAAGAAACTCCTCAAAAGTACCTGTTTCTCTCCTTCCTCTTTATCAATGAACAGTCACTGTGGGCAGCAGGGACAACTACAAACTTTGTGTATTAATGGATCTTATTAACATTAAATTAACATTTCATTATCTGTAGATAAATAACGTTCTGGCTGACTGCAGCAGCACTCAGGGAAATGGTCAGAGAACCAACAGCTTCCATTGCCTAAATGAACAATATAAGATGCAGCAAATGCCATGAGGGTGAAGTCCCATTTCAGAGAATAAAACTAAATGTCTGTCATTTACGTTTTCACTTTTGCTGACCAGTTGGTGTCATTCTGACACCCCATCTGTTGTGTCAGAACTCTTTAGCAGTGCAGTGCAGTTCACTGGGAGTTTGTGACAGAAAAGCTGCATTCTCATCTGCCTGCATTTCCTGGGAAGGGAATTTTTTGTGGAGCTCTGCGCAGTGAACTGAGAATCCTCTAGTCCAGAGCAGTCATTTTGTTGTGCTCTGGAAGAAGGATGATACCTGGGGTGGAGCAATGCTAATGAAGTGAAATAAATAAGTGAAATAAATACAGCTGCTTAAATTAGAGTGCTCAGTAGATATTAATTAAATGCCTCCTTAAGAGAGTTTTTAGGATTGTGTAAATTTCAAGGGCAGCAGAATGTCTATGCAAAACCAAACGAACCTGTTATTTTTCCAAAGGAAGGATATTTTTGCAAATTGATGGATACTTGTGTTATGATGAACTTCTTTGGTTTGCTCAGGTACTGGAATGACAATAATTTAGAGAGTGACACTTAGATCTAATGGTGTTTAATGGCAAAACACTTCTTTAAGTGGTGTTATTTTTGGCTGCTTGCAAATGCACTGTGCTGGGGGAGATTTGCAGGAGGGATGGGGACAAACCAGTAGAGAACTCTTCCCTCAGCTGCCTCCAGTGAGAGCAGCACTTAGCCCAGGGTTCTGTGTTCTTTATTTAACATCAAGGCAGGATTTTGTTTGAAGCCAGGGCTGTAACATCATCCCAGCCCATTCTCTAGTGGTCTATTGGCAATCAGGCTGAGCTCATTACAGAGAACAAAACAAGAGGTGGCTTTTGATACTGCCCTTGGCTGCTTGCTCTGAAACCCCGCTTTTACTCCTGATTTCAGGCAGTGTCTGTGTGGCTGCACCAGAGCACAGCGACTGCAGAGCTCTGCTGGGGAGGCAAACAGGGAGCACTGCTCTGTTTCACTGAAAATTTTACTTTCTGGGGCTGATAAACCCCTCAATTGCATCGTGTCTCACTCAGCCCAGGAGCTGCTCAGGTGCTCAGGCCTGAGTTCTGGGAGGATCCCTTTATAGGTTTTTACTGTGCTAGAAACGAGCAGACTCCTCCCTTCTTTTGGGCAGATCAGAGGTACAAAGGCCTTTTTGAACTGTGATAATTAAAACCAACTTGTGTGTAAATGATCTCCATCTCTCCATACTACAGGAATTGTTACATGTGCTTTTGAGAGTAATTTTAATAAAGTTTGTTGAGCTGCAGCTTTATTTCAGGCAATTGTCTTTGCTCCACCACATTTAAAAGCAAATTGTAGATGTTTTATTTGTGCTAAAGCTGAATATGAGTTCTTAAATACGTTGTTGTCTACACTTGGGCAAGTTCTCCACAGCCATAGATAATACAATAAAAACAGAGTCTGTAAGGAAGGAAATCAGATCAGTGTTTCAGAAATCAGTTCCAGACGGAGAGATTTCTACCTTATTTACCAGTTCTATTACCCAAATTTCATGATAACCTGTAAGTTTTGCCTCCATCCCCCAGGAAAACAGAAAATTTAACAGCCATGCCAAGCATAACTGTATTTTACAAACACTGAAGCTGAAAATATTGAGATTTTTATTTTAACTCTTTGGTTAAATGTGAGACATTTGTATTTTTAATATCTAGGTATTTCCTACTGGTATTTAGAAGAAGCTGGTAAAGGAGCTAAGTAAATTATTTGGAATTTGAACATTACTGAGATCAAGGGTTTAATACAGATGACACAGGGGTAGAACTTAGGGAATTTCTTTTTACCTCCCTCCCCATACAATAAAGGATGCTGGTTTGTAAATGGGACAGGAAATGGATGTTTCAGCCTGGACCAGCTGCTCATCTCTCTGCAGAAACGTGATCAACAGGCCCGAAAATAACCAACCTCCTCATTTTTATTTCTTTCTCTGCATTTATTATTTTTTTAAGGCCAAAATCTGTTGCCTGCATTAATATCCTTTGTGTACAAAACGTGGCTGGTGGGGGATAGGAATTTTGAGACTGGAAAATGGAACTGGAAAATGTTTCTGAGAGCTCGGAGTCAGCGTTGTAGCTGACACATGCATTCTGTTTATTTGGAGTGGTTTAGGGTCATAAAATTGGGATTTTTTAGGATTTCTAGAAATATGAAGCACAAGGATGAATATTCTTTTTAGGTTAACTTGAGTTACTGACTGGACTGGGTTTGACACAACAAATGAAAGTGTTTTACCCAAAAGATGCCTGGGAGAAAAGGAAGTTGAGTTGTGTATCGAGGCGGAACTAATAAATCACAGTTTTGCCTTTCCATGGTTTATTTCCAATAAAAACAGGGAGGATATTGATATGATCCAGTTTTTAGATGGAAATAATGTATTTTGTGATTGTTGCCTAAGAAAGTGCTTTTTCATTAATGAGATTTTTGTCACCAAATCTTAGATGTCCCCTGCACTGAAGTTTTTAGCCAACAAATGTGTGACCCAATTCCCCTTGGTCCTTTTCTTTTCGTGTCCAGGGAAATACTTCATAATCAACTTAAAAGAATTTTCTGGATGTCAAAAATACTGATAATTGCACACATTAATCTTGATTTTTGGTAAGCTTTTTGTATGGGATCTGGACAGCAGCTGTGGTTTATGACTTAAATTTTAGATGGTTGGGGACCGTTTTAGTGAAGGCTTTAAAGTCATATTCATTTTACTGTCTCTGACATAATTTTATCCCTAGTTAATGGACAGTTTGATCATTTAGCCCATAAAGTTTCTTTCTGCTGCCCCTGCAGAGGGGAGGAAGGGCCAGATCCTCTGGGCTCCCCAAGGAAGGTGTGTTTTGGGCACGAGGCCTCGAGGATGCAACGTGGGAATAAGTGGAACATGAAATCCTATGGAGATGTCATTTTCACAGTTTATAGATGAAATAAAGTGTGGAGAAATCAGCCCTAAATTTTAGATATGATCAATAATTGTGGAGTCCTGGTGTTCGAGCGTTGAGTTTGGTGTTGGAGGACACCAGGACATCTTTGTGTGGGCACTGCAGTGCTGCTCTTCCTCTGGAGTCCCACTTTCCATGGGAGCCTCGAGTTACACAGACCAGTGCAGTGAATAATTCTGCCAGCTGGGCTGCTCTGAGGCCACCAGAGCAGGGAATTGTGCCGGGATCCCAATTCCTGTGGTGTCCCGTGGTCAGCGCAGAGCCTGACCTGGACGTGGCCTCCTGGGCTCCAGATGGGATTTCCAGGAGCATCCATGCAAACATCTCCATCCCTTGTATCTGGTTTGGGAGGCAGGTTAAGTGTAGGAGTTTTCACGTCTCTTCAAAGGTTGTTTAAATCATTCATTCCTGGTTTTGGAAGGTTTGTGCCTCGTTTCCCCGTCAGGCTGCCCTGCCAAGAACTATATGTACAACAAACCTTGTGGGCAGCCAGGAAAGATGAGAATTATCCCCTATTTGATTTTTTTAGAGCTTTTCCTTCAATTGCCAATTTGTTAAGGCGAGCAAGTAGCCTTAGAGGCTCCAAAAAGGATGTTTTGTTACGAAAGCTTCCTGGTGGTCTTCTTGTGGGACAGCTTTTCCCAATAACAGCTTTTCTCTACTCTCAGATGCAGCATGGAGGGGTTTTCCAGCTGCAGGACTCAATCCTGGCTTCTCACCCTTCCAGAGGGAGTGAAAGACACACTGGTTTTCAGTACAAGCCCTTAAAACCAAACTGAAAATACGATAATTAAAACACTTGTGTAGCTGTAGCTAAATCCACACTCCATTTGGGAGTAGGACCAGCTTTTAAATCAATGGGATGGGGCAGGTACATTCCAATTTTAGTGTCAAAGAGCAAAGTTTTCAAGTAAGATTCTCAATTAGTAAACAGCTAAAAAATGGTGCTGGTTTATAAATATATGGGGTTTTTTTTTCTTTTAAATGTGGTAAATAAATGATCTGCTTTCCAGAAGTGTTGCTCCTGCCAGCTTGGCAGCTGAGAGCTGAGAAGTGCAAGACATTGAAAATTTAAAATAATTACGCTTCCTTGGCTACAAAAGAGATTTTCCACCCATTAATAACGAGAAAATTAATGTTGGGCCAGCAGTAAAACAGATTAAAGTGTGTCCCCCTTGGGATGCCTGACTGCACCTTTAACAGACCTGAAATTGCTCTGATTATTTTAATGTTCTGTATTGAAACGTGATGGTGGCCTTGAGTTAATAGTTAAAGAAGGTGAAATTGGAACATCTCTCTGCCCAAGTTTTTTCCCATTGATCAGAGAAAGTGGGCAGGAAAACACCCATGGAGAGTAAAACAAGCTGTAATTATTTAATGACAGAATAATTCTTTAGTTTTTCTGTTCATTTTCTTCTGGTTTTCAACTTGAATTATTGCCTTGGGAGACAAATACATTAAAATTAAGGCAGCTGAGTGAGTTGCAGTTGTAAATGTTGTGTCCCTGTGTCCCATGTCACCGAGGGGAGAGGAATCCTTGATGATTGATGGCTTGATCGAGTGTTGCACTTTGGGTTGGTTGTGAAGGAAGAGCTGTAGCCATGGATTGTTTTAGGAGTTGTAAGAGTCATAGAGAGTTATTTATTCACAAAATAATATTTTATTTTGCTTCACTTTCTTTTGACTTCTTGGGATTTTAAAAATATTTATATTAAATCTTTAGGTGCTTGCGTTTATTTTGCGGAGAGTTTTGCTAAAATCAGAAGTTCATTATTTAGTTAAGGTTTTTTGAGACCCAATTTTGTAGCTGTAGCACATGGTCCACTTGGAGAACCCAGGGGCTGAGCAGCTCTGGTGTTTGGCTGTATTTTCACTTGCCTCGGAGAGGAGTTAAGTGAGTATAAATAAAGCTGCTGTTCCTGGGTCGGGCCAGATGCTTCAGAAAACCATGGGCCGTATAAACTTTGTCACACCCTAATGAGATATGAATGCGACTGCTCAGCCCAGGGAGCTGCAGTGGGACAGGAATCCTGTCCCAGTGAGCCTGTGGAAGGTGGGAATGCCAGGAAAAATCCAAATGGACTGAACCAGGAGCGGCTCTAAGTCTCTGGTTCCTCTGAGTGCTCTGAGCCTGTAATTTGGGAACCTCCAAAGCTCAACACCAGCCTTGCGTGGCATCCAAGTTCAGATTTCAAAGCTGAAGTGTGAGAAGTTCATATTTTTAATCACTTTTTGGACAGACAGTGAGTTGGTGCAGTGGCTGGACTGGTCTGTCTGTGGCTGGCATGGAAATGAGAGAGTTGCATTCCTGAATTCGGTCTGTCCATGGAGACACATTTCCTCCAGGCAGAGGTGTGCCCGATTCCCAGCACTCGTGCCCTTGGTGTTTTGGGAATAAATCCAGCATAGCTGGAAGGTGTTGAATCCTTCAGTGAGTACTGGCAGGGTGACACAGTTTGGGGAGGTGGAAACCCTTCTGTCCCTCGGAAAATTGGCTGGAAGCTCCCGGTGAAACTCCGAGCAGCGCGGACCTCATTTATATGCACGCAATCAACAGCTCTGCAATTAGGGAGGTGTTATAAATAGGATGTGGTGGGGCTGCTCAGCTTTCCCAGCACTCTCTAATTTGCCCCCGGGGCCGCCAGGAGCTCGGTGCCCGGAGAACTCTGTGTGCCATGAGCAGCTCCAGTCCCACCCTGCAGGCCAAGCCTCATCTGTCAGAGATGGGAGCGAGGGGAGGAAGCTCCCAGATAAACAGAGCGCAGCCTCAGCTCCTAATCGCTCCGGGCTTCCGCTTCCAGGCCCTATAATTAGAAGTCCTTCTTTTCCTTGTATTCCCAGTTGACGCAAATGCTTTTTGTGGCTTGGCACCTCATTTAGGGCGTGGGCTTAGTTTATGGCCAGGCCAGAGTCTGGTTTAGTCTTCTGATACTGCATAAATAGCTCTTAACCCGCAGTCTACATCTGTACTAGTTTTTCCTTTTATGCATATATTCCTCGTGTTTTTATTTCTATCCTGAAAGAAGCTGATTGTTTCCCAAACAGAATGCAGGAAAAGTAGGAAGCTGTAAATTAGGGCAGGTAGAACAAAGCGTTGCTGACTTTTTTTTTCCCATGTAGGATATCTATTTCTTTTAAACTGGATTTTAATTATCTCTGTGGATTTAAAACAACCACACAGTAAAACAGTCATTAATTTAATCTGGCTGCACCCTTGCACTGTGGATAAGCAAAATCAGAATTTTTTGCAGTCAGATACGTACTAAATAAAGTCTGGTTTACACATTAATTTCCACTGGGTCCTGTGTATGCAAGACTTCCAATGGATTTCAGCTGTTATCTGTTAAACAGGGATTAATGCCAGTTTGAAAAATAAGCAGGAAATCCTCAAGAATTATTCACTTTTCATCTCTGATTATTCATCCATAAAGTCCCTCATAGGAGAAAACATTTGGACTGATCTTAGCACAGCTTTAACCTGTATTTCCGTCTAAACAACTCTTTGGGAAAACTGTCACAAGGCCTCTTAAGAAGCTTGAGTTGAAGTTTCCTGCACTTGAAAGTGAAAGTGAGGTAGGACCAGGATTCCAATTCGTGCTTCTCCGCTGGGATTAGGTATTCCTGCTGGGATGCTGCAGGGAGATGGAGAGAGAAACGAAATGGCTCAGCTGTGATAATGGAAAACTGGGATTCTTCAGTGTGAAGTAATGAGAGCTGGAAAATCCCACCACAAACCTCAGCCCAGTGTTCTGAAGCAGGGGTGATTTATTGTTTGAATAACAGGAGCGAGGAAGAGATTTCAAAATGCTGTTTTATAAATACACGTTCTTTCCCATCTGTGGTGTTGTGCTTGGGACCTCCGTGTTGATACAAGTCCTGCCAGAATATATTTGTACTTCAAATGCAAATGTGGGTGTGAAAGGTCCTTCTTTAACTTACTGAAAAAGAGTCTCTAATACAAGTGAAGGGCCTGTTTTCCCTGGGCTTTCATCTAATAAATGCATTTATTCCAAACAGTACAGGCAGCAGGAGTTTAAATTAGACAGAAACTGCCAAATCAGATACCACCCATCTTTCTATTTTTAAGTCAATTCCTTTCCCGCCACAAATGTATTATCCTTCACCATTGTACTCCTTCAAGTTAGCAAAAACAGGGAAAAGAAACTGCAAACCAAACCCAGAAAACCCAAAGGCAAAGCACACGTGGAACCAAGAGCTGGGAGCATCATCTGGAACCGCCCAGAGCCGCAGGTAGACGAGTGAATGTCACGGCTGCGGCCCTTGGGATCCGAGGTGTCCCTGAAGGAACAAACAGGGCCCACCGTGGCTCTGAGGGGCTCATGTGCCACAGGCTGTGGTGGTCGTGCCCAAAGTGAGCCCTGCTCAGCCTGCAGACAGGGCTGTAGGGTTGGGAAGAAGCCTGTGAGGAGCAGGGTGGGATGATACCCTCCTTGCGCCGCCCGCAGACCCCTGCGGCTCTCGCCGGCGCTGGAAACCAAATCCCGCTGAGCTGAACACCCATGGATTGCATGGAGAGCACAGGATGGTGATCCCGCTGTTTTCACTGGCTCGGGATTATCACACAGCTTTTGTCTCCAGTTCCAGACAGATTTTTGGCGCATTTTTTAGGTTTTTTTACGGTCTTCCGTGCGCCGTGCCCTGTGCTGGGATCCACACTAAGAACGCTCTGCTGGGGTCTCAGGGTGCACTCAGCCCTGGGTCTGTATTTATAAAAGATTTCTTGAGCTTTGGGGGAAGAAAAAATGTCTGTTTGCAGAGCCTGTCTGCTCAGTGTTGAGAGAAGTCTTATGGATCCATCTCCTCCAGCTTCTCCTTCTCCAAAGGTCCTTTCCATCAGGAATACGAGAGAGCACTACAGGACCCAAAGCACCCTCCACTTCTGTATAAAGCTGTCTCATGTGTGAGAAGAGAAAAACATGGGAACAGAGAAGATAAATTCTTACTGGGTTGAATTAGATCTTGTGGAATATCCTCGCTCCAGTAACAGCAGCAGCCTAATTCCAGCACACAAACCCCTCTTTGCTTCCAGCTTTCTCCGCTGGAAATGCTATGTATTATTGAGGACCGCACACTTCACTAGAAGGGAAGTGTAGTTTGTGATGTTGCAGAACAGAATTAATGCAAATTTTGTGCATAATCCCACACGAAAGGCTTGGCTGCCTTGCACCGGAGCAACTTGAGCTGTATTTCCTATCAACACAGTCACTACAAATCAAGGAAATTGCCAGTTAAGCCAACATTAACATCCAGACCAACCTCAGCTCACATGCCTTACCGCCCAAACATAATACCCCAATGCTCTCCCGGATTTCTCAGCTCCATAACAAACTCCCTTTCATTTCTAACGCTCGGGGCCGGAGGAACAGCCGGGAACAGTAAAAGTGTGTCTGCTGGAGGGAATCTTGCTGAGCTCAGATGTGAGATGGTGCGTTTGTGCGAGCTGCAGGAAATGCCTGGGTGCAGCGTGGGTGGCCTCGCCGGGCCCAGGCCCTGCCAGCCTCAGTGGTCAAGCTGAGGGGAAGCTTGTAGGCAGTCTTGTCTCCGAGTGCAGTTTGGGTTTCTCTGATTTCCTACCTTGCTGCTGGTGGGCCTCATCGCCTTGGAAGTGCCTGTTTGCCTTCACAGGATCCTTCTTTCAGGGGATTTGAGAGAGGCTGAGGTGTGCCCTGTTGGTGCCACGCGGGCTCTGAGGCTGCCGCGTTGCCCTGGCTGGGGTGGCAGGATGTCGGGCCCATAGGGCCAAGCCTTTGGCCACTGAAAATTTTCATTCTGGTCCTAAGGGAAAGGCCCAAAATCTTGGATTCCAGGATTGCCGAGGAGGGAAAACACTCAGGATACCAATCTAGTGATGTAGCGTAGAAAAGCTAATTACATAGAAAAGCTAATTACGCTTAATGTGTACTCTGGTGCTTGGCACACTTTTTTCCAGGTTAATTCAAAATTTTTCCAAGTGTCATGAGGTAGGACTTCAGTGGTAACACGTGAGAGGTTTCGAATGTGTCCTGTTGGCATCTGGGGCAGCAGAGGGAAAGACATTTCCTGGTGCCTCCTGTAAATTAACTGAGACAGCAAACACTCATTTATGGCAGACATAAGACAACCATTTATTCTCTGAATAAGTGTCATGTAAAACATGGGGACTGAGTTCTTTTCCTGCAGGATAAGAGATTTCAGTTGTGCTTTATGTGGAGAACTGTTGCAACAGACCTGTGTGGGAATTCCTGGTTTTCCTTTAATAGATGGGTACCTTGAAAATGATTCAGAATGTCACCGTTAAGCTGCTATAATCGCTTTGTACTTGATGTTAATTAAATGTCAGAGGTTTGGGTGATAACCTATTAAATTTCATTAATAACAGAAAAATAAATCTGTAGTTTGTTACTGTAGTTCTAAGTTCTGCCATGATGCTGTATTTTCCTCATATGTACAAAAATACTTAATTTTTGGTATAAATCGGTATAAATTTATGGGAAATTGACTTCAAATGCATTTGTAAATGTTTAAAAGCTGGGTTATGGGCTGACACATTGTGGGATAAAAAAGTAAATAGCAGATGTAAGTTACTGTGGTTCTGCTGATCTTTTAATTGAATCATTTCAGTACCTCCACCAGTGACCTGTTTTCAATGAAGTTGGTACCTCATTTAGTGTTTCATTTGAAAGCTCTCAGCTCTGATTTGCTGCCTTTCACCAATAAATCAGACAGTTTCTTTCATGATGCTCCTTCAGGATTGGTTTGGTATGGGCTGTTTTGGCTGGATTTCGATAATCTCTTCTTCCAAGAATTGTTATTGTGGAGACATCAATCTTTTTTAGACTGGCTCTTGCCCAGGGAAGAGCATTTTGGGGTTTCACTGTAACATCCATCATTTCAATGCTTCATATTGCTCACACAGTTCTCAAATTTAGTTGGAATATTCAGATTTTTCAGATGTTTTTATAGATTTGTGTTGTAATACTATCTTAATAATATATTAATACTTAAGTAGTAGTACTGTGAATATGATTTCAGTTGAAGTTCTGATTCATTTTTATGAGGTGAATCCCTTTCAATTCAGTAATTTTCTGTGTGTTCTTGTTTCCAAACCCCAAATGTAAGCCACACTCAGTGTTTTTTAGATAGATATTTTAAGCCTCTTCTTTTGCAGTGACTAATCTCTTGTGCTTTTGTGTTTCTTTTCTCTTTTTTTTTTGTTGTTTTTTTTTTTACCCAGGGATGTTGCTGGTCACCACTGACACGTTAGGCCATGATTTCCATGTTTTTCAAATCCTGACACATCCTTGGTCATCATCACAAAGTGCCGTCCATCATTTGTACACACTTCACAGGGGAGAGACCGAAGCCAAAGTAAGTTAAACTCTTTGCTGAAGAATAATCCCCAGACACCTTATACATTCTGTGTATGTTGGCACTTTAATGTTTGTTTCAGCACACAAAGAGCCTTTCTTGTGCTCCAGCCACAGAAGGGATAAGAGCAGAGCGTTTAACCTGGACAATAATAAATTCTTGCCCTTTGCAATGAGGTGCTGTCAGATTTATTCAGATCTGGCACTGCCTCCAAAGAGCCCCGATTATTGGCTGTGTTTGCACTTAACCTTTTCTCATGTAACATGTTCAACATTTGTCTCGTGCCCGTGAAGGAACTGTCAGCGTTTGCTTGACTCTGGTGGTAAAAGCCACAGACAGACAATTAAAGAGTTGAAAGGAAGAGTTAATCAAAAGGCTGTGATTAACTTTTCTTACCAAAGTGGGGGAACCTGCAGAGACTTCCCGGTTTAACTTCCCAGTGGAAAAATCCCCCTCTCAGAGATGGAAGACTAAGTTAGGATATTATCCAAGGGTGGAAAAGCCTGCAATTGTGTTTTAAACAATGCTCAGTAAGTGATCTGCTGGTGAAGGGGGGAAAGGGAGCTGGCTCTCGCTGGCAGGGCTGTGGCTGTGGCAGCAGCGTGTTCTGCTCGGGTCCTTCACCGCGACGCTTTTGGGCACCAGCAGAGCCTCACCTTTGGAGCACTGAGTAACTGCTGAGGAACCTGCTTTAAATACTGGAATAAAAATGTCACCACGGGGTAAGAAATGAGTATTGCACTTGCTGATGCAATTACACACGGGCAGCACAGACTTGTGACAGCCTGGCAGACGTAAAGCACTGTGACAGGGACAGCCTGGGGCTCTGTGGTTATAACCCTGGCACTGGGAGCTCGGGTGGTTCTGCTACCCTGATTACAGTTCCTTCAAACCTTTTTCCCCTATGAGTTGAGCAGTTTCCCTTAAGTTTCTTGCCATACCTTTGTACCAAGTAGAATGTGAAAGCTTTATTGAATGTAGCAGTGGTTGATAAAGTTTTGATCTGCATGAATTTGCTTTAATGATATTTTAAATACTCTAAAGCTTTCCCGCTACCATTCTGGAAAAGTGTAATTGCTGTTACAGGCAATGGTTTACTATAAGAAGGAATAACCAATCTGGAAAGTGAGAGGAAGTTAGGAAAAGCTGTTCATTTGGGATAATATAGATAAGTAATTTTTCTGAATACTACAAAGAGCAATGAGATCTGTGTGTATACACATACTCTGCCACCTACTTGGGCATGTTCTATAATGTGTTTAATGTTTTAGAGTTATTTTTGTTCTCCCTTCATACAAAGATTCAATATTGAAGCCCAAAGTACAGGACTTCAGTCATGAGGAACAAAGATGTTCTTCTGGTTTTTACAGCTGATAAATTTGTTTTCAAGGCACACATTGGAAACCAAACAGAACATGTTTTAGAGAAGAAACCCTAATTGATACATGTTTTTTTGGGATATAGTATTAGCATCTTTGTGAAAGCATTGCATTAAAATTCTCAGAATCAACATAGTAAAATTTTTTTTCCTAGTTTGCCACACAGTTTTCATTTGGGATGTGAACAGTATAGCTTTTGGAATGGCATAAAATGGAGAAAGTTCTAACCAGTCTGAGGTGTGTTGGTGGATTTCACAAGTCCCTGGATAATTAAACAATATTGCATTGGTACCTGTGATTCTCAACACACATAGTTTGAAATATTTATATAATATGAGGGATTGTTTTACTTTTTCTTTTGGAATAACAGCACTTGTAGCTGTTCAGTGAGAGGAGAGTTTGCTGGTGCTCTTCTTTCATTGTGTGAATTTCATGTATGAGGAGCATTAGACAAGAATTTTGGAGACTGTTCAATATAAAACCTCCCAGTGCAGCCCACACTGAGAGCCTCTGTACCTCCTTTCTGGTTAGAATACTATTTATACATTTGCTACGAGTCCTTTTTCCTTTTTTCTTTTTTTTTCCCTGGTTTAAAACTAACTGTGAATCAAGGCCAATGGTCTTAAAGGTCACCTTCTGTACTGGAGCTATAAAAAGTTCTAATTTGTGTTGATGGACATGAGTGATTATCAGTGTCAGAATTTGTTTAGCTAGTTCCCATTATAAATTGTTTAAACATCATCATTATGGCTGTGTTATACGTGGGATTTTAATGTCCATGCTGAAATCAGCTGCTTTTGTACGTGAGATTTTGGCTGACAGAGCTTCCCCCCACATTTCCCAAAATCTCCTTTTTGTGACTCAGATGAAGATGGGGTGGGATGGAAGGTGGACGTCTGCCTCAGAAGGGAATCGGCGAGACGATGAGCATGGAAGAATGTGAAGTGCTCAGACAATTCACTGAGTCCCAAGGTCACAACGTTCAAAGTCACTTTTCTGCAAACACAGACAGAAGTCCCTGTTTTGGATATATCAGATTAAGATCTTTTAGCCTTTAAGTGCCACTTGTGCTTTAGATTTTATATTTTTTTCCCTTAAGAGGACAAAGAGCAGCAGTGAGTAACACCAGGAAGGCCCATTGCAAGCACTGGTTGTATTTAACTGAGCCACAGAGAGAACTGAACCTCTCAGAGGATCTGTGCTTGCACAGTTCAGCTCTAAAGAGGAGAAATGTGCACGTGTATGTGCTGCACATTTTGGTTAAGGATACATTTTCTTGTCCTCCAGCTCTTGCATTGTGAGGCAACACTTACTGCACTCATATTTTTACCCAAGAGCATTCTGGAAGGTTTTTAATGGAGGCATAGCATGTTCTGAACCCAGGAAGCTCATTTACTTGCAGATGAAAGTTAGCCCATCACCTGATGATCCTTTCTCTTTGATCTGAAATTGTAAACAGCAAAAACAAAATCCCTGAAAACAGCATTATCTCAGCCTAGGACAAATAAACGTAACGATAGCATCAGTGGGCTGCTGGCCAGCTCCTCTGTAATCCTTTACTCTGTCAGACTTTTGTTATTCCCACTCCCAAACTGCAGCTAGAGCTGACTTCAGTCGGAGAAGGTAAACAGAGGGAATGATAAAAACATTCCAGCCTGGCTGCCACGGGATTGCCGCTTTGGCAGGGAACGCGCGCGTGTTTCGGTGACGCGATTCCACGAGACTCTTGGAGGTTGTGTCACGTCCTGTGCCCAGGTAGCAAAGCATTGGAACAACTTCCAGACGTTGGATGTGAACCTCCATGGCCACGAGGAGGTTCCTGTCTTTTGACATGCTCAGAGTTGCCGTTATTGAAACAGTCTCTGGAAGAGAGGCTTTGCTGTTTCTAGGGAAGAAGCTGGGGATGGGCTTGAAATAATAAAGGTTGATTTGGGGAAGTTGATCAGTCTCGGATGAGAGCTGACAAGAAGAAGCTGCTGCAATTAGAAGTGGCTTGGCTGCCTTGAGGAGACGGAGCCCTGAGCAGCAGCGTTTGCAGGCTCAGTTATTAATAGAAAGCTCAGCTCTGGTTAAATGAATCTCTCACTGTGCCCACATTCTGCCCTTGCTGTTACACGAAACTGAAATCAGTGTTGAGGACTTGGGGAGACAGAGTTGGGTGTGTGTGGGTCTGATAAATCATATCGTGTAGACCATGATTTTATTATTTTTTCATTTATGTTTGTTGCTACATCATTTCCCTAATTTTCTCAACCATAAAAATTCACATGCAGACCAGTTTTCTAATTTATTTTGACCCTTACCTCCTTGGGACTGCTGCTCTTTTTCATTGTTTAATGATACTGGTTTTTTCTTTCTGCCATCTCCCTGCACAGTGTAATTAAATACTTGAGTCCTGTGCTTCAAATCAGGGTGTTTTTTCTCTGTGACACAGCACAGTGATCATGAACAGGTCATGTTCCTGTTGCAGCAGTGCTGGTCCTACTCTCAAAGTTTAATTACATGCAGTGAAATGCACAGGAATATACAGATTGCACCTGGTGTAACTCCACGCAACTGGCAGAGGGGAGGTAGGAAGAAAAAAAAGAGTGCTAGGAAGATCAAAATGTGGTTTATTTCTTGTCATTATTATTAAAATACAAGGTTCAGCATTGTGGGGTTGGTTTTCTAGCTGTTACATGATTTTTTTGGACACAGTCCTGTGCCGTGTGCTCTGGGCTGACCCTGTTTGAGCAGGGAGGTTGGACCAGATGAGCCTCTGTGGCCCCTTCCAACCCAACCCATCCTGTGATTCTGTGATTCTGTAATATCAGAAATGATTTTTTGATCTCTGCAGTCTTGAAAGCTGATCCTCATAGAGCTGTTGACATGTGACGTGTCCTTGGAGGGCTCTGTGTATTAAATTACCCGACTGTGTTACTTGGGGCAGGCTCTGAGTCATAGCTACATTTCTGGAGGATTTTATATCATAATGTTAGAAACACAGGGAAATAGAAAAGTGAAAGTTAGAAAGAAGCCTAGAAGAGTAATTGGAGGAAGACAGGAGAGGACAGGAAACACGTTGACCTTTTGGAGCAAGTCCAGAGGAGGCCACAATGTTTAGAGTGTTGGAGCCCCTCTCATATGAAGAAAGGCTGAGAGAATTGGGATTGTTCAGCCTGGAAAAGAGGAGGCTTTGGAGTGGTGTACTTGTGGCCTTCCAGTACCTGAAGGGAGCCTGCAAAAACGATGGAGAGAGTCTAGGACTGAAAAGGATTTGAAAATACCTTAAAAATTAAGATTACCAAATCAAACAAAATCTCAGGTCTGTAATTCCCTTTACTGGTCCAGACAGAAGAGGATGGATAAAATTTTTAAATACAGATGTGAATATTAAACGTGACATTGACCTTGAGCTATAGAATAAACTTTGGATCGTGAGAGATCTGGTGTACTTTGTGCTTTATTAACATATATCTGTAAACACTATGGGGTCTTGATTGATCTTTGGTATCTAAACATTACATCATAATTAACAACAAATCCAGAAATATATTATAAATACATGAAATAATAGTACATTAACCTAAAGAACAGCAATAAATTGCAACGCTTAGCATAAACTTGAAAACCACTAATGGGCCACTGTGCAGTTTGTTTATACTCTGAGCAGTCGAGAACTCGGCGTAATGTACAGGAACGTGGTGGGGAACAGCACGGCCCAGGGCATAATTTATAGGGGTTTATTCATGGACACAGCTGATTTTTCAGAGTAATTTCTGAGGCTGCTGTGATTAGCATTGTCCTTTCAGCCTGATCCATGCCTTCTTCCAGTTCTCCTGGAGGGTTACGGGCTCCTTCGTGTTGCACAGATGGGTTTGTGCTGGTTCGATGTGAGCGTGTTTAATTCATGCCCTTGGAATTGGAAATATTCTCTGAATCACCTCCTTGAACTGTCTGTGGTTCTGCTGCTCCTCGTGTATCTGTGAAAGACAAACGAGGCCGTGTTTGAGACCAGTGAGCAATAGGTGAATCACGGGTAACAGCAGCTTCCAAAAACTCTTTGTCACTGCTGAGTAGGGTTTCATAGCTCTGTTCCTATAAATCTTAATTCATGGCACACTCCTTTATCAGAAATTTTCTCCATGTTATTACAGAGCATTAAAACCCTTCTGCCTTTGTGGTTTCAGCCGTGTTTCAGGCAATCATGGCCACGATGCCCACTCTGACTGCAGCGAGTCTTTGTGAGCGCTGTTTTAAAGAGAGCATTTGGGATTACGGAGTTCCACACTTTCTTCCTGTAGATCAGGAATACTTTTTTTCTGTGTAATGTTTACACTGAGGAAAAAAACATCCTGTAGTGATTGTTTCCCCGTTTCTTGGCTGGGGTTGTCATTTGCCAGGGCTGTTGTGTGTAGTTTTTGAAACAACATAACCCTCAGGGTGCCAACTGGAAACTGAGTAGTAAAGTAGAAACACACAGTTCTCTTACACGGTACAGTGAGATGGAATTTTTTCTCTGTCATCTCATAGTTCTGTTCTAACTGAGAGTGGCAATTTTGTACCCGGTTCACATGTTCGACTTTGACCAGGAGAATTTGCCACTTTAACACCAAGTACTGAAATACTCTCGATGCCATCATTTTCCCCTGGCTCCACGGCTTTAGGGGTTTTTTTTTGAGTCCTTATTAATCCCTGTGGGGTCACTAATCCTTTGTGAGCATTCTATTAAGGTGAAACACTTTGTGAGCAAGCTCGGAGCTCCGAGTGCTGCGACCGTAGGTCAGTAAGGGCTGAATACTGGAAGTGCAAAAGCTGTCAGGGTTTGGGGAGCTCGCTGAGCTGCATCGTTGGCGGCTGGTTTGGGGATGTCACCAGCATTGAAAGGAGCAGGTGTGTAGCGCTGGGTTTTAGTTTATCTCTGTAATGTTGATGAAGCATTTTGTGTCATGACAGCCCGTCAGCCAAATATCTTGTCACAAGTCACGAGACTTAAATCCTTTTTTCATCTCCGAGGCTTCAGGGCTCTGCTGGAAACTTGCACTTTGATGAATACTTTGCTGCTTTTGTCTGGAATAGCTGGAGTGCATTTCTGGAATATTTGTCAAGATTTTATCAGTGTTTACTCCAATTTGAGTACCTAGTGTATTGTAAAACTGGCTTCAGTGAAATCTTAAAGAATTTTATTTAGTTTATGCTGTTTAATGATATAATGAAAACTAATCCTTCGTCTATATGTTTGTTTGCCGTGGTAAATCCCACTTGTGCCCATGGTTCCTTTTAGTCAGCTTTTACCTTTAAAAACATTTTTGGAAGAATTGTTTTAGGACTTTTTTTCTCTATGATAAATCATTTTAACTTCGACTACTTGTTTTCTTGAGTTGTCTGCCAGGATGGGCTTGGGAACAAACTTTAATCTCTCTTTTAAAGCATTCCTTCAGGAACAAGAATTTGCTTTCCATCAAAGCGTTGTGTAAAGCACACTTAAAAGAGAATTAAATCCTTCTGGACTTCGTATCTGAGATCTATGCAACGAGTAACCATAGTGGAAAATGTTTAACTGTATTTCTATATTTGTTTCAAAACGGACCATTTTAAGCTAAAATAAGACTCGTGCCAGTATTTGTCAAAATCAGGCCCAGTGGTGAGATCTCTCTCTTTTCTTCTCATCCCTCCCTTTTCCCCTTTTTGGGCAATCTCTAAAGATTAAACAAGCAAATACAAAACATGTAATTGAAACAATTTCCCAGCTCTTTTTAGAACTAAATTCTATTTGAAAACGACACCAAGATCTTGTGGCTTTCTGCAGCACTTTGCAGCATGGTTTGTTTTCATAATCTCAGAATATTTTGAAAAGTACATAAAATTTGGAACTGTGAATTACAGTGCAGCTTATAATATACGCTGAATACTAAGTTCGTTGATAAATGCACCAAAATTCAAGGTATTGCCTAAACTTGAGGGATTTTTTTCCCATTTTGAGTTCAGATTTGTGTTTAAGACGTGACCTCTCTGTTGGAGGCGTGCACGTTGGCAGCTTCATTCCCATGTCACCCCTGTTTTCCAGGTCCAGGATATCTCTTTCAGCCACGACTGCCGCTGGGTGGTGGTCAGCACCCTCCGAGGCACTTCCCATGTTTTTCCCATCAATCCCTACGGAGGCCAGCCCTGTGTCAGGACTCACATGTCCCCACGGGTGGTCAATCGCATGAGCCGCTTCCAGAAGAGCGCGGGGCTGGAGGAGATCGAGCAGGAGCTGACGTCGAAGCAGGGAGGACGCTGTAGCCCCGTGCCCGGCCTGTCAAGCAGCCCCTCTGGCTCACCTCTCCATGGTAAATCCACTTTCTTCCTTTCTTTCCATCGTGAAGATAATACGAATTTCATAAAATGAGGTGCTGTAGATATTGTGCAAAAAATATGTGATGTATGCAGATATTACAGGAATGAGCCAAGGGTGGAAACGCTTCAGAAAGACAGGTCTAGTTTTGCAGCTTGCTTAAGTAAACGATGCTATCACAGGTGTGTTAATAATTTCCACTCTAAACTGACAGGTTGGGGGTCTTTAGGTTTCAAGCTTTGTTTCCACGTAGCACACAGTCAGTAAACCGCTCTGTATTCAAACAATTTTATTGCCTAAAATTCTCATTGCTCATCAGCCTTGATGAGCATGAAGCACATCTGGATATCTACAATAAATACTGCTTGAGGAGAAATGTGGGAACAAGGCAGTGGGAAGCTGATGGCACAGATTTTTGTCCACTTTTTTGTGTGTGTGGGAACAATGTGACAAATGATATGTAAAGGTAAGAACTGATCTGTCCATCCTGCTCCTGTGGTGGACGTGCTTTGGAGAAACTCGAAGGATGTGAAGGGGAGCCTCAAAAAATGTTCAAAAATTTTCAATGTCACAGCTTCTCCAGTTTTGTCTTTTATTTCAGCCTTCCTCTTTTGTGAGGTCTGTGCTAGGAGCTGTTTTGTTTGCATTCAGGATTTGCTGCATCCTTATGCCCCCTTTCTGTTGAGAGAAAGTCACAAGTTCCGTGGAAGTGGAAGTTTGAGTAGCAGTTTGTTTGGGGTAGCCACCCTTTTCCAGTCTGAGAGTATTAAAAATGGCCAGGAACAGTCCCTCTTCCCTAATTATGAGTAGGATTAGGAGCTCTTGTGAAAGCCCAACTGTGTGCTGGGCTGTCTGCTATAGAGAGAACCTTTGTGGGCTTTCTGAATCAAAGGAACTGTTTTATGACTTGGTGGTTATTAAGGGAACCAGACTTGTCTCAGAAGCAGCCTCTTTATTTTCGCCTTTCTTTGGATTTCTCTGAACAAAGGTTTGTGCGTGGCTGTTCTGGAGCCATCCTCTTCTGCCTGCAGCCACTGGAAGGCACCCAAAACATGCTCTGAACTTTCTTCCTCCTTGGAGACAGTTGTGTATCTACCATTTTACTTCCTCTCATCTCTGTACAGCAGCTCAGCCTGAAACAGGCTGGGGAGTGCTCTAAAGGTTTGCTATGGCACATCCAGCCCCTTTTAACTGTGGACATCATGGAGAGGAGAGGAAGGAACTGTCAATTTGTGTGGCTATCACCCAGCCAATTCTATTTTCTATCAAGGGAAATTGCAGTAAGTTGTTGCCTTTACAGTAATCTGAGGTATATTTGAAGTTTTGGATAGATTTGACACTTCTTTTAAAGAAGAGTCAGCAGTTCCAGGATGCTCAGTGGTGGAGGCAGGAGACAGGCATGCATGGACGAGTTACTGAGAGAAAGGCAGCAGCTTTTAGGGGAGTGTCTCAGGAGTTCTGAGGCTTCAGTTTGCAAATGTGTGTCTTGAAAGATAATAAATCAGATTTCTTTCAAGATCTCTGTGCAGTCATCACTGCTTGAAAAATTAGCTCTGTTTAAACAATCAGCTCCACTGGAAGTCTGCGTGTGGGTGCTGAGAATTCAGGCAGGAAGGTGACTTCGATTCCTGGAGGACTTCACACAGATTGTGCTCAACGCTTCCTCAGTGCAGAAGTTGGACATGTGCTGAGACTGTGTGTTGGTAACTTGCAAAACTTCATATGAACATTTTCCATGAGAAACCTGTGGGGATTGTGTAGAGGAGTTAGCAGAGATGTCTTAAAAAAATTAGGAAAAAAAAAATAGTTGTGTTTGAAAGAGTCCATTTGGTAAAATACTGTAATATTTTCAGTAATTCTATTGCTGCTTTTTCGTTTCAGTAATCTTTCAGTTCCCCTGGCTGAAGGCAGGCAGGATATTGAACCCTATTCTAAGCTTTTTATAAAAAGCCATTTATCACCAACTTGTAAAAAAACCTTGAAGTTCAGAGCGACTTTCACCAGAGGGATTGTGTGAGTGTGTGTGTGTGTGTGTGTGGGGCAGCCGGATTAGCCAGGGACAGATGATTATTTTAATTTGTGAGCTAAGATGTGTTTGCTCAGATTCTAACAGCTCCTTACCATATTATAATGTTAAATTATTGTTGTTTGGAGGAGTCACGGCAGTCTGGTGACAGAAGTGTAAACGAGTACTCGAAACAGAAAAGAGCAGTTCTGGGTTCAATTCTTTGTTTTATTTCTAACTCGCTCTGCAGCCCTTGGTGAATTTTATTCAGCTGATTTTGTCTGTCAGCTTTCTGCTGTGTGACAACAGTAATAATCTCTGTGTTCCCCGTGTGTGGAATGACTTTAATTTTATAGCTTTCTTCAAGAAGAATAACTGTTACATTCCTTAATCGCCCCTTTAAGTACAGCTGATTATAATGGAAATAAAGCCAAAGACCAAGTCCTGGGGAGCACCATTGCTCTGGGACAAGGTGTTGATTAAGTGACTGATTCAGAGAAGATTGTGGCAAACTGGAAGATTTTTCCGTGTGGAGTCATATCATCACGATTTTTCCTCTTACATCTTTTCCAGTTTTCAGTAAACACTACGTTAAAAAAACTGTTCTCAATCCTTTTGCTGATATTCCTTTTGCATTACAATATCACTGCTACAACCTTAGGCCAAAAGAATGCCCTGGCTTATCTTCCCTTTTGATTAGCAATTGTAATTTATTGATGGTAACTTGTGATTAGCGTTTGTTCTTGTAAATATTTTCAGAGTTCGGGCTCTGTCGTATTTTTCTCACTTGTTTTTTTGCCTCCTGCTTTCAAAATGAAACTGTTTGCTGTGTATATAGTAGCAAGGCAATCTATTTACATTGTGTTGGAGCACCCTAGGACTGTTTACCCACAGAATGTCAGCCCTTACTGGGGATATGGATGATTTAATTTCCAAATGAATCATCGTTTGGCTTTGTTCTTTTCAGCAGAATGAAGTAAACTGTTAAATAGAGGATGATAAAGAGATATTTCCTTTGCACCTTTTATAGCCGACAGAGATTTTGTTTGGGCTGTTCTGTCTGTTAATCCAGCGAGGTTGTATTTTTGTCATTCCCTTGGATTGCCAGAGTGTGTTGAGAGGAATATCTGAGTTATGCTGGGATCCTTTTATGGGCTTTTACTATTATAAGAGTATTACAACATCGGCTGGTTGTTGGGGTGAACGTTAGGGTAAAATACGGCCTTACGTGACCATTTATTTGTATAAAATGGGGTTTATGGTCTTTACCTGTCTCACAGGTACACCATAGGGATTAAGGGGTGAGTAGTTAAAGCAGAACTATGTCCTTGGTGATTCAAACTTCTCCCTGTTCTCTTCAGGACACCAGCACGTGAATAGCAAGGAGCATTTAGCTGTAAAAATGCAGTGCTTTACTTGGAAGGTTGAAAACTACGTATCACTCCAATTAGTTTAATCCTGCAAATTAAAATTTACAGAGTGTTGTTATCATTAATTCTTGCACTACCAGTAAGCAAACTAAAGTCTCCGTAGCTCTGCTCCCTCGGTTTTCTCTGTTGTTGGCTGCAGGAATTTCCAGTACCAGAACAAATAATAATCGAGTAAGTTAACATTGGATCTACAGCTACACATCCACACCTACTAAAAATATTTCATAATAATACAATACTCTCTGAATTTGTCTTGCATTTCATTGGGGATTGAAGTATTTATTTATTTGCCAAAAAACTGTTCATAGTACGCCGTGGTTCTGTTTCAGATTTAATACTGATGCTGAGATGGAGTATATAAATTTAGAATTATGAAAAAACCATGTTGTTCTCGGTACAGTGCATTTAGGCTTGTATTTATCTCTTTATAAATAGTTTAGCATGGCACGTTTTTCATTGCAAAATCTTCTCTAAGTTTAAAAATCAGAAGATTTTCTTTTGCTTTTCCTTCATATGTCACAATCGCAACATGTTTAAAATCCAAGCATAAAACTGGAAGTTTGATAAACATGCAGCCTGAGATGCTTTACATATTTTCACGTTACTTTTCACTATTTCCCAGAGCGAAACTCCTTTTACTAGAAGAATTCTTATGGGAAAGCAGAGTTGAAAGGACTGACATCATCAGCCCTTCCTGAAAAACAGATTGGTTTCCTTTAAGTAACACTCACTTAAGAAACCACCTATTTAGAGAGAGGCAGACAAAAATAGTTTCAAAGAAAATTTACTGTATAATAACTTAAAGCGCTGGAGGGCAGTTCCTTCACGTAGTTTAACACGAAACGCTGTGAACACGAGCTGAAAACGCTTCTTGGAAAGCCCTCTATGGAGTTTAATTTTTCTCTTTGTAGCGTCTCACGATAGAAACAGTTTGCGTGAAAACAGCAAAGCAAGCTGCAGCATCGACCCGCGTTGTTTTAACGTGCTTTTAACATTCCTATTTGTGTCATTGTCGTGTTTCTCCACAGCGTCACACTCGTCTCTTTTTTTTTTAATTTACGCGTCATTTCGAATAATTTCAAATAATTCCTTTTCCAGCTCGGTTTCTTAGCGCAGATTTCGCCCCGGCCGCGTCTGCCCGCGCCGGCTCCCTCAGCGCTCCCGCCTCTGCCCGCCGCGGCCTGCAGGGGGCGCCCTCCCCCCGGCCATGGCGCCTCAGGCGGGGCCGGCCCTGAGGGGGGAACCTGGCGTGGAACCGCCGTAACACGGACAAGTGGTGGCGAAGAGGATAAACCCCTCTCTTTCTCACTAACACAGACACTGAACTGCTCGAATAGGTATCATGAATATGTATTAATTTGAAAATATAAACCCTCCGCATTCGCTGTGCTGCCTGAAGCGCCTAGTGATTTTCTTCACACCCTCACCTGAAGTTTCTCTTCGTGGTTTTAAGGCAGTTGGGGAAAAAAAAAATTAATTCACTTGGTGGGAATTTTCTGCTAGTGGCTTTTAGAGACCATTCTGTGATGATTCCTTCCTTCTGGAAGTGCCCAGAGCAAGCCCGGGTCCCACGTGTAGGGCTGGGAGAAGAGGTCAGAAGAGCTGGAATCACCAGTTTGGGAACCGGCCAGCAGCTTACTGGGTCTAAGGGAGCTGTGTTTTAGCTGCCTTTCACCCCCACCTCCTTTTTTTTTCTGTAATGGGTAGAGAATCAGTGGAGTGAAAGAAGTGGGTGGTGTATTTTGGATAGTTTCTGAAGTGGGAGGAAAAGATCCATTCCCTTCAGATAAGTAGGGAAGTAGACTGATAAATTCTGTCACTAGGGAAGTTTGTGTCCGTCCATCAAGTGTTTCAGAAGCAGGTTTTTGTGAACAGCATAGATCGAAGACTGGGGCAAATACATGTTCGCCTTGATATTTGAAAGAGAAGTTTCGAATATTACAGATAGATTGAAAATTGAAGGAGATGGACATCAGAAGGGAGTTGCAGCTCTTGAGATACGGAGTGTAAAAATCTATGGCTGAGTGATTTAGCACAGCAAATGCTGTAGCAGTGGTCAGAGCAAACTGTTTCGGAAAGGTTGTGGGTAGGCAGGCAGAGGGGAAATAATCAGCAAGACACAGGAGACCGCGATGGCAGAGATGGATCGCGAGGTGAAGGGAAAGGGGAAGGCAGAGAGGAGTGGGATTACCACAGATGTGAGTGTCCCACTGAAGTTCTCCTGTCAAGATGGATGATTTCAGTCTTGGTAACATCAAATGGAAGGAAATTTTGAGAGGGTCAAGTGCTGATGTGTCAGAGTCAGGTACTGAGGGAGTCCAAGAAGTGGTAACTGGAATTTTAAGTGTTTATCTGAAAATGACTTAATGAATGACAGTTTGGAATTTTATGGTTATTTCAATTGTTGCTTCGATTACTCCCTCTTGGTTTACGGTAAACCCATGTTTTTCCATCTGCAAATCTCCCCAGCTAACCAGGTGCATAAAAGACAGGCTGGTGCATTTCCTTCTCATACGCTGCAAGTAGTAATGACATCCTGCAGCTGATGCAGCACTTTGATCGGGTTTTGCAGTTGCCAATTGGAAATTGATAAATAATGATATTAATGATCCATGAGAAGGAACGTGCTCAACTTTACGTCTTCTCAGTGTATCAGTGCAGAGGGTTAGGTACGCTTGTGTACAGCTGAAATGAGTGTGATCAGCATAAAAGCCATCACTAGGATTGAGCTTTGGAGTAACAGTCCAGCTGAAAAGAGTCGGTCACTGAAGGAGTAACATGGGGAGGATTCTCTGCATGGTTCGTGTCCAAAGAACAAAGGGGAAAGGCTGGAATTCGGTCAGGACAAGAGTGGACTAGCACAGGGGAGACATTGCAGTCCAGGCATTTGTTGGTGGGTCAAGGAATGTAAGTGGTTCAAGGGAGCTGCCATCAGTGAAATGACAAAAAGTAGCTTTGCTCACCTGATACAAGCCTGTAATATGTTGGATCAGAAGGTGAGAAAGTAGAATCTAGAGTTTTTCAAGAGACGGTATCAGCTGAAGGAGGAGGTTTAAGTATGGAGGGTGTTGCATGACAAGGGAGGTTTGGCATGAGGGAAGGTGAAAGCATGTGAAGCTCTGTGCTAGTAACCAACAAGGGGAAGGAACGGGACAAGAGCTGGTGGGAACAATCATTTTATCTGATGGACATGCTGAGTTCAAGCCCAAACACCTTCTGCTTCCCCTGGCAGTGGGTATTCTGGGAATCCAGGGCTGCTCCCTCGTGTCTGCAGCCTGAATTCAGACTCCCTGTCTATACGATTGGTGATGGATTATGCAGTAAATGGGTGTTGCCCTTGTTGCCCTCCTTTTTTTCCAGTTTATTATTCTTAAGTAAGGCATTTAATCAACTGTGCATCTTTGGTAGCCTGAAAAATGTAAACACTTTATGGAAAGAAACGTAAGCATTAAGATTAGAAATAAAATGTACTTCTATCTTTCAAAAGGTTTATCTTTACCGTTAAATATGCTGATTGAGCTTATTCTTTTTTGCTTAGTCCTTGTGGGCTGTTAAAATCAGTTGCTTTTTCCCATCTCAAGGAAATGCATCTTTGACACTTCTCATGACCTGAGTCACGATGCTGTCACGGAGCCAGAAAACATCCTCAACGGTCATGGGTAAAAGAGCAGAGCTGCCGAGGGTGTGTGGTGGGTGCAAGGGGGACAGATTGCTATGGTTTGTTTCAGTTCCTATTCTATGGGTGTTTCAGACAAGCCGTTTATTATAATTACCCATGGATATTATTATCAAGTTCTCAAATGCAGTGGTTCTCAAGGCACTTTTCTTTTTCCACATAACTCGGGATAAATCTCGTGTATGCAACGCGGATTGAATTCAGATGCTAAAATATTTGTTCTTGTGGCTGCAACTGGAGGGGAAATAAGGCAGAGGTGGAAAGGTGGAGATAAAAAATCACAGACATATTAACATGTAGTTTATCATCAATATTAAATTGTAGTAAGCTCAACCCTTTGGGTAAGGGGCTGCCATTAAACTTTCCCTATCTCCTCACCAAACACATCTGCACACAGAGATGTCCTTCAGAAATTCCCAGCCCGGATCATTTTGCAGTTTTCAAGACAGGGTGATCAGTTTTTCTGACTGTGCTAGCCCAATACAAAAAAAAATTAAACTCATAAAGATAATTTTGTTCTGTATCATTTGGAAGAGAAGTCTGAGACATTGAAATTTTCCAAAGTTTACAATGCTGAAGTGTCTCGGAGTCATCCCTGAAAGAAGGCTTTGAATTCAGAGCTGTGCTGATCTGAATTATGATGGATAGACACGACAAGGGGCAGCAATAGTGCATTCTTGTTTTCTCAAGCGCTTCATCATTCACCAGCAGACAGTGTTAGCAAAATTCCCATGTGCAAGAAATCGGAGCAACAGAGTCTCTCCACAGAGCCCGGAGGCTGCCTGGACGATAACCTCATTAGTGCAGTGTTAGTCTGAGCTCACAGTCCTGTCCTCTGAAGAGTTTGCAAACTCCAGTCCAGTGCTGTGGTAGCCACAGCCTCTGGCCCACGGCTGGCTTACAGCCACATGGTGGGGAGGATGGCGCTGCTCCTTCATGTTTGTTTGCAAAATACTCTGCAGCTACACTCGTAGTAGTTACAAGAAACTAATCTTGCACTCCTCCCATCTGTGGATTGCTGAAGGTGCAAGATCTGTTTCGAAGAGGATGGACTCAGCCCTGGCTGTGCCTGGCCTCTGCTGGAGATGACCCAGCAGAGGGTGGCTGGTTTGGCTGATTTGGCTGGTAACACCATCTGGAACAGCCCAGCTGAAGCCTTGCCGCCGCTGCCTGCGCAAAGCCTGGAGCCAACAGCTGGCAAACCAGTTTGGTTGGGTTTATTTCGAGTTTTGCCCATACATGGACTTAAGCTTTGCACAAACAGTATTTTTAGTTAAATAAGTCCTGAAAGATGATTATTATGCCAGACTTGTGTGTGTGGTGGTGGAGGGGTTGTTTTCTAAGGAAATGCCACAAGACACCCTTATTGTGCAGCTCTTTGAGCAGCTTTAGCACAGCAAACCAGTGTCTGTACAAAGTGAGGAGGTGAAACAGCAAGGGAAGGAGCAGATATTTGTGTCAGGTTTTCAAGGAGTTACTCTTCGCACAAGGCAGTTGACACTGTAGGTGTCCTCACAGCTATTGTGGGAGGTGTCATGGGGCCCAAGACATTGTTACTGTTCTGGCAGAATGGTTTCCTCTCCTTTTTGGTTCCTCTGGACTGTCAATGTGATTTCTTTTCCATACAGGAAAAGAAAAAATACACACGGAGGTAGGAGAAATGACCAGCCATAGATCACTAATTGTACAAGTAAAGGATAGGTTCAAATCCAGGTAGACCTTGAGGTTGGAACTGTTCTTTCATGATCCATCTTTGGCCAGGTAGAGGCACAGGCAGCAAAGGGGTCGTGGGAGTTCCTTCTCTGCTGAGGACTAGAGGAGATTATTGGGTATCAGTGAGTGGGACACTTCATAACTGAGGGACAAAGTTTCTGAAATTGAAGATAGTAGAAAAACTCCAGAAGGAGGAAGAGACTGTTATGAGGCCGTGTTCAGATTTTGAGTGGATGATGCTGAAGTTCAAGGAGCTTGGGTGAGAGGGCAGGGGACTCTGTCCCAGCAGCGACTGAGACACTTGGGCTGGCGCTTGTGCGTCTCGGCAGAGCACTCTGACTTAGGAGCTGTCACCATCACATGCCTTGCCTGGATGCAAACAGAGAGCAAGCTCTGCTTTCTTAGGACAATCATGAGATTTAGTGCAGCTGTGTTTCCAAAGGTTCCATATCAAACGGATTTAAATGTTACAAAAACAACCGGCTGCGTTATTTTCTCCCATCCCTCCCAATGGAAGCAAGTTAGTGATAGGTTTAGCTCTGAGTAGCTACATGATGTGTGTACACATACAGTAGCTAAGACATAATATTCCTGCTTTAATGGGTCTGATTGTACTGGAAATATTGAGGGTTAGGGTGTGAAATGAGTTTAAATTTGATAGGACACAATTCAAGGAAATGGCAATGTAACTTTAATTGAGAGGCGATCGTTAACTAAAATAATTAGTTTCCTGACTTTTTCTAGGAAAATGTCTAGCATTTTACAAAGAAAGATAACACATGTTGGACTGAATAAAACAAAACATGAAAGAAAAAGCCCACTTTGGCAGTAATTAGGGCTCCTGGTGCTGGGTGTGTTTCTCGGGCCATTACTGAATTTGTCTGTCAGGCTCTTCCAAGGACTCTGTGAGCCAGCATTGCTTCCGCTGGGTTCTCTGCTCGGGTCACAAGGCAGCGTTTCTCACCAGGGCGCTGCTGTTTCCTCTTCCGACTGTAGTAGATTACAGATTATACTGGAACATGTCTGAGGAAAGGTCAGAAATGAGGGTGAAAGTCTTGGAACTGGAGCTGGGAAGCTTTCCATTCTCATCCGGGAAACTTTTTGTATTGAATAAAAAGCAAAGCAAAATAAACCATCACATCCATGACACTTCTGTTTTTCCTGCCATTTTTTGCCTACCAGTAAGAAAGGATTTTATTTCCCTTGCATTATACAATTAGGGAATGTTTAGCTGAGGAATCCTCAGTGTTACACTGAACAGAAATAATGGCCAAACATGGTTCATTTTCCTGTAACTTGGCCTCCACATGATTGCATAGCCCGGAGTTACTGCGTTTTTATTTACCAAGTTATAGATGTTTACATGTAGTGTTAATGTCGGTAGACTACGTGGTACCCTTTGAAATGGAGTCTGTTAAATAGTGGAAGATATAAAAGCTGATCAAGTGGGGTTTGAATTTTAATGACACTGCATTACTAAGCTTTTTGTGTTGGAGTAATGGAAGAAAAATGGAAAAAATCAACATAGAAGCATTTTATTATAAGGCTGAGAGGTGCTTGATACCACTTTAGTTTTTCAAATAAAGTGTATAGAGAAACTAAAATCCTTCTGATCATTACTTTCCTACCAGAGAAAATTGTCTGGGCCAAGTCCTCTTTGCTTTGCTCACTGACAGTCTACACCAAAGAAAATCCTGCAGCACCTGGAAACGTGTCATACACATGCTGAAATTTAACGGGTAAAAGGGTTTAATTTCAGTTTGTTGAAAAGTTGGTGTTTGCATCTCTTGGGTGTGAGGGTGTAGTTTTGGTTTTAAGCTTGGCTGTGATTTAGGAGTTCCATTTCTGTGCATGGACGAGATCTCTGGTGCTGATGGATTCAAACTCAGTTGAAATCAGATAAGAAGTTATTTGGTTGCGTTAATGTGGAGCTATGCGTAACGGGGGCTGCATCCGCATCGTTCTTTCAGGATCCCATGGAGTCTTTTTGCTGCACTGTGTTGCTGCTGAACATAGTCTTTGGGCCTGGAGATTCATCCAAGCTGTATTTGGATGTATAATTATATCATTAGTAGTGCCAAAAATCAGGGTGTTTGTCCTCCTCTCTCCTCAGTGTTGATCTCTGACAGCAATGCCCTCAAGTGCTCTGCTCGAACGCTGACCAATTTGAAATCTGGCTTGTATTCATCAAGGCTCTTAGTTGATCAGAAGAGGACTGTAACTGTATTAATTGCTTTCAGTTGATTGATTGCTTTTTGAACAGTGTTAGAAGCTTGCAAGTCTTGGACATCTTCCCCTCGATGTAGCTTTCCTTTCTTATCCAAAAATACAGTTTGAAAACTTAAAATAAGTGTGATTTGATCAAATGTTTAAATCTCGTATTCTGGCCTAAAGAGTAACTTATAGATTTTACATTGATTGTAAATAAAATAATCATAAGTAAACTTTTAGCTGTTGATAAATTGTCACTGTGGTGGTGGAGGTGTGTGGAGAGCTGAGGGTGTCTCTGCCCACGGGTTGAGGAGGGAAGCGATGCCGTGGGACCACGAGCCTGTCTGGCCATACCTGGGAGCTGCTCCTGATGGCTTTTCCACAGATGTCCAGCTTTGTCAAAAACCACTAAATCTTGTGAAGTTTATTTTCCTTATAGCATCTGTGTTTTATAATGGTGCTTTTAATTTGTTTTTTCTTTGTCTGCTGGGATTTCTTTTGTCCGGCACTTTCAGGCCTCCCTTTTTTCCTCGGTGGAAGTGAGTCTGTTAGTGATGGCCGGTTTGGGAATACAGCTCTGCCCGGCCAGCCCGGCGGCCGCTCCCTCCCTCTGACAACAAAGCCCATTGTTGTTTTCTTTCTTCACTTTTATCCTCTACTTAATCCATTTTTCCTTTGAGTGTCAGTGGAATAAAATGTCTGGAAAAGCATGGCTCAGGTTTTGGGGGGATGAGATGGTGGTGGTTTTGCAGACTCGCAGCAAACAGGTCCAAAACCAATGGATTGGGTTTTCCACGTCTCAGCAAGCAACATTTACCCAACGTAGGGCTGCACTTGCAAATAAACTTGTCAGACTCCAGAGCCACGGCATCCTCAGCTTTTTGGAAGTCCCTTAGTAAAATCTGTGAGAGATTTTCCAGCCTAGGCTGGCCTTAATGTATTCCATGCACAGCTCTGATATGAAAATCTCCTCTAAGGCAGCCCATGGAAAGACAAATACTTGACCTGATGCCTTGCGTGGGGGTCCTGAGGGCTCTAGGTGATTACCAAGGGAAGGTACCTTCTTGCTCAGGATGCTCCACTGGAAATGATCCATGAGAGTGCATGTTTGCCATGGAATTGTGATGGTGATGATTGATTGCAATAAAAGTATTCCTGGAGTAGTCAGTAGGATGAGATCTGTGTGTGTCAGTCTACAACCATTTACAGTCAAATGCACTGTCCACATGTCGGGAGGTAACTTGAGTTCAGCATTCTGCCGGATGAAAAATATTGGATATTTCTACCCGACTTAAACTTTGGCTTATTTGTTGCTTGTCCTTTGACAGTGAATCAACAACGGCTTGAGCTGTAGAAATAATGTTGATGCTTGACTGCATTCTTTGTGCTCCTTTGGTCCGATCCGACAGCCCTGTGCGCACACAGCTCCTGTTTGCTGCAGGAGTTTCCTACTTGGAAGGGCTGGAGGAATGGAAGGGTAATTTTTCAGGTTCCTGGATGGGGAATATATATGTGCTGCTGGGTATAGCAGCACACCAGAAAGTTAGGGGGTTTTCTTTAACCTTAATCATCCCCACCATCTTAATATTACTGTAGTCAGATTTTCAAGAACAACTTTCCTGTCAGAAATAATTTCCTCTTTGTAGCATTCCAACTTTTAATTTTTGGCTGGTATCACTTTTAATTACATTTTTTGCAGTTAAGCAACTGACTGTTGCAGCAGAAAATGCAGGTTGGCAGGCAATGGTTATTGTGACATATGTTTGGTATTTACAGCTTTTCCATTTGTCACAGCAGAATTTTTTTATCATGTTTGTGCTGTGAAGTGCTGTGCGTTACGAGGTCTGGTTTAGTTAATTTTTTATTGAGGTTTGTATGCATCAGATTAAGCTGTACTTCCAAACACATAGTTACAAATTAAATGCTTGACCTCATGAATGGTTTTTGGTTTCTTTCTCAAAGAAGAATCATCTTATATTTTAGTTCCTTTCAGAACCTCTTGTACACATTTTCATTTTGTCTTTATAGTTTAGTACTTTTTTTGTTTGTTTAATTATGTTTTCTTGTGTCTGAGCCTAAGAATTTGTAAGATGTTGTTCCTACAATTAATAAAAAACTCTGAAGGGATGAGTTTATCCTGCAGTTTTCTGAGTACCCCTCACTGCCCTGGGATTCCTCAACTTGTATGGAAGCAAAGCAGCTCATCCTTGTGTAGGAAGGTTGTCTGCAAATTCCTTATGTCTCTGCATGCAAATATTCCATTGAAGGTTTTGCATATGGAAAACCACATGAAGCTGGGAGCAGAGGGCACTGAGATATTAAATGTGCCTTGAGAGGGGAGAGGGAGCTGTTCCAACACAGCCTTTAGATCAGTAGTTCAGAGTTAATCATTATATTCTGAACAAGTAAAAGAAAACAAATTACAGACATTTGGAGCCCCCTTAGTAGATACTGTCGGTGTTTGCTGTGCTCTTGTGGATCCAGGGGAATATGGGAGAGGGAAACAGTTCCAGAGAGGCCTTGGCTGCAGGAACAGTAACTAATTAGACAATAATGCACAAAACTATTCGTACGCCTTCCTGCAAGAACCAAAAACGCATTATTAAACTAATCTTTAAAAAAATTAATTGCATCTCAGTCTTATTTAAAACTGAGCTGGGTTGTTTTTTTTCCTTTTCCCTTTTCTTTTTATTCGAAGTTGGTGCAGGAAAATTGCTATTAATGAAATCTGCTCTCTGGGAACTTCAATAGGCTTGTTCTTCATTAAAGCCTTGCTGTTTCTCTTAAAACGTATTGATGGATGCTCAGGCCAGATACTTATCACAAAATACACTTCATAATTTCATCATTTCTGTTATTGTGCTTCTCTGAGACGCAGAGGTCTGGGGACTTTGCAGAAAAACCCAAATAAAACCCCCAAGCTTACAGTTATATAGTATTAAAAGAAGGGTGAAGGAAGCATTGAGTGTCTTTAGGATGATGAGACATTCATTAAGATTTTTCCGCCTTCCTTTTCCTATTTTCAATCCATCTGAAGTACCATTAAAGCTTTTCAGGCAGCTTCCTGTGAGAAACCCTTTGCTGTGCTGTTTTTCTTCCTTGAAAAAAGGTGGCTGCTCTTGAGGCAGATTGTATGGATTTGGCCTGGGATTTGTATAATATCTGTGTAGAATGCATCGGTTGTTTAGGAACCTAATTCCCAATATGGTTCCCTTTTGATTAAGAACAAAGCCAGCGTTTCACAGCATTATAGGAACACAGAAAAACAAGTTAATGATCTAAACCTTTTAATTCATGGTTGCTTGTCTATTTAAAGTACTTTTGATTCTGCTATAAACAGACTGGCCCCTTTTTTTGTTTAACTTCTTTCTTTGGTTTCTTCACATTTCTTTCTTTACTGTCCATGAAATTTGGAGCTAGTTTCCTTTTCCAACTGAAGAATGAAAGGTTGTGACTTCAGAGTGATACAGCGAGTAAGAAAGCGTATCCGAACTGGGCGTCCATCCAGCACAGACCTCTTTGAAACCAGCTAAATTTAGGGTTGTTGAGGGTTTTTTTGTTATGGTTTCCCTTTCCTTTTTTTCAGTACCTATGTTTCATTTTTGTCCTTTTGAATGAATATGAAATTTGTTACTTTTTTGATACTTTCTTGATTTTTACATTTAGTTCAGCGTGGCTTTATTTGCCATAGTTACTTGGTATTTTCCTCCAGCCTTAGTTCTGCAGATGATTATTCTGTGTGCCTTTATCCGTCGAGACAACAAAAGCGACCTTTTCAGGACTTCCAATTACCAACACTGTATGTGGTACTTTAGGAAAATAATTCCCTTCCAGATACTCCTTTTTTTTAAATAGAGAATTGGAATCCAGAGCTTGTCCTTCAAATCGATCTCGAAAACTTTTCGGTGAACAAAACTGCCAGGCAAGCAGCAGCAGCAGGAACAATTTCCCTTGCATTGAAAGGAATCCTTCCTTATCCCCATTTTAAAATTACTATTTGCAGCTTCCATCGTAAGTTATTCTTTATCTGAAACAAAGATTAATTTTTTAGATTTTTTTCTTTTATTACAACAGAAGCTTGTTGTTTCATTTTTCTTTTTTTATTTTTGGTCTTTTTTATCTTATTTCAGGCAGATGTAGAAATGATAAATGAAGAAAAAATTCCAATAATGTGTTTTATTGCATCTCTATTCCATCAAGGTAAATTGAACAGCCAAGACACTTACAATAACTTCACAAACAACAATCCCGGGAATCCTCGTCTCCTGCCTCTCCCAAGTTTGACTGTGGTGTTGCCTCTTGCTCAAATCAAGCAGCCAATGACATTAGGGACCATCACCAAACGCACAGGGTAAGTGCCACAAACCTTTCTTAGCCTTTACGATTCACGTGGAAATCATTTGTATTATGAGTGAGAGTTAGTTTTATTCCATATTTTAATTTCAGAGTATGTAATTTCATGGCAGCAGAAGTGGGGTGGGAGGAAGAGGAGACTGAAAACATCAGAGAAATAAATACGACCTGAAAACAAACCTCTGTAAATTCAGGAATATTCATTTGGGTGGGTCAGGAGAAGTTTTCACACCAGGAATTGGAATGAAACATAAGCAGAGCTGTATTCAATCAGAATAAAATATGGTTTTACTTTTTTTTCCAAGGTTGTTTATTTTGATTTCAAACCTTTTCAAGCAGAAACGATTTTTGACCATCAGAACTGGAAAGACAGTAAGCCAGGTTGAGCAGAAAGGCAAAACTTAATCCTGCTGTTTTCTTGACCTTATTTTTCCTCCGTTGCACTGTTCTGGACTGGGTAATTCACGTGTGGATTTCCACTCCAGAGCCAGCTGCTCTTTGGTACTTCTCATGGGCCATGATAAAGCACTTCAAAATATTTGTTGCGAAAAGCTGCTCTAAATATATGTATATAAAATACGATTTAATGAACTTCATAAACCATAGCACTTTAAAATTAATTGATACTATCCAACAGTCAACATTTTTCTTCTGCTAAACTTTAAATATTCTTTTATTGCAATTAAAGCTACTGGGTGATGATTATGTTTTTTCTCTCTCCTTTTCTGGTTGTTTGAATTCCTGAATATTTTCTAGTTAAAAATCTGATTGATCCGTTAGTTTACGGAGGGCTTTTATATTTTTAAGTAAGGTAGATCAAGCATGGCATGTGGTTGGACAAAACAACTGAGAGTCCTACAGCTTCCTAACCTTTCCCTGCATTTTGGCAAACCTAGGCACTGCCTCCCTTGCTTCAGTGCTTTCTTGCTCAAACCTTGCTCGTGAGGTGAATTTTACCTTGTGTTTCATGAACTGGGAATTATTTTTCAGGCGAGAGCTCGCGGGTATTTCCTCTCTCCCCGAGTAATTCCCATATTCCGTGCTTGAGTTCAGGACATGCTGTAAAATCCCTTATTTGGGGGCCCTGGGTGTGCATGCTGACAGAAGCTGGGGTGTGTGCACATGTGTATCCATTCGTGTCTATCCAACAATCCACTCCTGCCCTTGCCGTGAAACGGGAATTTCACGGGGCTTGTTGAGCCAAACGTGAACCACGAACATGCAGTTGCCCCAAGCACAGAGAGAAATTCCTGAACTTCACAGATAATTGTAAATGGAAGTTAAGAAACAGTGAAGAAACAGTTTGAGGGTCATGTTGAGGTTTAGCTTCTTCCACAGACTCATTTCAGTTGCTTATTTTTGCCTTTTTAGTGTGCTGCTCACAGTTAAAACACAGGCGAGGGAAAAAGATTGTGCTGCTGCTCAGGTGAATTTTGGAAGCATATCCAAGTGTGATCCTGGATGGGGATGGGAAGGGAGGTGGGATCAGAGGAGGTTGTCACAGGGCAGGAAGTCACAGTTCCTCAGAGGGGTAATACCAAAAACCTGAGGAATACGGCCAGTGAAGGACAGAAATGTAAATGTGGGCTCCCAGAACTGGAAAAGACACTTAGAACCAGGTGGGACATGGCAGAGAAAGAAATTAAAAATTCACGTGAGGGCCTGCCAGGGGAGGTAGGTGGTAGGAGCAGTGAGGAGAAGGATTTGGAAGAAAGCTCTTGGTTTACAGTAGTAATTAATGCAAAATTCATTACAAAGGTTTCCTTAATGCTGTGGTGATACCAGCAAACCTGTCTGAAATTATAGCAATTGTAATAAGTCTGCAATATTTTATTTAATGCTTTATTTTTAAACATCTAAAACATATTCGGGGTGTTTATATTCATAGTTTTGCAGTAAATTATACTGTTCACACACTGTCTCTGTTCCATTTTATGTAATTTTTAAAAGTAATTAAATTTAAAATGCTCAGTGAGGCTTATGTAAGGGGGGAAAACAACAGTCATGGGAAATACCCTGCTGTGTAAATAGAGTTTTCATGAATGAGGATCATAATTTTCAGCACAGCCCACGTAGCCTTGTAACGCTAAGCCGAGAGCTTCCTTCATTTGTTCTGCATCCAAAATATTTGATGAAAGTACACAAAATTAACATGAAAAGCTGTTATTTATAAAGCAGGGATTTAAGAGGAATGCCTAGGATCCAAGAAGCCTGGCATGCCTAAAATGACCAAATTGAGACAGCAGCCTTAACTTAAACCTCCAGGGGGCAAAGCGTGTGTTTAACATATTTAACATCTGCCCTCATATTTCTGCAAACACATAGCACTGGAAGTCTGTGCAGTGTAATATTTCGACAGGACAGGGACCATCTGCCTCACTGGGAGAAGTGTAGGAGGCATGTATTACTGCAAATGGCAAAAGACAGATGTATTTACACCTACATGGTCAGCACCTCTAAGCACTGCTCCGAGGAAACAAGGCTCTTCCTTGGGAGCAGCTGCTTAACCTTGCGGTGGTGCAGCGATCAGAAAAGGAGCCGGGCTCGGGATCTCTCGGCTTTTACAGTCACTGCTCAAAGCAAGATTCCTCTCCCATGCTTGTGACTTTGAAAGAATTAAAAATTTAATCTGTTGCAGCACATTTCTAAAAGGAAAAAGCGAGGCTCAAATACCGTATAATTAGAGGGCTGGATTAGTCCATTTTATTCGCTTTTAACATCAGCTGCTTTAATATTAAGTCTTGATGAGGTCTTGTAGATTTTATTAACCAAAAAGTCAAGCTGGGGTTTGTTCTGCCGGTATCCAAGACAGCAAAATATTTTCCAGGTACTGAAAGAACTGATCAGTGCTCTTAATATCATGTGTCTGGAGCAGAGCTGCAAAGCATGTCATGTTGCTTGACAGGTGGAATGGCAGTAAATTTTTTAAAAGTGTTCCCTGTAGCCCTATGGGAATGAAAGACGGAGCCTGGAATTGTGTCATGACCGTGCTGTTCATCACAGATGCTTTTTTTTTTCCCCTGCAAACATGCAGATTTTGGAACGTGCTCTGATCATTCACTGCTGAATACAAGTTCCATTGTCAGCATGAAGTGTCTTGGAGCATCCCCTCCGCCTTCCGTCTCTATCCTTTCCTTCTTCCCTGCCCTCTGCTTCTCCCCTTGCTTTTTCAAGTCTCCCACTGTAATTTCTGCACCTTCATCAAGCACTTAATTTTTGTCCCTACATTTTGTCATCCCATTGACTGGCTTTCCTGTAGTTTGTGCTGTCAGCACATTCTGAGGAGCAGGGAGGCTTCCCAAAGGGGCTCTAACACTAATGAGTAAGGAAGCTTCTGATGTTTTAAAGATATGAGGGGGATGCAAGACGGCACAAGAGCTGCTTTTAATGAGTCTTTCCCTATCCATGCCTCAGTTTCTCTCTCAAAATTTTGATAGTAATGCTGAATTCCTTGTCAGGGCTGGTGAATGGGTTAATTCATTGCTCATTTACAAAGAGCTTATAGATTTGAAAGGGGAAGAGCTGCAGGATCCATCTCATTGTCTATAAAAGGCAGTGAATCAGAACATTCTAGAAGTCAGCTTTGTGCCCTGCAGTAGCTCCATAAGTGTTCCTTGTGTTTGTGGAATGAGTTGTAGTTAGTTTCCAGTGGGGACATGGATGAGCTATAATGGGAAGGAGGGAAAGAAAAGATACAATAATTGCCCCAGAAGAAAAACTATTGTCAAAGTTGGCTTGTCTGACAGCAGCATTTGTTTTAACTTCCTCAAGGGACACGGTCATTATATTTGTATCATACTTCACTCCCCAGTTCATCCGTGCTGGAGTGAGCAGCAGGATGGAACCTGCATTAGCTGGGTCTTGTCAAAACACAGAAATCCAGTGTGCCTTACAGGAAAGGGATAAACCCTGCTTTTTTTCCAGCCAGGAGATTTAGATAGTGTATTTTTAAACATGAAACTCTATCCCTTTTTCATCCCATCCCTCATTCCACCCTCAGTGAGGATGGGGGAAGTAGGTAAAGTGTCTATGCAATTTTATCATTTTAATGGCATTTCTATGCACAGAAAGTCACTGATATCTCTTGGGTTTATTTTGTCTCAGAGAGCTTCATTTATCCCAGGGCCAGCTACTGCAGCAAACAAAAATAAGGAGTGTGAAATCATCACATTATGGTACAATTAATTAGGAAAAAATAACTGAAAAACTAGAGGGAAAAAAAAAAGTAAAGCTAAAGAATTCAGCACAATTGTCTGAAGCCAGACATTCCCTTTGTCACATTTCTCAGACATGTTTTATGTCATCTTTAGTTTTTATAATACATTTTGTTCATAAAGCAACTGCTCTAATGATTTTTAATTGATATAAAATACAATTATTTACACTAAAGTTCGTTCAGATATCACTGTTTATGAAAGGATTCTCGAGTTGGCAGCATAGCACGATGAGGGTTAGAATAAATGCCTATTGCACAGCTTATTAAAAGCTTCAATAGTTTTATTAAACACAGCAACATGAAATCAAAGTGTTTCAGTTTGCTAAAACTCAGAATCAGGTAAGAAACTGAAAAAATTCTGTCGGAACTTTGAATGGTAAATCATCTTCATTCCATAATTTCCTTTGGAATTTCTCCCTAGCCCTGGGAAATGGGAACCTGGGTGAGTTTTTGCCTTGGCATTGCTCTCTTGCTGTCACCGAGCGCAGCCATCTGGTGCTGTCTCTTCAAGGTTGGGTTATCCTGTAATTTGTGGATTCTCTCTCGCTCTCAATTAGCATTCCATCCATATTATGTGAAGGAAATAGTGGAAAACAATTGCTTATATAAATATCATAGGGAAAAAAATGGTCATTTTAGAAGAAATTAGGTCTTTTGAACAGAACGGAGATACTAAGTTGGTTTTCTCCCACTTAAAGCATTTTACTAAGACTCTGCTGTAGTCTTTGAAAATGTAATTACATTTTCTATCCATTTCCATCCATATTCTATCCAAAACTAACCAAACAAAACCTTCAGTTGAAGCCTACCTGGGCCAATTTGTAATTAAAATAAAGAGAATTTGTTAATTTGCAAGTATAATCAGGTCAATATAGCAAGTTGTGGAAAAAGAAAAAGCCTGTGTTATCTTCTGAAATGTTTAATGGGCTCAGCTAAGTGTCATGTGCCTGATGTTTGCAGACAGAGCAGCTGAGGCAGAGAAGAAAAAAGATAGTGTCCAAAACATCTATGATCATCATTTAGAAATTGAATGCTAAGCTCCCAGGCAGATCCGACCACTCTCCAATGACTCTTCAAATTTGCACTCGATACATTCTAGGTTTTAAATTATGTTGGCTTTGGGTCATGCAGGAGATTTAGCTTTCAATTAAATATTTAAGCAGTGCAGTAGTGCTGGACATCTTCTAGACTGGCCTTTGACTCGGGGACTGGATGTGCTGACTTTATAGGAGATCATTCAGTTCAGACAATTTCATTGGGTTTTGCCACTGTTCAAAGATGATATATTAGGCCTAGAAGGGTGGTTGGTTCTACCAAATGAGCTCTGTCCCCAAAATTGTTAACTGAACATTTATTAAATACAGAAAGTTAAAGGCTAGTCCTTTTTATGGAGCTCAAAAATATTTTTGGCCTATAGTACTAATTAAAAATAGAGATTTTTTTCTGTAAAATTATATTCTTTATTGGATTTTTGCATCTTTGCATGTTGGAGAATGTATGTCTTAGGTTTGTACCTTCACCTGAATGTTTTTTGAGAGGATCCCTTCATTCATTGATGTTGTGCTCATGTCAGATGTAGTTCACTGAATTCTTTTTTATCAGGCTGGTATCCCTTTAATTGTGTGAGTCTATGGCTGAGTGCTTTATACATCCTTCAGTGCTGGGCCTTTTCTGGTAATTCATTGCCTGAAAATATTTCACCTGTTTCAACTACCTAGAACTTATCGCTGAGTCAGAGTAGGAAAAGAAAATGGAACCATTGGCATTTACAAAATCAATTATTCAGAGATTTTGTGGATGATGTTACATCCCAAATGAGACTCAGAGAAGCCTTGAGCATGTGAGTAGCTCTAAATTTGCCTCCTGTTGCTCCTTTCCAGATTTTATGCAAATGTCTCTATGGCAATGGCTTTTTAAAGGAAGATATCCACTAAAAATGCCCTCAGATTAATGGGTTAAAAACTATCCACTGTGCAAAATACTTGAACAAAACATGAAATCAAATCATGGTGTAAATTGTTGGGTGGCCAAAAGCACTCAGCTCTAGATCTGGTGATTTGAGCATCGAATACATTTGAAGTAAGTTTGGCCTCTCTTTCCTGCATCTGTGCAAGCTTTTAATGGGGGAGAAGATTTCTGGGTCACATGGTTGAATTTCCTGGTGTGTTTCTGTCCTGGCAAAAGGCTGAGTAATTGTCCCTAAAAGGTTGTGATTGCACCTGTTGGTTTTATTTGACCTCCTCTCAGTAACTTTGTAAAACTGCCGCACTCGGCCCTTCAGTGTTCCGTGGAAAACCCTCACCTCTGATTGATTTCGATGCTAATTCCCTTTTCCTGTCGATTCCGACTTTAGTATCTGCTGCAGCCTCAGCTTTGGCAGCAGATTGGAGGCAGGGGCCCTGAGCTGTGCCTAACCCGAGCTCTAACTCTGAGCCCAGCTTGCACCGATGCCCCCCGTGTGTCCCAGCATGCGGAGCCCTCCTGCCAGCTCCTGCCTCCGGGGCTGTGCCCTGGGCAGAGCTGCTCCCCTGGCGGGGCCTCAGCTCCTCCAGGGCATCAGCAACGGTTCTAACAGCGATTTGTTCACTTTCTGCATTAATCTTAATAGCATGATATACAGTGTACTGGTTGGGAATTGAGTTCTCATCTAATTTCTGTGCATTTTTCCCCTTTACGTGAAGACCTTACCTGTTTGGAGCAGGATGTTTTTCCATAAAAGCTCCTTGGTGAGTTCCCAGTTCAAACCCAGCATGCCTATACTCCATTTGCTGTCCTCGCTGAAAATAACTCTGTGCTTAGACTTTTTAATTTTGGATTAATTTTTTTGTTTTCATTTGTTTACCTGCATGGCTGATCCATAGGTTTCCACCCACATAATTTCACTTTTAAACTATGGATGTGTGTTCACCATCAAGCATTGCAAGGAAATGAATTCACTTTTTTTTCCCTTTTTTTTTACCTTTAAGAGTGCATTTAATTTTTAAATAGCAGGGAAGTTGAAAAAATAAATTACTTCTAAGTGGGCAGAAATGATTGCAATGTCTTTCCAAACAAGCCTCTTTTTTTTTTCTATATTGCTTCCTTTATTATTGTAGCAGTAAGTTGCTTACAGACAGAAAGCATCGATGATGACCTCTGAAAAATAAGCCAGATTAGCAGTGAGTAGGCAGTAAAGTACTGCAGTGAGAGGTGAAGCAGTAAAATGGGCACTGAAAAAAAATAAAAAAGAAAAGCTGATTACTCTGGAGAAAATAATCACAGAATGGTCTGGGGTGAAAGGGACCTTCAAGATCATCTTGTTCAAACATGGAAAACAGTTCTGTTAAATTTGGGATATTTGAAAGAACAGGGGGTTTCATTTTATTGTGAAAAATTGCAGTATATTGAAAGAGCAAAATCAAGTTTGAACAAGTTTCTTGGTGTTGGAGCTTGGTTCAATATTTGGGCACTGCTGCATCACCTCAGCCACCACTTTGTAATGGGATTGGGCTTAGGTGCTGGAAGTTTTGGATAATAAGAATGGAAGAAGTAGGAACATCTTAGAAAATTTTAAAACTTTCAGCTATGAGTTTTTTGGGGGTTGGCTTTTTTTTTTTGGTGAGTTTGGGATTTTCTCTCTGTTTTTAATTTAGCTAAGGGTATCTATTAATTATGCCTATCAGCATCTGTTAGAATATTTGTACATGGTCTTGGTTTTGTTCTAGAAGTTGGCTCCACATATATCACCCTGAATGTCTCTACCAAAATATTCTCTTCAGGAAAAGAACTCGTTAAGAGCTTTGTAGGACACAGAATTCCTAGAGAAAGGCTGAGGAGGGATATGGGAGCTGTACCAGGGGAAGCAAAGGCCACTGAAGGGAGGAAGGGCACTTTGCCTTATTCCTGGAGGATTTCTAATTGCTGAAGTACCTCCCTAAGAACCATTTCTAAATGTAGTTTATGGTGCACCAAGGAGTTTTGCCTGATGGTGATCTGAGAAGTGCAAAGGCTCTGGAAGAAGAGTTTTGGCAGTGGATTGTCTGAGCAAAGGCTGTGTGGGTCACCCCCTGCACAAAGCAGGAGACGTTGTCAACCAGAAATGATTTTAGATTGAAGCAAGATTAAAAGGCCAAGATTAAAGAGGGGAATATATGAAATAGGCTCCAAAATTGTTGCCTGTCTTTCACAAGACTCTTTTGTGGTTTGTTTAATGCCAGTGCTAGCTCAAAAATATGGTCCTTACTAGTCTACAGAGAAATTAGGATGAAAAACACACTTTGGGTGGGGGAAGAAATCATGTTGTTTCCATTAAGGTCTTAATGAGACCTAAAATTCTGTAAACAAAATGAATGTTGATTTGACAGCTAAGTGCCTGGTGAATAAAGGATCCTACCATAGCTTTTCGTGCTTTTTCTTGCTTTATTCATGATCTGACAACTGGAAACATCTTTGTTTTTGTGTTTTAGCCACAATGATAAATGAATTAAAATTTCTGGACTTTGAGACAGACTTTTTTTTTTGTAATTTTATGTGTAATTGCAAATTTCGTGCAGTATTTTTCTCCTGATATTTTTGTTGCTGCTTATGTAGTCGAGATGAAACTTCTTCCTTCAGCAGTCATAGATGTTTCCATTTTCAGTGGGTTTAGTGTGGAATAAGTGCTTTTGTTTTTATGAATCTCATATATTTGAAGCCTGTTTGTTGGGATCATAAAATCAAATCGATTCTCAATCTTTGCAGACTGGTACTATTTGACTGTAAATATTTGAATATATAAGGCAGTTCTTTCATACAATATATATACAATTTATTTATTGTTTTTAAGTCATGTCACTTGTTTGACAATGAGTTTAAAGATACAGTTAAGAGCCAGAAGAATTTTATGAGACATAAAGCTCCATCATAAACTGTGCAGCCTCTGGTTTTCAAACTATTAAAAAAATATTAATTCTTACTAGTAAAATCATAATTAAAATGAGAACTAGTTAAAATACTGTAACTAGTATTTTTACAAAGAGCTAACACAGTGCATTTCCAGAGATTATGGCAGTTTGATGCGTTACAAAGTCAAGAAGTGGAAGCTCTGAATGGTTTCAGTAGGTCTTAATCTGTCCTTACTGTGTTGGCAACATGAAAGGACTTGCATGCTGAGCTCAGTGTCTTCATTGCTTTTTAAGCTCTGACAAAGTGATGTCTTAATTTTCTTCTTTAGTTTCCTCCCATCTCCTTTTGTGCCGTTTCAGTAGAAGATGTCAGTTGGTCACGTCTGCGTCTACATCTCAGTGCTTCTGCATTTAAAATAGAAATAATCCTCCAAAATTATGCTAGAAAATGTAACAATAATATAAATTTCCCCAAATACATTGTATTCCTGATAGAGATTTCTGCACAGATCTAACTGGGGTGAAACTACTGCCGTGTCTCACTGAATTCCAGGCGTAGTTGCACAGTGGAGTCGATGCAGAGAGGAGAAAGTAAACTGCCTTTTCATCCTCCTGATGTCTTAAATACAGTGCTGTTGTTCCTAATGTTTGAAAGAAATGAAGAGTGGAATTGTAATGGGGAATGTTTTGGTCCCATTTGCTTCACTATCTTGGTTTGAGCATTGACTCCCAACAATCCAAATTTCTTCCTGCATCCCTTCTCAGGAAAACTGTGGTACAATCTTTTGGGAGTTATTGTATTATGAAGATATTTTTAAAGTAACCGTTTTTAAAAGTGAGGCCAAATGTGCCTAAATTTCAGCTCTTGGAATAATTTATGAAGTGCTGACAAGCCAAGAGCAAGGAAAGAGCAGGAGTTCATAGCAGAAACAAGTCATTCACCACCTACCTTCAACATTATTATTTAGTTATCATTTATAAAGCTGAGAGGGTGTTTGCATCTGCAGAATAATGAGGATTTATAGTTTCCAAGTTGTTAAAATATCACAGTGACATGTAAAGATATTTTTCTAATGGCATTACAGTTACTGAAAATAACTGGGCTTTGGAGGTTTGCTGAAGGAATGAAATTTGAGTTGGAATGTATCGATGAAAACTCTGGAATCAAGTAAAATGATGGTCAAATGAAAGATTCCTCAGTTACAAGAGGGTTCAGAACAGACTTGTTGACATCTCAACAGTATTTTCAGAAATCTCTCCGAACCAATAGGATGCACAAGTCTTTTTTGTTTGTTTGCTTGTCTTTGTTTGCTAGCAGGGCTGAGTTTAACCACATGAGTAATCGTGTTTTACAAGGTCTGCTCTTTCTGTCTACAAAACATCATCCTCGAAGGGAAAAGCTTTTGGCACTGAAACCAACACTTAAGTGCTTGCCTTGAAAGATGCGCATCCTAAAGACAAGATGTAAATAGAACTGAGCTTAGACCATTTCCTCTAAGGCTGTTTATAATTGTACTTGGTTGAACACAGGTCTTGGGACTCAAGAGTGTGGAGAACTCTGGAAAAATGTGTTGAGCCCCAGGTTCGCTTCTGCTTCAAGGCTTGAAGTCAGTTCTGTCTCAGTACAGGTTTACTCCGGTTTGTAGCTGAGAATAGCATCTGCTTCCAGTTTTTTTTCAGTTTTAAATTACTTCATTAACCTCAGAAAATCATTTTAATAATGATTTTAATAATTTTAATCTGAGACTGTGTTGAGTAAAAATTGAGAATATTAAGAATATTAGGACAGTGTAGAAAGATTCTTTTGTCAAGAGGAAGTGAGTATGTCTGAGTCATACCTGTGCTCTTGGTTTGCTTTGTAGTGATTGATGGGTGGCACTGTCCTGAACAATCTTCTATATTAAACCTAATCATTTATTGATTGAAGTATAGATCAGTAAGCAACACGACTCTGCTTCGTGGATACATTTATATTTTCATTTCTGAAGGAATATGAGTGTGTGAATACTTGGAAAGTGAGAGCTAAAATAATTCTGAATATACAGTTCAGTTAAAAATACTGTTTCTGTGACAGATGATTATTTCGAAGTGAAAGAAATCTATTCTGATTTTTTCTGAGCAGCTAATAAACACTTATTAGTTAGCACAATCTCAATTTGAATATTCTCATGTAGAGTGTGATGTGCCACTGCAAGCGAGGGAATATATCTATAGTCAGGAACTTTTTGGAACACAGATTTCTGACCGAGTCATCTGTAGCTGTAGGTTTAACAGTTGGATATTAAGTGCTTTGTGGTGGTTCAATACCAGAGTTACTGACTATAAATTCCAACGGCTCTTTTGGGACATTCCAGCTTCTCTCTCATGTTCGAGCTTCAGCTCTGATCCAAGTCTGTGCAAGTTTGTCTGAATCTTTCCATGCACTCTGGTCGGTGTGGTGGAACTCCTTTGGAAAGAGCTTTTTTGTTTTACTTTTTAACTGATACATGTGACCATAGGCTTGCCATGTGTGTGTTCTGTTAGTATAAATTAAATATCATAACTATACAGTGTTTTAATTGATTTCTTCTGTTTAAAAAATTCTAGTGCTGAATTCCATTGTAACACTTGCACTTCTTTGCACATACAAATATGCACACATGCTTCTCAGAGGTGGAGATTATTGTGTAAAAACCAGGTTAATGGGATGGGCTAATCACAGGCTGAAATTGTGTGGAACAAGAAATTAGTAGAAGAAAAATGGAAAGGAGGGACAGGTAGTGAGAGAAGAGAGCAGTGAAATAAAGTAGAGAGAAAAATATGAAAAAATTCAATTTAAAGTACTAGAACAAGGGGAACATGAAGAAAGAGGAATCCTGTGTGAGTTTCTCAAACAGCTTTTCTCTTAAGGAAAGGGTGAAATCCTGATTTAATGAATTGAGGCACGGACCATGCTCTGACCGTGGTTTTGAGTTTCTGCAGAGCAGAATGTTGTGTTCCTGCAGGTCTCTGTGAGGAGAAGCACCATGGGATGTCTCAATAAACATCCTCACACACCCTGGATCTGCTTTGTGCACATTGTGGGGTCAAGGCAGAGTGTCTCAGCCTGCTTTTCCATGATAGAATTCCTGATGTGTTCTAACACGTGCCTCATGAGTGTGTGCATCGTTTCCCTTGCCCTGTACCCTCTGCATGTCATTCCCTCCCACCCTTTGTCGCTCATATACCTTCATTGTTCCTGACTTCCTTTGGAAAAGACAAGGGAATATTGACCACCTGGAATGACTGACCCAGGATCTGTATTTTCATTCCCAAGGGATTTAGGATTTCTTTGCATTTACTTCAGAAGTTGTTTCTGTTGAATGCAAATATTCAGTATTGGGTCTTTTAAACCATTCAGTTGTCCATTATGAGCCAGTGCTGTTCCTCAAGTTGATGAGTTCAGTATTCCAGGGGGATTTGGGGCCTCAGTGGGAAACACTGAGCATCTGTAACTCCTGCTCGGCCTTATGGGAACTGCAGGTATTCACCATTTCTGAAGTAATATCTTAAAATTGCTGTTAAGCAAGGGATGTCTTAATTTTTTGAGAGTTCACTTGCATAATTTTATTTTGTTCTTTCTTTAAAGCAAATCCAAACCAGCTCCACAGATTTCACCCAGTAAGTCTGTGGGAGGGGAGTTTTGTGTCGCTGCAGTCTTTGGCTCTTCAAGGTCGTGGTTTGCAAACAATTCCGGTCTCAAACGAGAAAAAGGTTGGTACCTTACAGAATTAGGACTTGAATTTAAACTTGAATTCTTATTTTGTGACAGGTTCTGAGCAATTGGTGCTTGTTTGTGGATTTTGTTCCTTAAACTCAGTGGCAGTGGAGATTTTTAGGAACATGCTTGGGGCGCTTTTGGTAAAATTTACAAGAAATTTTAATAAGGGTAATGAATAATTGATATTTTATTATGATGCAGTGACAGAAACCCAAATTTGATAGTTCAGTCCAAAGGTACTGTGTGAAGTGGCACTGAAAAAATTGTGAGATAAAGATGAAACACCTTTCCTAAAGCAAGTGTACAGCATATGTTTGGGAATGTGTAATCATCTGAACACACCTTGGTGAGAAACTTGTTCCACCTGCTCTTGTATGAGATATTCATACAATTGTGTGAAAATTGTGTGTTTTGTCTGATTTTCTTTTTGTCTCTCCAGCCCTTTCACTTACTTTATTCACATTTTTAGCTGCAAGCAAGAGACTTAAAGGAACACAGGGTCTGCTGTTTATGTAAATGCTTTTTCTCTTCCTGCTGTGCTGTTGCAATAAGATTTTCTCTCTCCTTGCCCCCAGATCAGTCCAAGCAGTTTGTGGTGGAGTCGTTGTACATCATCAGCTGCTACGGGAGCCTGGTGGAGCACGTCCTGGAGCCGCGGCCGCTCAGCACCGCGCCCAAGATCAGCGATGACACCCCCCTGGAGATGGTCACCTGCCCCAGGGCCAGCTGGACTTTGGTTAGGTACCTCATTCCTGTGACTTTTCCTTCCTTTCATCCACAGCATGCATGTGATCTTTCTTTTTGAATGAGCTGCGTCGTGGTTGTCGCTCATTTAAAGACTCCCGAAGTTTTCCATTGAAGGAGAGAAAGTCAAGCCTTCCTTTCCATACAGTTCTGTCACTGTCCATGTCCCTCAACGGGAACGCAGCATTTAAATCCTTCTCTACATGTGGAACTACATGAACACATCTATGGATCAATAGAGATCCTTATTAATTGGAGATTTTAAATGATCAGGTTGTAATTTTCTTTTTATATAAGGACTAGAAACAATTATTTTGGTAGTGTTGAAGTCCAGAGTTCTGCTGTGAGACATGAGCAAGGTTCCCACAATGAAGCATTGTGAGTTCTCCTGTGAGCAGCTGAAGGTACCATTTCTTAAGACAGTAGAAGAAATTATTCCTGACATGTGGAAGAAAGTAAAGAAAAATTGATGAGAAAGTGTTGTCAGTGCTTTTCATGTTTTAAAATATTTTTCTATCGATTTTTCTTGGCTCCTACCTTCCTTAGTGCCGCTTATGGCTGGACTGGAGTGATCAATACTTGATTTACCAAGCTATTTAGGAATGGCCCACCCTAATTAAAATTACAACACAGACTTCAGGACCATTATTGTTGAAATGAGTAGGTTGTAATGGAATTGAAAATTCTAATTGGATCAATAATCCATAACTTTACACAGCTTTATTTTCACAGTTTGGGAAATGCTCCATGACTTTATAGGATGGAAGCAGTGGTAGTTAACAGAACAAAAAAGTTCCCCAGTTTCTCTTGTGTGTTTATATAACGTCAGCATGACATACAATGGTCCTAAACATATTTACCAACTTAATCTAAACCTCCTTCCTGGGGTTTTTTTACGCAATCCCTGCTGCAGTCAACAGCCAAGTATTGTCTTTGCCTCACAATCTGCACGATTTGGCCCTGCTGCTCCACTGCCTGTGGTGGATTGCAGTGTTTGAACAAGCTAATTTAAATAATTACAAACATTTTGTGAGCTTGTATAGATAATTGCATGTGATGACAGAAACACTGATTTACATTCTCTGTATTAGCTTAAATATTAATAGTCTTGTGTTTTACCTCAGAACTCCTCAGTGGAATGAACTCCAACCACCATTTAATGCAAACCATCCACTGCTCCTGGCTGCAGATGCTGTACAGTACTACCAGTATCTTCTGGCTGGCTGTGAGTAGCTGACAACTTCTTGTCTTGTCTCATGTGCACGTTTTAAGTCGAGGGTGACTTTCTGAGTTGATTTTTCAGCCAATTTCAGTGTATGTTCAACCCCAGAGTAGGGCTGTGTGTAACTGTGTTAGTAAGGGTAGAGCAGTGGATGTAGTGTTGAGATTTTTGACATGAATCAGAGTTGTGAGGCTGTGGGAGTGCTTGGCTGGCCTCGAGAGTGACCCACCAGATCCTGTGAAATCTTCAGTGTTTCCTCACCTCATTCCTTCTCATGCTTTTAGCCATTTCCTCCTGTGAATTCCATACTCAGTGACAAGCGAGTGCATCTGCATTTCCCTCTCCCTGGGAACTCCTGGCTGCTGGGCTCCTTCCAGCCAGAGTCTCAGACAGCTGCTTCCCTCAGGAGCCTTGGCACTGCTTCCAGGGATGGTTGCCCACCTGCCTTGGCCTGTGCCTTGCCCAGCCACATCATTCTCAGAGAGCAAATATTTAATGGCATAGCACATTCAGAAACGTTTATCCACCTATAGCTATACATATATGGTGTATCTATATTATCTAAGGGCACAAACCCATGTACTTTATAATGGTTTTATAGAAAAATGAGTATTTATCTTTTATTTGACAAATTAAAAGAGAGAAGACTACTAACAATGAGGAGCAAGTCTCTGTTCTGTCTAGGCTCAAAGTCGTGTAGCAGTTGAAATCTCTCAAGGGAACAACTCCTGGCATCTGTCAGGGTACTCCTGGGGAAACCAGAGCCTGTGCACAGTTGTCAGTGCAGGCAGCATTGTGTGACAGGGGCATTTTGAATGCACCAAGTGGCCGTGTGGGCCAGGAGGCGCTTTGGATGGGACTGGTGAAAGGGACACCGGTGCCACATTGGATCTGTTGCTTCTACCTGTCCATCTGCTGCATCTGGGTGTTATGGAAACCTGCAAGGTTTGAGTCTTCCCTCTTCCTTGCTGCATAGAAAATTGGGATAAAACTCAAATGGTACAAAAGAACGTGAAAAAGTAATTAGTAGTACACAGCACCATTAGATTTGCATTTTGGCTTGGTTTTTTTGCTACATTCCTGCCTTGTTTCACTTGTACTTATATCCCACATAGTGAAATCAGGGATGGATGGGGCTCATTTTGTGTATTTTATTTACATTTTATTAACAGCTCCAATACTGTTACACAGTACAATAGCCACACGTGTACAAATACACATTTCAAATGGTTTAGTACTGAAAACTTTTTAAAGAAAGAAGAATGAGTGGTAGCTAAATTCCAACAAATTAACAAGCTTGTGTTATTTGAATTATAAGACTTTTAATTCAGGTTTTAATTCACATACTAGGAATTCTTCAAGCTGGATATGAAATGGAAAGAATGATAGAATAATAACCACTAAAGACAGAAGAGTATCTAGAGGACAGTTCAGATGGCAATAGCAGAGAAATTTGTGTCTGATTGTCTTTGAAGTTTTATTTGTCTTCTGGATTTATTCAGTCTGAAGCTCCTCAGTGAAGTCCCTGAAAACATGGGCTCAAAGCAGCTTTCCCACAAAAGCCACCTGTTAAAGAGCTGCTAAGCCCAGCTCTGTGGCTCTGCTTACCTGCAGCTCTGCCCTGGGCTGGCTGTAGCTGCAGCCTGGGTTTGCTGTGCTCTCGCTTCCGTCGGGGACTTTAATTGCCAGCAAATGGCAAAGTCGGGGCTGAGGGGGGCTGTTCCATCTGTCTGCCACGTCAGTGCTCAGAGGAGCCGTGGCGCCGTTTCAGGGTCACTATTTGTATCTGTCTCTCGGAGGTAGAATGCAGCAGTTTCTCTCCGTTTCTGTATAGCATTTCTGCCAATTGTTTGGCTCCATTAAGTGTGCAGGGGAAATAAAAGCCTGAATGACCAAGTCACAAGGGGGTATGGATAGACCCTTTCTTTGTCCACACTCAGAACATTGCATTAGGTCTCATTATCCATTTATAATAAGTGACCTTTGCCCCCTGGGTCATTGAAAAACCCTCAGTGTGCTTTTTAGCACAGAGTACCTCTGTCAGCAGCCGGGCAGAACAATGAGACGTCTGGCGGGCTGCTTGGAGGGCTGCACGGCCAGGTTTTCATAAATAAGAGGTTTGATGCCAAAACACAGGGCCAAAATCTTCCTTAGTCTTTGAAAAATATAATCCAGGCCACTGACTTCTTGTGCTAAACAGAGAATATTCAAAAAATCCTGCGTTAGGTTATTGACACACGGTTCAGCTTTTAGTATTTTAAAAGAATCTGAGAGTTATATTTGCTGCTAGAAAGGAACAAGGAGCCATTGTTTGAAGAAATGTTTTGTACAACAAGTGTCCAAGACCTTTATCCCAAGGGTATTTGTAAGTGGATCAGCACAGCTGTTTCCTTGCTTTGAGGTCATCTGTGACATCTGCTGCAGAAACCTGCATCAGTGTGTGCAGCTCATGTCTACCTGAGCACGTTATCACAGCTCAGGCTGCTGCACAGGTGAGAAAGTGGGAAACAAGGGATCTACAGCTTTCTGTAAGTTCATGGCTTGAAAGTGAACTTGTATGGTACATTCCACAGCCTGCTGGCCTGCAGGAAGCGTCAGTATCCTGCCCCAAACTCTTTGCAGTTGGTCGGAGAGAGTATAACCAGCCCTGAGAGCTCCTTCTGACAGAGCAGATTTCAGGCTCACTGTTGTTCCCATGAGTTCATCCCACAAACCCCTGGCTTAGTTACAATCCTCAGGTTTTCGGTGCTGGGTATTAGGTATCAGATATTTCTCTACACTCCTCACATTTAATACATAATATTCTACCATATTTGTTTCTCTAATATTCCTTCTGTATTCACCTGTGTCCAGAGCAACTCCTCAACAGAAGGAAATCTAAGTCACATTTTATTCTTCCTAGATGTTTTTCCTATAACCTAAATACCATCGTGTGGTGTAGTTAAACTGTCCTAGCAGACCTGGCAGTGGGAGGAGAGTTTTTTGGTCTCCACAGGAACTTGCAATATAAAAGCTTTCTCCAGAGAATTGCCAAGTTTTGTCATTACTTTTTAAATCCTGCTTTCTTCCTGCTGTTTGGTATTTAGGAATTAAGGTGCTTTTGGTTGTATAAACTCTTGAGGATGCTGTTAAGATTTGCTTTCCGTGTCCATGACAATCCCCTGGTTGTGTTCAGGTTTCTTTCAGATGAATTCTTTCCTCTCTGTTACCAGGACCTGAGGTTTTGCACATTTGATTGACTTATCCCTTGTTTCCTTTGTGTGACTTCTGTACCTTTCACATGTTTTTTGCATGTTTGAATTCACACAAACACGGTCATGGCACACAATGGAATTGCCATGGAAATAGGCAACTTTGCATCACCAGAAAGTCTGACACCCTCATTTCGTATTTATTTCCTTTCTTCCTTATCTCTCCACTTTGAATTCGCTTTTCCATTGCACAGTAGATGCAATATCTGAAACATAGCCAATTAACACATCGATGAATAAACCTCCTAAAACTGACCAAAAACTGCCCCAAAAAGGTATTGAATAGATTGAGATCTGATTTCTTTCCCATGGCTCTGCAAAGGGCACCTTCACATTCCAGGCAAGAGTTTTGGCTCATCAGGACCAATTCCATGGACACGGCCTGCAGTTGTCAGAAGTGGGCCAGTGACAAGAATTAATATATTAACTGGTGTGCAGTACTCTGACAAATTGCTTACTAAATACATCAAAATTGATTGGGCATTCTGTGTTTAAATTGACAAATGACTGCATTAGGGGAAGGAGGGAAATCCATTAATTACAGCTGCCCTCAACCATAGGAAATGTAATCGTATAAATATAGATTTTGTTAAAACAAAAGTCTGTGCTTTACTCCGTGTTGCTGGTAAGTGTACTTGCACCTCTTTGCTATTAAACCTGCAATAGGAGGTTTCAAAGACAGATCTTTGCAATTGGCTTTTAAATAATCAAAGAGCATTTCTGTTGTGTTAAAAGGAATGATGCAGTGTTTCTGCATCCCGCTCTGACCGCTTCTGGAAATTGTTTCTCTCTCAGAAAAATGGACCTGTAGCCGAGCCTTCTGCTGTCTCATTAATTGTTTATTCTAAATGCAGCGTAATTTGTATTCCAAGATGTGAGGATTCTGACCAGCACTCTGTATTCTCCTTCCTTGTCCCTGTACTGCTCTACAAGTCATATTTGCAGGGCTGTTACATTTTTCTGAGTAAGAATTTGCACTTGAGCTAGGCCTGAAGATATAATCAGTTTTATAGGCTTCGTTAAGGGATTCTTGAAAAGATTAAGGCCTGTATTTATAGCTGCCTTTGACTTTTGGCTGTTACAACAGATTTTCGTTTCTGGACCAACTGTTGCACAGATCTTGTGTTTCACTGAAAATGGCTTTCATTAGAAGTCCAATTTAGTAACTATCCATTGTCTTCAAAGGGAGGGGGCGAGCCTTTCCCTGCTGTTTGTTTGGGTTAAATGATAACACCATTTATACAGATAATCTCTGTACCTCTGACATCATGTTTGCACTTCCTGCTCCCTCTAATGAGAGCTGTGCACCCTGGGCAAGACTTCTGTCTCCAAGCAGCATTGTGGTTCTTTATGGCCTATTTTATATTCCTTTCATACATTCCATTGACAGAAATAAAAATTACATCCACAGAGCTAGTGAGTATTGTGGAAAGTCTGAGGGTAAGATAGAGAGTGTATTAAATAACTGTGAATATGTGCTGTGAACACAGACGCTGTGATGCCTGGAATCACAGCCAAGGAGTGCCACAGGAGGAATCTGGGCATTCTGTTCCTCCAGCCCTTCTCTGTGCACAGCAGAGCGTGGTGCTGCTCTGGTCATAGGTGAATGAACTGGGGCTGAGAATCACATTTAGTGTTGTAGCTCTTCCCTTCTCCTTGCGTTCTTTTGAGTGTGCATCTTTAGTTGTGGATTTGCCATCTCTGGGATGGAGGAGTGTAGGTGATGGTACATCCCTTTCTGTATATGTAACTCTAGTGTGTTGTGTAGCATTTTTGGGGAGGCCAGAGCTGCTCTTGCTCTGGGTATGTTCAATGTCTGTCACAACGAGCTGGGTTTCAAACAGTAAAACTGATCAAAAGCAGAGCCTGTGCAGTAACAACAATTACTCTGTCGTGTGGTTACGAGGTGTTCAAAGCCTTTCTGCTCTGGCTCTGTGGAAGGGCCACGCTCAAACAGGAGTTTGGGGCAGTTTCAGCTGCTCCATTCTGGTGTCTCTGCTGGGCTTTACTGGTTCTGCACTTGGCCAGTTGAGCATAACCCATTTCTGGAGTCCATCCCTATCCAAACCAAGCTTTGACCTTGCCCTGAAGTGGGGGAGTTTCACCTGAGTTCACCTGAGCTGCCGTGGAGTGCAGCCAGAGCGGGGCTGGAACACACCACGGGATGTGGGTGAACATTTCTACCTGCCTCACTTTCCTGTGCTGATCATGTGAGTGGTGCCCAAACTCCTGCCCTTCAGCTGGACCTGGCGCCACAGGTGAGGGCCTTGCCACAAAGTTGTGTCTGTTGAGTGTTACAGGGTTAAAACTGCCAGAGAATCCGTTTTCTAGATTCCCACTTGGCCATTTTATTCTTTCTACCCAATGTTGCCTCTTGTCAGTGAATCATTTTCATGAAATTCTACTTTATTATAGCCGTATAATAAAAGAATGCAACATATTCTTTAAAGAATTTTCTGGGACTCCTTATCAGTGGTCTCGAAAGAGGTGTGCAGATGTCCTGTAAAAATCCATATCCTTGGGGAAAAATTTATAATTCCTTGAAATTTTGAAGAGAGAAATGAGTTTTAGATTTTCCTATGCAGGAAAATGAGTTTTAGGATTTCAGAAAATTAATTCTCAGGTGTTCATTTTGACTCAGGTATTCTTTCTCTCTCTTTCCATATGTATTATATGGAAATACAGGTGTCTATATGAGCATATAAGTGATAATGTAAAATACATTCTAGAATAATTTTGGTGATTTAAAATTTGGAATTTTTTACTGCATTTAAAACTGTTGCAGGTCTTAAATACATATGTTATAAGTATATATATTTATTTATATATTTTTTTGTGACTAATGTTACAATATTCCTGGAGAAGACTGATTCCAAGGAGGCATTTCTCATACAGAATGTGCTTGGGTTTTTCTGGAAATAGTCACAAATGGTGAAAATGGAATTTTCAAGTTTGCTTCTTACACTTGGAGGCATGACAGATTGCAGGTTACTCTGCATCCCCTTCCCCTTCCAGAAAAGGTGTTTCTAATGAAATTGAGTTCATGGTGTTTTTGTAAGGGAAAACTACGTTGCCCTAAAACTTTGGCCTGCGCTTTCTGCTCCCTGCAGGAGCCAGGACTGAGTGTTAAAGGAAGCAGATTTAATTTCTGGCTGAGCATGGAGTGATTGGGGTAAATAGGAGCGGGGCAGATGCATCATTGCATGAGCAGTGGAGTAAATCACGATACGTTCTCCAGCCATAATCAGTATTTGTGAAATAATAAAGATGCAAATGAACTCTGTAAGGTGCACTGGCTGCTGGGAATGTGTTTGTTGAGGTTCTGATGGCAGAGACACACCTGGGCCTGTGCTTGGCTTCATCGGGTTACCCACAGCTCGCCCGCCCTAATCCGTGTTTTATAAACCGACCGCTGGAAACAGCGCTGGCACAGCAACTCAAGTGCTTTCAGATGTGTACAAACAACAATAATGAACAAGGGCACATGCTGAAATGGTTCTTTCCTCCTCTTCCATGGTCATCTGGAAGCCCTTAGAGCGGGGTCCGTGAGCACGCAGGGGTCAGTTTTCAAAGCAGCGTACGGGGATTTCGCCGCGCGCCGCCCATTGCCGTTAATGGGAGTCAAACGGGTAAATCCCCACGCACCGCTTTGAAAATTTACTACTAAGCCTCTTGACTTCTCACTACATACTTTGATTGTAACAGTAATCCATGGTTAACATAATTTTCCCGACAATAATGTCAAACATACTTTTGAAGTCGGTGAATTATAGAAATAGTTACCTCTTCCATAATTCTTTAAAGATGGCCATCAGATGGATTTCGCTGTGGGTTCGTGCAGTTGAAATTATTTTTTAACTCAGAAAAGAATATATTTGTTCTGTTTTGGTGCAGAACTGATTGTCTGCTCACAGTCTGAGTGTTGAGCAGCTTTAAGGTGCTCCATCCTATGAATAGTATCAGGTTCTAGCTCTGCCCAGCTTTAAAAGTGCATCGTATTTGACTGGCTTCCAGAGGGAACTTTGGAAATGGAAGCTGCAATTAAGCACAGGGAATGTGTACCAGTCTTGCAGGAGTAGTGGTGAGGCCTAAATACCTCAGCAGCACCTTTTTTGAGGAAAAAAAATCCAGGCTGTTGACTATCGGACCAATATAAGTAAGGAGCAAGTAAAGCAGTCATCAAAAAAGTCTAAGAAGAATTCATCTCCTGATTACAGACCTACCTATACCTTTACTAAACTGCTGATACAGAGAGTGGATGGTCCATAAAGCAAATAATAAACTGTGGGCAGTACACAAATAATGAATGAATCCAGCTCTAATCAATTGGTGGTGTGAAATAACTGTCAGTCTGGCTAAACTCCTGCTTTATAGTCCTTTTTTAGCTTCATTTTATTTTATTTATGCACATAAGAATCTCAGAAAGTCCTAACAGGAAAAAAAATGAGCAGGGAGTAGCTTTGGGTAAAAGAGGGTATTTTAATTTGCGTGCCATGCTCCTGTAGGAGTTTACAAGCTGAAAACTGCATTAAAACCAGAACTTTGTTCAGTAACATGCAGCCACAAGAAAAATTACATCGAGCATATCTCCAGCCTACAAACAGTTTATTGTTAACATGGCTGTGAGTGTTCTGCCCAAAATGAAAACCTGGCCTTTGCTTTGTTGTCACACTTGAGCAGAGGTAGAGCCAGAGACACAGAGCACCAAATCTGGCACAAACCCACAAAGCTCGTGTTGGATGTGAACTGTGTGGCTGTGAGACACCAAAACCAACCCCTGACAGAGGTGAGATCACATCTCTAACAGGGAAGAAGGGTGAGTGTGGTGAATTGCAAGTGGCTGCGTGGAGGCCTAAACCAGAACTGTCCCATTCTGCTGGTAACACCATGGAACAAATGCGTGAAGGAAATAATTCAAATTGTGGAGCTGAATTCCAGCACAAGGACCCCTGAAGTTTGTTGACAAGCATGTGATTACCTCAGGTCTCTACACCAGCTAGATGTAACTGAGGAACCAGAGAAAAAGCATCAAAATCAGGTGTTAGGGTGGGATTTTTATGAAAACAAGGGATATGTAATTTTTATCCTGTGTACCTGTTCACCACAGGCATCGCTAGAGACTGAACGGGTTAGTCAAGAGCACATTGTCCTTTCCTACTGCATTTTAGAAACTTATTTGACATTATAAATGTTAATGATATTACATTATAGTTATGGAAATGGAAAAGGCAAGCTCTCTGGGTGTCTGCAGGCATGTGCACGGCAGGCAGCACCAAACAAACAGGCTTTGTAGGGCTCAAACGCCTTTGTTTGCTCTTAATTTGGACAAACATCCAGCCTTTAGAGAAGAGCACATTGGGAATTTCATATATAACTCTCAATTAAATTGAATTGTGCAAAGCTTATTTCTATAAATGAGAAAATTAAAACCTTTTGGTTCAAGAAGTACACAAAACTAAGTAAAACTAATGATTTATTGTTCCCAAATTAAAACCATAAGTGCACACACTACAATTGAGCTGTAGTGGTTCTTTGTTCCAACACTTTTATGCTGCTGAAAGATGACGATTTATAATCTTTGAAGGAGGATTTGTCTTAGCTTTAGGTATTTATGGTATAATTACCCCATCCGTGAGCAAACCCACTGCGTGTTAATTCCAATATTCCTCCAATGTGTATTTATCTAGGTCTTGGTCACGTGGCAGGAATGTCTATGCAGACTATTTGAGATTAATACTAATTGTTTGTTTTCTTTACTTGTCAGTAAATATCGTGGAGAAGTTTCTAAACAATGAGGAGGTTTTTTCATACTTACTCATGGAACTGTGAATCAGGTCCTGGAATTCCAGAGAAATACCAGCTCTGCTGTATTTCAGCCTTTTCTTTGGCTTGTGTTGAAACTTGTGTCCCCACAGTCCCTTCTGTGCAGTTTTCCTGGCACTAAAAATTATCACATAAATAACTTCATTTGTAATGTGGTTTTTTGCAGATATAATCTTACTTCAATATAGTGGTAACATCAATCCTGTAAGTGCAGAGAAGGGAAGCTGTAAGCTTTTCACTGGAAGGAGGACAGAGAGTAAAGGTGCCATTATTACTCCTGAGCAGCTCGAAGATGCTTTTTGCCCCTTGCTAAATATTGATGGCAAAACTCTGATTTTTGCTATAGGTGTCACTCCAGTTTTTCAGAAGTGTCCTTGGATGCTTATTTTGGGTTGATTTGCCTTAATAAGCAGGCTGTAGAAACTCATGTCCTGTCATACTGCACAGACAGAAGTCGTGTTTTAATTCCCACCTTAGATTTTTAATAAACACTCATTTTCTTTGTACTTTTTCACTTCATGTTTGTGTATTTCTAGGTTTAACAAACTCAGTTGTAGTCTGATATTTGATGTATTTGTTCCAGATGTTGGTGTAAGAACAGAAAAAGTCAAAAGTTGGCCTAGCTCAGACACAAGGCGTTGAACTGATTATTTTACCTTATTAAAGGTACAAACCACCTGCAGTTGCAGTAAAATATCTCTGTGCAGCCAAGGCTTTCTTGCTCCTGCTCTGTGTCTGCTCCATTTGTGACTTTTCCCAATGAAAGAAGAATTACAGGAGAACCAGTAAAAAACACTGCTTGCTACAGAGCTTTGCAAGAATTGGAATTTTATTATTTCTTATCCTGCATGGTTGGGAGATTCTTCAGCAACTGAAAATACTCTGTGTTGGAGCATCAGAATAACCTCGCTGATGGGTGAGAGTCTGTTGTAATTTCCAGTGTGAGTTCAGATTGTCAAAGAATTAAGCTGGAAGATAAAAGATTACTCCTGAGCTCGAATTCCTGGAAATGTCCTTCCAGGCTTAAATTAATCTCGTCTTGGAACTTGATACCGATGTGAGAGGTGTGTGACCCAGAAATGGAGGAAAAGGGGGCTTTGCATTTTTACACTGTGTTGGTTCCTGTAACTTCAAGGGCATTTTTAACCTGGAAAAATATGGCCATGTGTATATGTGTAAGGAGCAGCACAGCGATGGCAGATCTCCAGCAAGGATCACTTGTCTTATAAGGTCACTTCTCCCAGCACACTGCACGTTCCCACTGGGAATGGTGGGAGTAGGGCCCGTGGTGAGCTGGGACTGCCATTACCGATCCCCCTATCCCAACCAGCCCCTCTAAACGCTGCTTTTGTGATAGGTGTGGCACAGAAATGCTGGTTTATTAAACAGCCAAGTAAATGACTGAGGGCTGACCTCAGCTGAGGCTTTATCACTGTTGCCCTGCTGGTGAACTCTCAGGCAGAGCTTTTCCATGGAATTCAGCATTTTATCGCTGCTGGGTGGAAAGAGTTAATGCTGCGCTCAGAAGCTGCGTGGAAATGCAAGACCTGGGCAAGGCTGTGATTCCTCAGGGAAAGGCTTCCAGTGTAGCACCAAAACTAATCATTTGTTTAGCTTTTTAGTTGTTTTTTCCAATTTCTTTCTTACTCTAAAGCCATCTTGAATCTCCAGTAAAATGTAAAAGTATTCCACAAGGGAGAAATACGGCAACCAAGCAGGGGGGATGCTGCTCCCTGGGCTGTGTTTTTGCAGCTTCCCTAATCTTGACAGCTCTGGTAGTTGCCCCTGGGATAGAAAGAACAAAAAAAAAAATCAGAACAGTCCATAAAGTTCCCGTTGGTTTGAAAGCAAAACCATCTGCTGGAGCCATGAAGTTTGTTAGGGAGTTCAATAACAGGAAAGCCTGCAGTTGATCAGCTGGGCTCTCCGAAGCAGGCAGGAGTTGTTTGAACACCTCCAGGGGTGGTGACTCCACCACTTCCCTGGGCAGCCTGTTCCAATGCTTTACCATTCCTTTTCAGTGAAGAAATTTTTCCTAATACCCAACGTGAGCCTCCCTTGTAAGAATATGTCCTAATTTATCTGGCACTTTGAATAGTTCTGGAGCAAGTTGGGCCCTGAGCTGAATTTGAGACATGGCAGGTTTGAGAATACGGACACTCTGTGATCCAGAGGTGTGAGAAATGGCTCTGTAGCTTCAGATACTGACACACAGAAAACTGGTTGGAAATCCCTTTATTCCATAAGTGTATGGATTTATGCAAAGCTGTTTACATTACAGAGGCGCCATTCTGTATTTATGGCTACCATTGTGTCTGCTTTGCCATTAAAACTCCAATTATTGGGGGTTTACTACATGGCTGTAAAAATTTGTAGTGCTTGGAAGCTTGACATGTAAAGGTCAACTGTGCAATAATAGAGTTTTTAAAAATTTTTGAAACTTTGAGTGATTATAAAATGTGAGATTATAAAAATACTTCAGTATTCTAAGAACTTCAGGTTGAAAGAAGAAGGGCCCATGGGTTATCCTGGTGACTGTATGGATACATCCAAGTCAAAGAGCAGGAATCTTTTCATCCTTTCAATGTCAATATTTGAGCTCTTTCTGTGCTTCTAGAATATCTGTTGTCACAGATTTAGGAAAATATATACATTGTTTTGCCATTAACTTATTAAAAAAGCTTTTTTTAAAAAAATAAAGCATTTAACAGTAAATCTGATTTTGAATTTTCTGGGTTTTTTTTCAGTGGTGCCACCGGGGAGCCCTGGGCCCATCACCCGGCACGAGTCCTACGACAGCTTGGCCTCCGACCACAGCGGGCAGGAGGATGAGGAGTGGCTGTCACAGGTATGCTGTGGGGGCTTCCAGGTCAGGAAAACAGGGATGGGAGCCACTGGAAGTAAAATCCACAACTTTCCTCCAAGTGGGAAGTAAAGCCTGCTTACTGCTGTGTGTAAAACTGACTCCACTCCTGAGTAGGGTATGAATCTGATGTCTCAAAGCAGATAAAGCCCCGTCATTCCTGACTCAGTCACATCCCTGGGAAGCTCAGCACAAAGTGGGAAGTTTCAGCTGGCAACAGCAAGTTACCTGTCTCCCTTTTTCTCCTGGCATGGTCCTTTTTGGACAGGGATGAAGGAAGTTGGCAGAATGATGGTGTCTGCTGGGTGGTGACCTGTGGCTCCCTGAATCTGAACATAAAAATGGGACAGTAGCTGGTTTACTTCCTTCCTTCTCTGGTTATCATTTCCAGCTGATAATTGCTGTGACTTATGGCCAGATATAGATACTATGTGGCTTTAAAACTATCATGCTTGGTGGAGGATTTTTATATGAGATAAAATCTTTGTGTTTTTATCCAGTCTTGCTTTGTCTCAGTCAGTGAAGCTTCTCTATAAGAACTCAGTAAATACTTGACCATTTGGCTCGAAACAGAACTTCAGTGTAAGAATGTAGGTCATGAATAATACACTGAGAATTAGTTCCTGTTAGAAATGAAAGGTTAGAGTTAAATAAATCAGTAAAATTTACAAATGCTTTGGATTTGCCAAAGCAATTACAAGGTACCTGATCCATGGAATTCACCCTGACAAATTAGGTGGGTTTCCTCTGGTTTAAGAACAATGTTGTTGTGGGAGTGATGCATTAAATGTGTTGCTGGGGTGTATGGCATAAATATGAAATATTTATGGATGGGATTTGCTTCTCCCACTGGTGAATAAATCATACACAGCTTTTTCCTAAAATGAGAGGTTAGGTTTCCACATGGACCTGTCCAGGAGGAGCATTCACTGGGGAATCCAGTCATGTGAATTCACTTACCTGTCTGAGGTTTCAGATGTGGCTGCACATTGAGGTATCTCATCTGTTTCTGCTGTGTTGGGGTTCTCAGAGCACAAAGATGATGAAACTTCTCAATCAGGGTAGTCAACAGGAATTGTATCTCTGAGCTCATTGAGGCCAGATTTCACCTGTGGTTTTCCACCTCTCCAGGACTGTTTGGAGGTATTTGCATATTTTACTGTTCTGGTGAAACCTCAGGAAAAAGAGATTATGGTGAACCCACCTTATGGGTGTTTGTTTATTAATAATTCTTGCAAGATAGAAGATGTTAACAGACTGCATGAACTTCACCACATCCCTCCTTCTAGAAGAGCAAATACATTTGCAAAGGGGGAAAAAAAATCCCAGGTGATTTCACAGAACACAGATAATTCCGAGAATGCTCCTGGAATGTTCAGTTCTTGCTGAGAGCAGGAGTGATGATAGCCCTTGGAGCACGGCAACGCTGGCGTTCTCTGAGCAAGCCACTTCAGATTAAGCCTAAAGTGCAAGGATGTTTTTCAAAATTAAAGTGTTGTTATCAACAGTAACAGCAAGCAGTGAAAAAACACCGCCCTTCACTTCAACTTTTCAATTAGAACAGTGGGTAATGTGTGCTGTCAGTGGGAAGTAGATACAATATGTTTGTCCTGCACACAACAGGAGAGTGAATAGGAACATCTGGCCATAGCCTCAGTAAAATTGCAGAGGCATCTGTTTACCTCTCGGCTCTGTGACACTGATGGTTTCAAGCTTAAAATACACAGATTACTTTATCTGTGGCCTAATTTACACTGCTACATAAAAGCTACTTGCCTCAGAAGCGGCTGCAGCCAAGCTGAGTTAGGCTGAGCTAAATGCAAAGATGGAAATAGAGCTGTATAGGCTGTGGTTGTTGTCTGACATTAGCAGAGAACTGACATCGTCTGGGTTTCGAATTGCTTCTTAAAGATGGAGAATCACTATTAGTATGCATCTATATAGCTGTACAAAAATCTGTTTTCGTGAATTCCCTCGCTAAATTGCATTTCTGCTGTGAAGCTGATTGTTGTTTTAGCAGAAATTGATAGGAATTTAGTAGTCTGTTTCCTATTTTAAAAGTATGAGTTCACCGGAGCTTAAAATTTTCATTCTGTGTTTCCTTTTTCTGGTTTTTTTTTTAAAAAGCTCTTTTCGATTTTTAGTATTGTATTGCATGATCTTTCCAGCTTTAATGATTCTATTCTCTGATTACAGAAGTTCTATGCTTTGTTTACTCTTTTATTTACAAGGCCCAGTTTTCTTGAACACAAACACCCTACTTCTGTTGAATTGTCAGAGTTTTGGTTAGATTGGTGTATTGGTGTGGACCCTGTGTGTGGCACATCCAGGGTTGTGTTCCTCTGCTGAGCACGACCTTGGCTCATCCCCACGCCCTCCCCATCGCTCTCAGTTATGGATCTTGTGCTTCCCACAAGATGCTCCATGCCAGCCCTCTCCTCACATGGGCCAGCAGGAATGAGGAGCTGTGATTTGAAATCCGGTTCTCTCTGTATCCTTGGGAAGCAGTTTAAGGTGTGAACTTTCACAAAGCAGCCATAACAAAGCTGGAACTTCTCTGGAGGTGTGTCCCTTGCTCTGCTCAGGATGGGGGATGTCTGGGGGATGTGGGCTCTTGGTTCCTCTGTTCCATGCAGATTCAGGCAGAAATGTGTTCCCTGTTGGCCATAGCATTCGAGTTTTGGGGTGTATTTCATCCTGGCAAGGGGAGGCAACAACAGGATCAGGTGAAGTGGTGGCCAGGATGGAGCGTTGATCTTCAGAACAATTTAAGACCTGGGGTTCAGTGTCCTGAGGCTGGTGGTTCACAAGCTTTCAAGTCTCTGCAAGAAGCTCTTGGCTTTGGCTAAAGTATCCGTTCTCTAGCAAAGACATCTCGAATTTTCCCTTGTTAAACATTCCTCCAAACACCCTGGCTCAGAACACCATTTTCACTCGAGGACAGCAGGATTCCAGGAGTCCAGCACACTGAAGGAACCATTCATTATATGCAGTTGCAGCTTTGTGTTAATCATTTCCCATATCCCCTTCCCACAGGTCGAAATCGTGACTCACACTGGGCCTCATCGACGCCTGTGGATGGGCCCTCAGTTCCAGTTCAAAACCATCCATCCCTCAGGCCAAACCACCGTCATCTCCTCCAGCTCCTCCGTGCTGCAGTCGCACGGGCCCAGCGACACCCCGCAGCCTCTCCTGGACTTTGACACAGACGATCTTGATCTCAACAGCCTCAGGTAAAAACAAAACCAGTTTCCCAGCTGTCTCACATTTGTTGTGTGCAGAACTTGCCTCCTGCCACGGGTGTAGGACGTGTCACGGTTTTCATCAGGCTTGTCCAGAGGAAAGTCTTGGAAGAGCGTGTGAAGCACCGAGAAAAATCCATCCAGGCCGAGCAGCTCAGATTCCTTTTGCTGCCCCTTCTCGGGCTCACGACAGGGAAAGACAGAACAAAGTCTGGTGGCCTTGCTCAGTGTCCTCTTGCCTTTCACAGTTTCTGCATTGCTTAATAAATTCATTTTCTCAGATGTGAGTGGGAGCTTTATGCCATGAATTTAGACAGCGGTCAGTGTGTTGGAACAGTAAGTGAACTTCTGGAAAGTTTTCCTCCTCCCTGTTTTTTTTTCCCATTCCTTTTCTTCCTTCCTTGTAATTCTTTTTCATGTATTTAATTCATCTGGTTTTGGACATTGGCTGATTTGGAACTGGGGGCAGGGGGTGGGCCTAAGGAAGGAAGGAAAGGAAGGAGTGGGTTTATATTTACTGGTGATTTGTAGAAGAGATTTATTCTCCAAGTGTTTGTGTCCTGCCCAGTAACTCCAGATTTAACAAGTTTCCATGCTCCTGACTCTGCATGTGATTTGAAGTCCAAAGTTTTGTGGTAGGGTCTTGGATTGTTTGGGACTGTGTCTGAAACTCTTAGGAGTAAAGGAAGAGAGATGGGTAATATGACTAATCCCATTAAAAGTGGGCACACTGTCCCACGGAAATCCATGGGTTTGAAATGTGTGATTTTTCCTTGTGTGTAGTTACTGCCACGAGTGAGGATATAGCTGTCAAATAGTCTATTTTTTTATTATATATATGTATACATGTGCAGAAAGAAAGTAGAAATAAAAAGAAATAAGATCTATATTACAAAAGGAATCGACAATTGCAAACGGATCTTTAAAAGGCTGCTGTTGAGGAGGGTGGGAGAGGCTTTTTAACCAGTTTGGATAGGGTGAGCTTTTTCCTCTGAGGCTTCCTGAGAGCTCCCATCTGAGCCATCCTTTGGAAATACCCACTTTGTATAAGTCTCTGGGTAGGTTATCCCAATCTCAGCTGCACCAAGTGAAGGAAAACAAGTTTTCAACAGCTTTTGAGCCATTTCACAGTTAAACTGCTGCTTGTCTAAGCTCGTTCAGGTTGGGGTGGGGTTGGGCCGTGCTGAGCGGGGCCGGGTGCTGACTGTGTCTCGTGTCCAGGATCCAGCCCGTGCGCTCGGAGCCCGTCAGCATGCCGGGGTCACCGCGGCCCGCCGCCGACCGCAGGGGCGTCTCCACGGTCATCGATGCTACCTCAGGTAGGAACACCCTCGTTTTCCATTTCACATCCGTGTCCATCCATCTGCTCTTTTGGTTTGGCTGGTGACGTGTTTACTAATCATTGCCACAAAGGTTGTCCTGATTTTCAGCTGCTCCACGGGGTAAGTGCTGTCTTATACAAGTACTCAATCCTGCCGTAATGATGGTTTTTTTTCCTCTCTTACCACTCAAATGTGAAGTCACAGCGTTGTGGTAAGATCTGGACATACTATTTATGTAAAGTTTAACATGAGCTACAGAATGCTACAAACTGCCTAAACTAAAAAGCAGAACATTTACAAATACTAACACTGAAATGCTTTCATTAATGAATGCCTAAAGCATAGAATATTACAGTTCCATCTCATTTATAAAGTAGCTTTCATTGAAATGTAATCATAAATGTAATTGATTTCTGTGAACAGTCAGGACAACAGGAGAGTTTATCTAATGTTTGTGTAATAGGCACATTTTCACTGCTTTGCTCTGAAAAGAGTGTGTAGATTTAATACCACAGTGGTTGTGTTAATATCAACAGAGTAATAGATGTACTATAAAGTTCTCTTTCCCCCTCGGTGCTGGGGAATAGCCTGTCTAAAGAAACAAGGGCAGCAGAGCTTTATGTTCCAGTGCAGCTGTACAGCGTCTGAGGGTCCACACAGCAGGATTTTGTCAAATAAAATCTCTCACAAGTAGAATTATTAAACACACAGCATTAGTCAAACAGTCAAGTCGGAGAGGATTTTAATCTTTAGCGATTTGAAAATCCCTGGGGACTCCTGATTGGATTGAGGTTAAACTGTAAAAAGAGACTGTAACACATACAGAAAGGGGTTTCTGAAGGTTGGTTTAAAGAGAGTTGAAATAAAAGCTCCTGTTTCAGACTCTGTTTGCTGTTTGATATAAATGCTGAGTCCAAGATACTTCATTGTTTGCCAAATGAATTTATTTGGGTATTACAGGATATTTCATATATGTATTTATAGCAGAGTTCAATAGTAACCACGTTTACTTTGGATATTGAGAATTGTCCTTATAAATTCAATTTTCAAATATTTAAAAGTTGTTAAATTAATTCCTGTTGGGCTTAGACAAACATCTGATGCTGGTTATTGAAAGGGAATTTTGTTTGTTTTACTACATGACAAAGTAACTTTGAGAATAATTGTTTGATACAGAAGAAAATGCATCAGTTATGATTTTTTTTTTGGCCTAGTTCATCTATGCTTATTGCTCCTAGAAGGTTACAAGTTGGAATCATGGGAGTGCTTTAGGCTGTGTATGTGGCACTTGAGATTCAGAGTGATTAATGGCAGAGGCTTTTTCCCTCCTGTGTAGGAGCAGTGCCTTTACCTGTAACAGGGATGTGCAATAATTCTGAAATGGGACCATTCTGTGACTGTAGCACTTCCTAAAGCTGTGTTACTCCATCTACAACAGAAACAATGGACACACAGGACTGGCCTCTTCCATGCTAAACAACTTTTCCTGAGGTGTGGATGGGGCTTTAACATGAGCTGACTCATGTGAGTGTGATGAAGCCTCATTTGTAATGCCTTTAACATATGTGTCCATATTAAAATTGCCAAAATCCATTGTATACATTGTTAGGACACTGAAAATATATTTACTGTCCAGCAGTGACTCAGTTTGGTTATAACACCTCCTAAGTTTCTTATAAACAATACATGGGTTTTGTTAGGGACATACTGATGGCAGTATTTTATTTGCTTCACCCAGACAGGTTGGCTTGGAATTGATTTTGGTTCAGGGATATAGCATCTCTTTGCAGGTTTTGTGTAGCCTGAGCCTCCCTCTTTCCCATGCAGAGCTTAGGGGTTCAGATTCTAGATTGTGTGATGGTGTAGGGGTGTGAATTGTTGCAGAGTAAAGGAGACACAAGATAAAAACACACTCTGTGTTTGGAGATTTCAAGCTGTTCTTGTAGCAGGGCCCAGCAAAGGAAAGAAGAGTATTTTATGCTTATTTTCTTCTCTTCCCACCTCAGAGATGTGCAGAAAACTCCATTAATCTCAGCTGTGGATGGGAAGGGTTTGGTTTAAATACCAGTCATGTACAGCATTGGGTTTTTTACAGCATTGGATTTTCCAGTCCACCACTTCAAGTATTCTCATTTCCTGCTCTTCCCACAGCATGCCCTACACGGCTGATGTTCTTTATGGAAAAGACATTTTTAGGTTTGAAGGATTTTTAAGTAGGTCATAAATTTTTCTTGGCTAAACTGAACCAGGAAGTGATTGTTCAGCTCTGCCCCTGCATTGGAGCCTGTTGCACTCAATGAAGATGCTTATCTGGAGGTTTGATTGCCTGTTGCTTGGAGATGCAACCTGTGTGGCGCCTCTGCTTATCTGACTCATCACTTCTTCCTATCAAAAGACTTCAAGTACATGTTTATCATCTCCCATTATCCTTCTGCCATTCTCAAAAGCTTCCTTCCTTCTCCACAGTCGGTGACAATTCTGTTGTTGCATTTAATAAGCAGTTGGTGTGCTTTTTTTAAGCATGATTTTCCTCATGTGTCTGTAAAAATGTGGTGTACTGAGGACAATCTCATAAGGTCATTTGCAAAAGTCTCCATTTAAAAAGTGCAAAACTCTAATACTGTTATCAATAATGAAAGTTTGCAGTGGCATTCTCAAGGTGGGTGGCTGAATCCGTAAAGATTACTTGGATATATTTTAAAAATGTGTATTTCAATATGGTTCTCCCAACTTAAAATTCTCCTAAGACACTCTTCTCTGGTTTATTTTTTTCAAGAAAAGTTTGCAAAGATTCAGTCACCTAAAGCTACTGGACATTTGTCCCTCAATGCACACATTTTAGTCATATGCATCGTAGAGAGAATATAGCCTCAAGGATTAAATGCACTGTAATTCCAGATGCTATTCCAGATTGGCAGTTGGAAATGTTAAAGGGACCACGGTGAGTTTAAATCTTTGTAAAGCAGGAAGCTTTTGGTGATAATGCAGCAGCAGAACCACTGTACAGGTAGGAGCTGCTCGCTGTGTGTAGGTGTCCATCCTCCCCAAGGGTGTGCTCAGCCTGTGGGCTTGGCTTTGACACAGGTGGGTTCAGTCGTAGTAAGTCAGGTTCCATTTGAGGCTTTATTAGAGCCCAGAGGTGAAAGAGAAGCCTTGAAGAGTCCTGCTGTGTGCAGGAGATGCTGTAGCTCGAGGTCACGCTCTTTACACACCCAAACCAGCCAGGCACCTCTCTGAATTTTCGTTCTGTAACCTGTGGAGGAATGACACACATCATGTATGTTACATATCTGAAAAATTCAACCTGGTAGAACTCTCTGAATAATGAATGATACAGAAATTAAGGGTGCAGGAACATTGGGATATCTGTACAGTCAACTCTGAGCTTTCAGAGCTAGAAAACCTCTAGAGAAAGGATTTTGCAGCAGGTGCTGGTCCGTGAGTTTGCCCACACAGCTGCCTTGAGTGTACACACGAGTGTTCCCCTTCAGCTGCACCCCAGGTGTGGGCTCAGGCCCTCGGGTGTGCTCAGTGGCTCAGTCCTGCTCATTTAAGAGAAGTGGCTGCATCTGTGTGTCTGTCTGTGGAAAGCCTTGTTTATTCCCTCACAGGAGGGGCTTTTGGACACTTACCCATCAGCCAAGTAATGATTTGGTTGCATTGCTAGTGGAGGATGAGAACACTGACAGAGAAATTGTCTGATCTCTTTTTTTGCATCAACCTCTTCCTTTCCTGCTGGGAGGAGATCACAGAATAGAATCATAAATCTGTTTCTTTCTTGCTTAGGACAAATGCAGAAATTGAGTGGGAAGGATTTCAATGAATGGCATTATTTAATGAATAAAATTAATTTTGTAGAAGAAAAAGATCCTGAGGATTTTTTTTCCTCTTTGATTGTTTGTGGGGTGGGGGGAACCTTAATGTTCTCAACTGAAACCTGGCAAGTGCTTTGCTTCTGGGGGGGATGCACACATCATTTTTTAATGAAGATTGTTTATTACTGTTGTATGAAACTCTGACAATACTAAGCTCTCTTCTGGTTACTTCAATCAATGCCCACTTAAAATCAGCTTGTAATTTAGTACTTCCCTTTCTTTTGTGTGTGACTGGCTGCTCATGGACAGAGAGCTCTGCCTGCAGAGGGTTTAATGAACAGAAGAATTGACTGGGGTTTTATGGGGGAGGGAGTTGTCCTTTTATTGTTCATCACCACACCTGTGAGGCAGGGACCACGGGACAAATTTTTACTGTCCAGCACTGCTCTCACTTGGAATTTAATAAACACTTCTGCTGTCACACCTTAAACCATCTGAGCTCCTTTCTGTTGCATGCACGATCAAATATTTATTCCCAAACGCTGTACACCACAAAGTGCTGCCTCGGAGTAGTGGAGATCAGTTATTCAGGTAGTAAAGATGTGTGAATGCAGCTGGCAGATGAAGTCACCAACATTGTGAATTCCCAGGCTGTCCCTGCTGCCACAGGCAATAAGTGCCAGGCTGAGCCGGGGCTGGGCTCCCATTCCAGGAGCTCCGGTGTCACGGCTGCTCGAGCTGCCCTGCTTGAGTGGAGCCAGCCAGGGCTGCAGGGAGATGAAATCAATCCGGGCTGCAGTCCTTGACCTGAACCTGTAATTACCTGCACGGGATAAAGGTGGTTTGTTGTGGCAGATAGAGATTGCACTCAGGGCTGCAGAGTATAATGCTGAGCTTTGAAGGCAAGGAAGGGCTTTGGCCCCTGGGCTGTTCTTCACAGCAATTGAGAGGTTTTAATAATGGGCAGAGAACAAGCTGCTCTTAGGGGGCATCACCTGTTCAGTAACACAAAAACACCGACCCAGCACTGCTTGGTTCATAGTTATGTGTCCTGTCAGCTTAAATTTACATGAGTTTAAGTTATGGTTCTTTCCTGGAATAACTTCTGTGCTGATTCTGTTAATTTATCTATTTAAAATGCTTATTATGTTACCTATTTGCATAACATTGTAGGCATTATTCCTTGACTAGTGACAGCATGTGGGATATCTTGGGTATCTTTGTTTCCTCAGTGCAGTAGCACAAGCTCACACGTGCTCCTGCTCTCTGCATCCAGCTCATCTGCCTTGCTAAGTGTGTGTGTGCATGAGCTGCATAATGCAAAATTCTGGTACTTAGGATGTTTTCAACTTGATTTATTTCATCTAATTTGAGAAAATGTTATCTGATGATTTTTGAAGAGAGCCTTAAGACAGAACTGACTCCAACAGGCTCCAAGATGCCAATGCAGTGTACATGATTACATCTAGAAACAGCTATGCCCTATAGACTGGGGAGATGTGAGGAGAAATTAAAATGACCTGACACTACTGACTGGGCACTTGCTGCTGGATCATTGCCTGGATTGGGAAAAGACTCAGCTGCAGGGATACATGGAGTAGCATTAATGTCTTGAAACACTGGTGGGTGTTTTCTGGAGGCAGGAGGAGTACACTGGAGAGGACAAGCATGGGAGCAGTGAGTGAAAGTCAGCAGAATCATTAGATACTGATTTAATTTTCCACCCTGTGATGATGGGGGGTGTTTTAGTCAGTTCAGGAGGTGGGAGCTCGTTCCCCACAGCACAGTGTGGTGATGTGGGGTAGCTTTACCCTGCAAGGGACAGAGGAGACTCCTCGTCCCAGGTTGCCTCTGGTACAGCTGAGCAGTCTGATAGTGATTGAAGGAGTTCATCTCTTCTGAGATGGTTGTGTTTCAAAACAAGTCTGTATTAGTTTAAAAAAATGCTGCTACAAGCCTCTGATTTCACTGATGCAAGTGAAAATCAAAAATCAGCAATTTCTAGACCCTGCTGTGCTGGGTGGAATTTGGCTTTAAGCAGTAGATGTTCCTGGAGGTGCTGCTCTCCTTGTTCATCTTCCCCATGTGATTTTTGGCCCAGCAGTTCCTCTGCTGATGTCCCAGCTCCCTGAAAGCTGACCTGTGACCTCCCCAGCATTGTTACCAAATCCAAGGGAATGGGGTTTTTCCTCACACAGGAAGATAAGTTGCAGTGGGGCCCCCAGGGGCCCCGATAATGGTCACTGGCCCAGTGCTGCTGCTCCCAGACAGTTGTTCTCATGTCACACAACCTGCCTGACGCGTGTACAGGGCTCCATTAGTGCAGCCTCTGCAGTGTCTCACTGCTTAAGTGTGAGCTACTAACTTCCAGTTGGGGCAGCCACCTTCAGTTCATATCAGCTGAAAAATTGCAGTGGGCTAGGGCATGGTCTAAGCACACAAATGCCTTGGGTTTATTTAGGGAAAAAAAAAAATCTAATTGTCCTGGGTGTTTTGCACTAGTTAACAAAAACTCGTTCTTAATATGAGATTCTTATGTGCCCCTTAATTATCTTTCATTAACAGCTGTTAATGTTGTGTGTAGGTAGCTTTAAAGCTCTGAATAAGTGGGAAGTGTTGATTCTAATCATATCTGACACCACAATCTTCTGTGGAACAACACATGAGCTGAGGTTCCCGACGGGCTCCTGTAGGATACAATATTTATTATAGCTGGAGATCTAAGAGCTCCCAGCTACTGTTAAACTTACAAGAGATCCAGAAACCTCAGTGTCTGTACTTGTGTTTTGAGAGATTGCACAGAAATAACACACCACTGGTATTTGCAGGCAGCGTGTGCATTGACATTTCTGCTCTTTTCCTGCACTGCTTAAAGGAATCGTTTTGCAAATCTTTATATTTTTATAAGCTTGTAACATATTCTAAGCTCATCTATTAATCTGGACTGCTCAAAATGGTCTTAAAATGGAAGTGCAAGTTAAAAGAAGAGTACTTGAATTTTGGAGTCAGTATGGTTTCAGGGAAAGCTTTATTTGTAACCAGTTTATAGTAGAGACATCCTTATTTAGTGATTTCACTGAATCAGGCTTTATCTTTCGAAGTATTTGCTCACCATTCCCCATGTTTGCTTTGAAAAGCATCTAAATGTGCCTCATCATTTCTTGTTGCCAGTTTGGCCTGCAGTCCGTGTTAGGTGTTAAGGGTTTCAGCTATCAGGATTCTGGTCCTGGTCCTCTTGAGATCCTCCAGCTTGTCCTCTCTTTTCAGGAGGTGTTCCAGAACATTGGCCCTGGTCCTCAGGGCTCTGCAGACTCTTCATGTTGTCTTTCAGCTTCCTCCTACTGTAATTTCCGGTGTAATATCAGCATAAGCACTTACTTTCACCACTGTTAGTCCAAAAAAAACTGCAGGTTTTAGCAGTTGTCCGTTACCATAAGGTGTAACAAGGATAAGTGAGCAGAAGTGTGGATTTAGGAGTATGACACATAAAACTGAGCTATTTGGCGTGGTAAGTTAGCCAGGCATTTCATCTACTCTAAGAGTGTTCCAGTCACAGCCTTCTCACCCTGGCTACTCACTGGAGTAAAGATGTTCTCTGCTGGGAATAAATATTTATATCCAAGTTGAAATACAGCCTGTTGGTGCTTGCTTGTGTATATATTTTATTGCCTCGGTGACGTAAGGGGTAAAGAAACAGATGGAAAATATTTTGCTTTCTTTAATTATCCAACACTGTGGGATACCCATTGGCTTGGAGCTGTGGCTCCTCCCCTGCCTTGGACTCCATCCCTGGCATCACCCCAGACAGATTTTAATAGTTCTTTATCTGCTGCTTGCATTGCTTTTAACTTTCACTTTTTATTACAGCCCAGACTAAACTGGGTGCTGGTTCCTGCTCCAGCTCTGGACAGCTCCGAAAAGCCAAAGCTGGTGCCAGCAAGTGGCTGCTGCAGAGCAGGGAATGGGAGCACGGGGTGAAAGGAGCTCGTGATTGTCACCATCCTCCTCCTCAGCTGCTCTTGTTTGCAAGGAGGGTCCTGGACGTCCCAACCTCCAGCTGTGGGGCTTTTATTCCTGCTTGGAACAGCCCACCTGAGACTCACCTCCTTCCAAAAGGAACGCGGAGGCTCCGAGGGAGCGCGTGAAGCCAAGCATTCCCTGTGTGCATAAACCTGTGCTGTGCCCCTTGTGAAGGTGAAAACAAGCAGGGCACAGTCAGCAAATGACAGAAAACAGGTTTGGGATTATTGGCATCATTATCCTGGGATTTCTCCAGGTGAGAGGTGGTCCCTGAGCCCTGGTGCCTCGAGTCTCTGCTCGATGCGGGCCTGGAAAATGGAGCAAGGGAAAAGCAAAAGGTGCTGATATGAACAACATATGGTTTTTGCTGGAGCTTGGCCACAGATTTAAGGCCTCAGAGTGGATTCCTGGGGCCTTCGTATCCTATCCCAAAACCAACACGAAAGCCTTTCCAAATATATTTTATAAGCTCTGCGATTGTAATAGTCCTATCAAAAATCCCATGTCCTCAGGTCAAGTGGGGTGCAGACTGTCCTCTTCTGAAATCCCAGGCTTGCCAAGCCTTTCTTCCCTGATATTTCCCTCCAGCAACAGCGGGCAACCATTTGTGCCTCGTGTGGAACACCCCGGGGGCTCCGGCACAGCTGCTTTCCCTGGAGCTCACATCTGCTCGGGAGCAGGGCTCGCCTGCCTGGCCGTTCGTCCCAGGCACAGCTGGCCCTGGCTCCCTACAGCCCACCTGGACTGCGGGATAGCTCCTGCAATTTGCGAGGCTTTGGCACGGGCTGGAGTAGTGGGAGTTTTGGTAACTGCCTCTGCCATCCCCTGTTGTGTTGCATTTCCTCTGCTCCGAGTCACGGTGCTGTTGATGTGAGAAAGGCAGAGCAGGAGCTGCAATCTCTGCCATTCGTAGCTTCTTGCAATTTTGGGACACTACGAAGAATCCTGGCTGCACCGCTCCAGAAAAGTGCTACCTTGCTTAATTTTGCCTTGATACAAAAAAGCAGCAGAAGCCTCTGTTGCAGTAAGAACCTTGCTAGCTCCTTGCAATTCCCATTAATTGGGATTTTCACCTCTATTATTTAAAGCAGGAGTGCTGAGCAAAATGTGTGCTCTGCTGTTTGCCCATCACTTAAAATACATTTTAAAAGCAAGGATAATTTACTTGTGATTGAATGTCAGATGTAATAAATGGCCAGAGAACATCTGCAAAGTTTTTGTGTTGCTGGTGGATTTTTAACAAGCAGAAAGTTGCTGTGAAGGAATTTTGAGAAGCAAAAAGTGCTCTGGTGTTGGTCTTTTGGTTTTGGTGTTTGTATTTAAGCTCTGAAAAAACCCCAACCAGATAAAAGCAAACCAACACACAGTATACAGTGAAATTCTTACAGGGAGCTACATTCTAGCACTGAAGTTAGATAAAAAATTCACTGTATCATAAGTGAACCATTTCCCCCTTGATTTGTGTCCAAAATATGAGGAAAAACCTTGCAGCTGCATTATGCATTTTACAAAAGAACATATGCATGCATTTAAATCATTTACATTTCATCTTTGCTTTCTCTTATTTTTAACCCATATTATGGTGAGTGACAGCGTGTTTGGAAAACTGAGGTTGAAAGCAAAGTTTAAACTTTGATGCCCAGTAAGCTGAACTGGCAGCAGTGCTTCACTATTTCATGATTTTATTTCAAAGTTTGGCTCATGCTTTTTCCTTTCTGTACAATTAAATATGATTGAAACTTTGTGAATCTGCCTGACAAAAAAAAATTAAATTATACTTCAGTTGGTTTGTGCTGGTCCTGCAGTGCCTAGAGAGGAAGATAATCCGTCCCTGGGGAAGAAGGTCCTTGGGAGGATGCACAGCTTAAAGATGCTCAGTGAGATTGTTAATTGGTGATCATTAGGTGGTATCAAATATTTCCCATTTTCTAAGATAGGTTTTGCTAGGGGATGAGGAGGGGAAGGTAGAGGGTCTATCTGATCTGATTTTTCAGCCTTACCTGCTCTCTGTTAAACTTGTAACTGATCCACTTCTGCAGCAGGAGTTGAAAAAGCTTTAGGACTGGGGGCGTGATGTTTTGCTCAGTGCCATCAGCAGGCAGCACTCCCCCACTGCTGTGTATGAACAAATAAAATTCAGCTTTATTGGCCTAGTTATGGCCTTTTAATAACCCTCCAGTGAGGATTGTGCAAGGCGTGAAGTGCGAACGCCCGCTCCGGGTCACGGCACGTGACGGGAGGACACGGATCTGGCACGGGGGTGGCAGGTGAGGGGTGCCCCCCTTTTCCAGGGGGACATGGAGCTGGGCTCTCAGGGGCAGCAGCACCGTGCAGAGGTACCAAATGGTGCTGGGGAGTGGGGTTTGTCACCTTCCCCTCGTCCCACGGAGCTGCCCTGCTGTGGCACTCTCCCACTGGAGTGGGGACAGGACCCGGTGCCAGCACCGAAACCCACCCTGTGTGGAGCCAGCTACAGCCTGGGCTCTGTCACACAGCCAGGCTGGGTCCAGGGTACCAGAGCTTGGGTCCATTCCTGCCTCGGAGCCCCGGGGTTGTCAGGGACAGTTTGATACACACAGAGCCACAGGGTGTGCTTGTAAATGTAGGTTTGAAACTGGGATATTTGCACAGGCGTCTTTGATTCAGAGCCCAAAATACAGAGGCACTTTCATCCCTAACAACTTGCAGAAATTTTTCCTCATTGTCTTCACCTTCCACACAAGTTAAACTTACAGTTCTTAATTTATTTTGCTGGTAAATAGTGACTTATAATTGAGGATATCAAGTGGAGGACCTGTAACTTATTTGTATATCCATCCTTGCATGTTTAAAACCAAGTCAAGAAACTAATGAGGTTACAAAAATATTGCTGATCCTGAAGCAAATACAGTTGGAGAACATATGCTTTGGTTTTACATTTCTGCCTCTAAAAGGTGACATGTCCCGTGTTTGTCATTTAATTTAACATTCTATATATTTTTAAACGGCTGTATGATTTGAAATCTCCAGATGCCAGGCTTTGTGCTAAATGAGGTTGACAGTTCAGTGATGTGGAAGGCCATTATCTCACCTTTGTGCTTCTAAACTGTAGCCACTTGCCTTTGCCTGCTCATAATGCATTTACTGCCTTACAGCCCAGGAATTTTTAACACCTATTGAAAGCATTAATTAGCTATGCCATACTGATGAGCACTTTAAGTGAAAAACAAGAATTGGTGCTGCTCTTTGAGTTGGTATTTCAGAGGATAAGGAGTACCTAGAGGAATGAAACCCCCACATTCCTCAGGCACATTCAAGCCCTGACTGTTCCCTGGCCATCACCATGAGTGACGGTGCCACATCAGAGCTTCTGTCCACGTCCCATCTCTGTCTGTGCCTGGGACATGAGGCCATGTCCTGATAAACGGCTCTAAATGGCTCTGTCCTTGCCAGCTGGTGCTGTCTATAAACCAATAAACCAAAATTCAGGCTTTTGCATCCCATTACTGCTGTCCTGAGTCAGCAGGTCTCAGGGAGAGAATCATTTTTCTCTACCCTTGGAAAACAGATAATCATTACTTGGCCTGTTGAAGTTCAGTAATACAAGAATAAGTCATAAACGTGTCACTTGTATCTTAAAAGCTCACCAGCTAGCTCTCCCTCTTGTCTGATCTGGCCTCCAGTGCCTTTGATCACCCTTTTCTCCTCTTTCTCAGCGAACTGCTTGGTTTTCCCCATTTTCCTGGGCTGCTGTGACAGTGTTCTGCAGATTACAGCTGTGCTCAGGCACCATAAGGTTTGTATGATTAGTCAGCATTTGGTTTCCATATATAGCAAAAGCACGTCTGGAGAAAATATTCTTATACATATTTCCAGGCAATAGGATCAAAGCTCTCTCTAGGTTCTCAATTTTAATTTATCTCTTCTTGCTTGCTGTAGAGGGCACATCAAACGGAGTCCGTGTTTGCGGGAGGGAAGGGAGCCCTTTGCTGGGTAGTTTTGGGAGCAGCATTCATCCCAAAGCTTCAGATCCTGCCCTTTCTTCCTCCATAGCATTGCCAAGCTCTGAACTTCGGGGTTTGTGCCTACGTTTCTACCCGGGTGTGCCTCCTTTTTTTGAATCCCAGGATCTCTCCCATTTTTGTTTCCTTTTTCCTCAGATTTTCCTCGTCTCCGTGGTCCCAAGTCACAGCTGCTGAGCCCATCTTCCACCTTTGTCACAGCATTTTCTGTAGTTCCTAATCCCCATGTTGGCTCCTTTTCTGCTGTAACATGTGCACAGTTCACACCCCTGCATCGAAGCAATTCTTGTTCCTGTCTTATCTTTGGAAGTTTTTGGTAAATTCCCCCAGCTTCTCTTCCTACTCCTAAGATTTCTCAGTATTTGCCTGAAGAAGTGGCTGCCCCATCCCTGGAAATGTCCAAGGCCAGGGCTTGGAGCAATCTGGGATAGTGGAAGGTGGCCCTGCTATGGCAGGGGGTGGAACTGGATGGGCTTAAAGGTCCCTTCCAACCCAAACCATTCCATGGTTCTATGATTTACTTCTCCACAAGAAGCAAAAAGATCTGGAAAGTAAGATCTGAACCTTTTCCAGATCTCCATTCATCCTTCAGGTGTCAACTCACAAATCCACGACGCCCACCAGAGATGTGGGAACGAACAGCCCTTGGAGCTGGGTCTGTGTGAGGAGTTACCTGGGCAGGTGGATGTTGTGGTATTAGAAATTGTATTGATTTCAGCTTCATTAGATCCTTTTTTCTGTATCTTTCATTAGACTCTCACAGCAACAATTTGTAAACCTTGATGTTTTTGTAGCGTGGGCACTGCTGGAGACAGCCAGAGGTGACTGTCATTAGTGAGGAAGCAGAATACTTTAATTACACAAATCCTGTAACATTTCCATCCGAGGAAGTTTTCTGAATTGTCAGTAAGTGAGGTAAGCCAAGACATTGGAGACCTTTTTACATCACATTTTCAGAAAGGCCTTTTTTTCCTCCTGCTAGAAGATCTGCATTAAAAAAAAAACAAACCGTAATTAGTTTGATTTCAGTCATCTACTCAACATTTCTAAGGCACTTGCCAAGTGATCCCAGGTGTGGGATTGCAGCAGGTAATTTCCTGCGCCGTATTTGTGCGGATGATTTTCTGTGTTAGAAGATGATATCGGCTCACCTGGCCCCTCGGTGACAGAGAAATCCTTTGTTTATTCATTTAGTAGGCAGATTAACCCTAATGAATCTGGCTTCCTGGAAATAGATACAGGGGACAATAGCAGAGTGAGGAGTGGGGAGAAATGGGGCAAATTCCCTTTTCTTTCTTCACTTGTAAATAATGGTGGCTTTCAGAGCAGGGTGTTTTAAAGCTGAAAGGAACGTGAAATATGTCAGCCAGAGATTCTTGATTTTGAACAAAAACTTTTCTTTTGTGCCTCAAAGAGCTGCTGGGGCTTTCTTAGTGTGCCTGCTACAATTCTGCCCTGCTGAACCTGTTGGAATGTTTTGTCCTGACAAAAATTAGGATAAAGTGAGATACTTGCACTTCTTGGAGGACCTCAGTGTGTGTTTTGTGGAATATGTTTTTTTAAAATTATTATTTCTGTGAATTAGAGGTTCATAATATAATCTGTTTAAGTAAATCATACGTTGTACTAGACAACCAGAGGAAAGCATTGGAGTCTTGATGAAGCTGAAATATTATTTTTCTTTCATGGGAATAAAGCTGTGGAATGGTGTGTCAAGGTGTGCATCATGTTTCTGTTACCTGAGCAGGAGGCAATGCCCATGCAGGGTTAGGCTGCACATTTTGCTGTATTTTCAGCTGTTCTCCCATCTTGAGCTGGCCCAGAAAAGCCTCAAGGAGCATTTCGAACAGCTCAATTCCTCCTGTTCCTGCTGTGTGATGCAGCCAAGTGTTCTGCACCAGGCTCATGAAAGGCTGTGCCATTTCCACGTTTATTTAAATAAATGAGGAATAATTTCTCAGCTCTTGCTGACATCACACTGGACCATTATTCATAGCACAATGTGAGGATCTGCCTGGAAAAGCAGTGAATCCCAAAGCCCTCAGAAACAGAGGGAAGGATGGTCTCTGACTTCAGGGATATAAATCAGGCTCGTGGTGTGACAGGCAGAGTCACTGCACTATCACTCAGTTTGTGTTTGAACAGCATGAATAAATTAACTTATTCCAGCTCAAAGAGGGAATAATGCCATGGTGAATTAAGTTGTGTATATGTTACTAATTATGTATTTTTTAATGCATACACACGTTAGAGAGTCAGGGTTTGAAATTAGGGGGAAACATTGTAGTTTGCTAGCTCAGATCTCTGCTGGAAGCTACCAGTCAAAGTGTAGACATGAGTACAATGAATGATTTGGCTGCCTTTGAGAGAGGAGCAATTTCTTGCATTTTTATGTGACTGGTACTCGAGATACATTATTCCCAAGACATGGATGTGTAGACACAGATGTGAAAATCTCTTAACTTCCAACCAAACTTTTCCAGATCTTATCACTATAATTTATTCTTTACTCTCTGTAGACTTGAAAAAATGTCTTCTTTCACATAACTTTATACATTGGAGGGAAAGGAAAGTTCTGTTCTACCACATGGTAAGTGTTGAAGATGGGATACTGTTGGCTTTAACACGCTGACTTTTGTAGCTGCCTGTAAAAACTCTAGAGTTTCAGAGGGGAAGTGAAAAAACAGAATTTACCTTTCCACAAAGAATAAAAGTTTCCATTGTTCCTCAGTTCCATCGCTGAAAGTACAAGTGGGCAGGAACAGATAATTTTTTGGATTTAACATCTATACTTGGGTATGTGTATATGTGCATCGGGCAGCAATAAATTACAAATGAATATGTTTGCTTTGTATGGAGATTGTTTTATCCTTCTTAAAGCTACTATTTATATAACCTTTAACCAAACAGAGAGTAGCCAGAGGATTTTTGAGAGTGAGGACTGTTTTTCTGGCTGGGGTGGGGAACAACTCTCCCCCCTGCCCTCGTGCAGCGGGGACTCACCACGTTGACGTGCAGACAATTTGCCAGGGATTATTTTTTTTTCCCCTCTTCAAGTGAAAGCTCAAAATAGATACGTGTCACATTAGGTGTCATTAAAATAGAGCTTGTGATAACTAAATAATAAATGGAGTGGTACCTAATCACTTTCAGAAGATGTTGACACAGTTGCCAGAGACGACTGTCGTGGGGAGCCCTTGGAAGGAGCGGAGACTGTCTGTGTTGGAGGGGTTTTTTTTTTTCCTTTTAGTGGAAACCAAAGGACAACAGTCATTATACGATTCTGTACTTTAAGTATTTTCATAATCCAACATAAATTGGCCCACCCAAGGATTATGTCTGTCTTATAAGGATGTGTTTATATAGTCATTGGGTGAAAGATTGCAGAAGTTGAACCACTAGTTTTGAAAGTTGAGCCAGACCAGGAAAAATCAGGATACAATTTGGCACTTATGGAGACTAAATGATTTCCTTTTTAGCTGCTGATTTCTACTGGGAAATGTATCCTTGGACTGAAAATTGCATCCGGAAAAATGTTTATGTAGTGTTTTTCAAATGACTGATTATTCCTCTAACCTTTAACACGCACTGTGTGTGATTTTCTTCCTTATTAACTCTTTCACAACCAAATGAATGATTTCCTTCACTGTAAATAAAGTTAAGTATATATTTCAATCCATGCAATATTTTAGTGCTGTAATAACGCAGAAAAAGACAAGCTGGGGTTTTTATTGAGTCAGTAACAGGGAAATCCAGCTCCTCTTGTGTCAGACTCTCCTGGAAGAGGAACATCCTGCTTTGACAGTGAGGCAGGCAGAGCACATGAACTTTTTCTCCTGATTACTGCAGAGAAGGAGAACAGATATGTTCCTAACATACCGTCAGATGCAGATTTCTGCCAGCCAGGGGAGATTTCCCCAAGGCTTGTAGCTGAGGTGGAGGGAATGTGCTGCCAACTACTGGCTATTACTGGCTGCTGAATACAGTGAACGAATTCATTGTGGGCTTGGGGTTGGGGAATTGATCAGTGCAGCTAGAACAGAACCAGGAGTTTCAGAGACATGCACCAATGCTCTGTCTGGAGTTCAAATGTTTTCAGTGGTGTTGCTTTCACATGAAGACAAACCGTAATTCGCTTTAATCACACTGTCAATGTCCTCATATAGAAAATCCTCACGGGATGCCTCTCCTTGCATCCAGAACCTCATGGGTGCAGGGTGGGAGCTTGCACAGAGGCTGTGCTGCTTTCAGAGCAGCAGCCTGACCTCGCTGAGCTGCAGGCACCATGTAAACATCCCAGGGTGGGACTGAGCCACGTGTCTTTAAAAGGCATCCAAAGTGATCCTGCACGGAGTGGATCCCACGCTAACAAATGAGTGGCTCTGGAGCTTCCACGTTGGCAGAGCTGTCTGTGAATTATGGTTGGTGTTTTCCTATGTAGAAACGTGCTGAAATTCAAGATTAATTTGCTGAATTTCTGTAAAAAGCATCACCCAGCCCATCACAAGTCATGTTCTCTGTAAAAATTGCTTGTGTGGAGAAGGGGACGGAAGAAGAGCATAGCAGGGATCTTATAACCACAGCTCCTGCTGGCCTGGCCCAAAAGGACAGGTTTGTGTCCTGTGAGAGGAAGCAGAGTTGGAAAGAAATGGAGTTGCAGCCCTGCCAATCCTGCTGGATTGATGCAGAGATGTCCCCTGCTCCACAGCTTGCCAGGCCCCGCGCCGGTAGCGCCGTTCGTGCTCTCCAGGGTGATCTGTCTGTGCCTCTGGCATCAGCTGGGGATGAACTGCTGGAAAACAAAAGCTGATATTCCTTGTGGCAATAGTCAGTCATTCTTGGCGTGGTGGGGATAAGGGGAAGTGCCTGGCAGCTGCTTTGTTCTTTCATCTCTTCTTCCAACTCTTTTTGATCGTTTTCTCCTGCGAAGTTTTGGGCTTGTGCAGGGAGATTTGTATTTAGAAGCAAACAGAGGATGCAGCCCTGCTTACCTCAGATAGCTTTTCCCAGGAGCAGCAATTCCCAGGCAGTCTCTTGTATTTGAGGCAATAATGGGTTTAGGAAATTCATAGAATGTTAACAGTCAAATGACTTTTAACCACCTATCGATGCAGTGAAATTTGGCAGATGACAGAGGAACCTCACGTTTTGTTTTTTAAAGCCTAAATAGCTTGTCAACCGTGCAGAGCCCCTTGAATTTATGAGATCTGAATGTTGGGGTTTGGGGTTTTTTTTCATGTGGAACCCAGCAGAGTCTCTGACGGAAACTGTTGACCCTTCTTTGTGCTGTTTCTTTACTGTCTCGTCAAACATCTGGAAAACAGCATGTTTGCAGTCATTTCACAACATAATTTTGCATTTACATCATGTGTTATCTGGTAAAAGTTTTCTTGTTTTTTCAAGGGGGGGGGGGGGAAAAAAAAAAAAAAAAAAGGAAAAGAAAAATCAGCAAGTCGAAGGCTGCCGTGAGGTCAAGTGGTGCCGGTGGATGCTGCCTGCACTGAACACATGTTCAGCTCCGAAAAGCTGAGGCAGTTCCCAAAAATTTGGTAACCATTAGAGCACTTCCTAAGTCAGTTCCGGATGTCAGGCCCGGGCTGGAGGGGGAAGGGGCGTTCCAGGAGAGGGATTGGGGCTGGCAGCTGATGCGGCCGGGGAGCAGAGCACGCAAGGCAGAGCGAGACAGGAAAGGGCTGCTCGGGGAGAGGATCAGGAGCTCAGCAGAGGAGCTGTGAACTTCACATGCGACCCCGCGCCCGGAGCGCCGCGCGAGCCACCTGAGGGCTCGCGGATCAGAAAGGAAATTAAAGGATCATTTAAGTGGAGTGGGACCAGACAACTTAAAATGACGATTTTCATCTCTGAGAAAGCAGCACTGGGGTATATTGAATTCTTTGAAGTAACGGAGCACGGCTGGTGGAGGGAATATTTTTGCTGCATTCCACGCTCTGGTTTAGCAGCTCCTCTAATAGAACCCGGCCCTAACTTTCCTAAGCCACCTATTTATAGTGCTCAAAAGATTGGACTTTGGAGCACAGCGTGTCCCCTTAACTGAATACTCTATGCTCCTACTTAGATAACTCAGAAATTCAAATGAGTTTTAATTAGTAAGCATAATTAGCAGATTATTCACTTGTGTTTTGATAACCATAGTACATATTTTATGTTGCTTAGGGTAACCCCTTTAAGTGTAATAAACCTGAGCGTGAGCCTCGAACTCTGCAGAAGGTTCATGATGAGTTCACAGCAAAGGTTGCCTCTCTTTCTTTCCCTTTTTGGAGTTCAGGATTAAACCTTCAGTCAGAAGCTGCTCTGTCCCAGTGGCGCTTTCTGTTGCTTTAGGAATAGTTTGGCAGAGGTCAGGCACGAGGTGCTGCCACTCTGGGTCCTGAGAAGGATTTTTAATACCCTCACAGAGACCCTCTTCACCTCCCAGCTCAAAGTGAATCCATCCTACATTTTATGTAGCCCAAAACTTAAGTGGAAGAAAGCAGACCACGGTAAATAATTCTGGTTTTTTGGTTTAGGACTGGAGGTTTTCTTACACTGACCTGAATTTCAGTGCTGGAGTCAGCTTGCTGTAGGGATGTGATTCCTGGACCTTCCTGAGCTTTGGAAGTAGGAGCAGTGGAAGATTATTCTTTTTCTGTGATCTTTCCATAATCGCTTTATCTCCATGGGCCAGATTTCCAGGTACCATAGAGATGAGTCTTAACAGGAAAAAAAACCCCTGTGGATGGCTGCAATTGTGGTTTTGGAAAAGCTTGCTCCAGGATTTTTGTTTAACAGCCATTGGATGGGAGGATGCTTAGTTTGCTAATTTGGGTGCCAGTGCTCAGTGTTACGGCTCAGGGTTATTTCTCAGTGGTGCTGGAGCTGGGTGTGCATTCAGCTTTTTTCTGTGGTGTCCTTGGCAAGCACTGACGCAGAGTTGGGAACTTGGACAATTTTAAGGAATAATAACAACTATTGAAATATTGTTTCTGCAGTTGGAACATCACACGGGAGTTTTAAAGGGATTGGATGCAGGGAGATGGGCGTGAGCACAGATAACCTATGCAGATATTTTCCTTTTGAGATGGCATCTGTTTAGTTGTGTTTATAAATAACCTTTGAAAACAAAAGAAATGGACAAAATCCTTTCTTCTTCCATTGCAGTAATACATGAGGTGTCTTGGGAATGTGTTATCTTCTATCCATTTCCTTTCCCTCCTCTTTCAGTTCATTGTACGCTGGTTTTTTTTCCTCTAGACATGGTAGGATGGCAGCACGAGGTATCCATTACCAAGTTTGTTTCCCTGAATGCTTTCTAGCAGGAGGCACAAGTGCAATCCACTGAATTAGAGGAACCAAGCTCAAGGGTGAGAGCCCATTCCCTCCTTATCAATAAAGTCCCTTTATCCAGTGAGAACAATTTGTGTGCAGGAGGCTTTTAAATAATGTCTGAGAGTGCGAGTCCTGCTAAGCCTAGAAGGTAGGGATGGTTCAGTGGCTGATTATTGTGATGTGGGCCGTTCTTCCTTGAGGCCACTGAGCCTTCAGGTTCCTCCAAGCCTTTAGTGGTCTGCACTTCACTGTTATTCTTTCCCTGAGAGTGCTGATTAGTGACTTGCGGTATGGATGCTGATTTATCGCAGCCCAGAGTTGCCCCTTGGGGGCTGAGCAGAAACACTCATGAAGGAGCCCTGATTAAAAAGAGTGGTAATGAAGACAAATGTTTCGGAGGGAGTCAAGAGCAAACCAGGCCTTGGCATTCCCACTGCTCCTCTGAGCTTTTGGAGAGGAGGTAACAGTGGCCAAAGGAAATATTTCCCCCTTGTTGTTTATTTCTCATGGCACTGGAAAAATTTTTCTTTTCCTCCTGGGTGTTCTAACTCTCACTTGTTAACTGCTTTTCATGCAGGGTTGCAATTAACCCTTGGCAGATACTTACCGTGTTCCCTTTATATTCACTCTATACATAAAGAAGTTTTTATGTTTTGACCTGTTAACCATTTTAAGATTCTTTATACTTGACAGTTTCATCTAATTTCTCACGTCATTAAATCGTACTTTATTTTCCAACAGTCCATTCACAGGAGGTTTGGTGTTTGTTTGATATCTTTAATCATCTTTTTTCCTCACTGCCCTTTTTAATAAGGAAAAAGAATGATGAAAAGTAATGCTTACAAACCAGGCTTTAAATCAGAGAGAGGTCAGAAAGCTCCTATCTCGTGTTGGACGTGTAACCAGAGACGAGTCTCCGAAGCACGCTGCTAGGTTCTGCATGGTCCGACACGTCTATCAACCAGGAATTCAGAACAAAAATAAGTGCAATTATTTCACCCTATTGTAGTTTTTTGTTTTTAAGTCTGTGGGTTTTTCCACTTTTAAAGATCAGCCTGGGCTATGATTAGTGCATGAGCTAAAAGCTGAGTACGTGGAAAAACGTGCCCTGCCTGTATTGGTCTCTGCGTTCAGCTCTGCAGTTACTTTCTTGTCAGATTTGTGCTCGTGTGAGGATGCTGTTGATGCAGGGAGGAGCTGTATCTCTTGTAGGAGTGTTCAGCAGAGCAGCAGTGGCACTCTGAGCTGTGGACTTTGCACTTGTTCCTGTGCCATCCCTCCAGCCGTGCCAGCAGTCCTTGTTCCTTCCTTTGGGAATCACATGCAGAGCTGGACACTTCCTGGCCAGTGAGAATATGTGGATGGCCCTTTGCATTCAGTGAGAATTTCAGGGTATTTTACACATGTTAATTAACTTTCTCATGAAATTTTAGCTCATGCTTTGCTTTAGAACAACATTCTGACCTATCATGCCAAAAGGTTGGGCTGTTTTCTTCCTAAAATAGTGTGATAAAGGAACAGTTCATCTGGGAAAAAAACAGGGAGAAGGGTTTTCTCTGATTGACTGGCCTCGTTCATGATGCACCCAAAAGGTCAAAGACTGTTTTGAGAAAGTATTTTAAAGGATGGGTCTGTGTTTTCTCTCTGTCTGAGAAGCTACTTACAACTTCCATGGTAGTTCTTGCAGCGTTAAATAAACTCACTGTGCATCGAAGGCTGCTCTTTAATCAGTCTTGTACTGATTCTAATTCTAATACTTCCAAAATATTAGCATGTAAACATTGTTCAGCATCAGGTTGGAAAAAGAAAACAAAAATTAAGGTTCCTTAGTATCTTTTTGTCCAACTGAATTACTTTTTAGGGTAGTGACATAGAATGAAGCAGCATTGGAGACCGTGATGAGTGAAAGGTTGTGTGGTTTGATGTCAGGTTTCTTAACTTCAGTTTTAAACGTTTTTAAATTGCTCACCTACTTAACTTTGAAAATCCTGATAAGCATCAGAAGCTTGCAAAACTGGCTGTGAAATTTTAGAAGTGGCTTTTGAAAGTTTTTCCTGAAAGCACCACTTTGTACCCCTCCCAATTCCATTGTTTTAGTTCGGAGCGAACTCATCTTCATTTGCTCCACAATCAGAGGGAATTCAGGAAATGCTGATTACATGTGGCTAAGTGAAAAGTCATGTGAGTTGTTTGATGTGAGAATCTGAGTGTTTAGGGGGGCTACATCTCGTTAGTAGCAGTGTCTGGACCATGAAGAGATCACAGCAACTGATGGAAGCTCGGTGGCACCAGCCTTTGTCCCTGAGCCATTGCACCAGTCAGAATTTTGGAAATTTTTGGGTTTAAATCTGATTAACTTGTGGGTGTTGGAGAGCTAGTTTGAGACTGGCATTGCTGCACTAGTCAGTTTGCATCACCATCAGCTGCCCACTAATTATCAGGAAATTTATAGCTGCATTAGGTAAATGTCACTTCACTGCAGTGGCCTGGAATAAGAGCGTTTTCTGCTCTGAATTAGCACCATGGGCACGTCTCAGTGAGAGTCTATCCAAGCAAGGAAGGGTTTGATTTATGCACAGGCTTATTAAAGCTTTAAGAAAGGGTAGCTGAAAGATGTTGTATTGCTTTTTTGAACCGTAACATCTCCCCATCGTAAATGTGTGTTTGTTTATTCATCAGGCATAATCACATGTAAAGTGTTTTAAAATAATTTGCTGATTCCAGGATGGAGCTGTGTTCAGCAGTTTGGGATTCTGTGTGTGCTCCATCTGCAGGAGCTCTTCAGAAGGATCATCCAGAACGGGAATGGCTCTCACTGTGTTCCTTCTGGTGAAATTCAGTGTAAGGGGATGTGATACTTCTACAAATCTCAGCAACTCTTCTCAGCTGTGCCAGAATTAAATAATATCTCCTGGATTCTTATTTCTGAGCTGCTCAGCCTCTTTGACTGAGATTTTGGGCAAACAGTCTTCAAGTATGGTCTCAAGGATGCACCCTTGTCCTTTCTGATGCACAAACCTCTCTTGAAAAAAGTTGAAGGATCTCACATCCCTAAAGGCTCAGTAGAAAAGAAACTTGAATGTTCATTAAAACCCCACCTTCACTCTTAATGCACCAGAAATGAAGTTCCCAACTCTCCCCAGAAGACCATTGTGGAATTCATGGTGCTTCAGAATGATGCCAGAGTGTCTGAATAGTTGTCACCATGAATTCTTCGGAAACGCCAGGGTGAGTGGTGGCTGCTCCTCTGTGAATGATGGCATCTCAGCAGTTCCAACACTACAGAAATTAAAGTAACCGCTGAAGAAATGCTGGTTAAATTCTAGACAAACTTACCCTTTGCATCTGTTCTAAGGAACTGAGTAGCTTCAGTGGTCCTTTTGCTCCAGCACCCAGCACCTACTGCTGAGGCAGGGGAGGTTTGCTGCAGTTAATTGGGCAGTGGAAGAGATTTAAAGAAAGTCGCTGTCCAGTATTAAGCACTTGGCTTCCCTTCCGTTCTCCCTCTTGCTGCTTTTATGGTTCAAAGTGATGCAGATCAGACAAAGCTTTTGCTGCATTCAGCCACCCTTTCTTCTGTGTCAGGAGCACCAGCACTGGCACCCAAGCCACCTACTTCAAAAGGATCTTTGTATTAGATAAGAGCAGATACTTACACATCATTGCCAGAGGAATATCATTTTTACCAAAGACGATTCTGCCCACAGGTCTGCTCAGGCTTGTATTGAGTTGCTTCCCTTTGTTCTTCCAAAAATGCACCCCCCCAACTCCCTTCTGCCAGAACTCCCAATTCCAGCTTGCAAGGGAAGGGTTGAAATTCCGGAAGTAAATTCAGCCCCAAACAGGTTCACTGCAGGCATTGAAAGTGTGTTGTGAGGGAAGATTAATCTCTTCCCCGTGCACAGTTGATGGTCCCAGGTTCTTCCCAGTACATTCAGCAGGCAAACAGTGGCTGCTTTGGGGTTTATATATTGTGTGTTTCAATATTTAATTACCTCATCTTATGTGAGGGGTGGTTTTCCTTGGGAATTTTGAATTTGACTCAGGTGGAGCAGGATCAAGCCATAAAAGCAGGCATCAGTCACTGTGCCTTGTAAGCAGGTTTGTGTCAAGGTACCAAACGTGGTTCTGATGCTCCCTGTCACCTGCTGAAAAGTCTGTCTGCTCCTGGTGCTTTGCAGGACTCCAAGAGGCAGCCAGGGCAAACTCTGTTCTCCCCTGCAAGGCTGTATTTAACTGCTGGCACCTGAAACCTTAGTTTTCATCATGGAATTTTATTTGATTTACCACTGTACAGTCAGATGTTAAGGGTCAGTAAGAACGAAAGATGAATCTTCTGTTTCCCTGGTCATTAATGCCCAACCTGCCAAAGTTTTACTCAAGTGCTACATGCAAAAGAAGTTCCTTTTTCCTGGCTGGAGAAGTGCTCAGTGCTTGGCAAATTTGAAATTCCACTGATGTCAATGGGTATCTTCAATCATAACCTAAAATACTGGGGCATTTTGCTGAAGATAACTATTTCATGATTTGAAGCCAGTATTGAAAGGTCTTGAAGCCTTCACATGAAAAGATGAAAGAGTTAAAATAAATAAAGGATATGAGAGAGAATCTGCTGGAGTTAGAAAGTGTTGTTACTGCATCTGTGTGCACACAGCTCTGCATCTTTCCACTTTGCTTTGCTTGCCCTGGAAGCAACAAATCACAGAACCCTGCAGTGGTTTGGGTTGAAAGGGACCTTAAAGCTCATCTAATTTTACTCCTGACACCTTCCACTGGACCAGGTTGCTCCATGTCCTGTCCAAGCTGGCCTGTGCAGTAAATGAATTATTTATTATTTAGTAGACAAACTGCACCTCCCTGTTCAGTAAATAGGAACCGTGTGGATAATTTGAGCTCAGCAAAGTGTAAATTACTTCTTTGAATGCTGATAGATCACCACCACGGCTTGGCAACAGGAACTGTGTAAATCCTGTAGCCTTTGCAAGGAGCTGACAAAGCAGGCAAAGGTCTGGAGCAGCTGCTGGCTCAGTTCCTTCAGCATCAGCTGATGTTTTAGGGCCTTTCCTTGGCCATTAGCAGTAAGTTGTGAGAAATAAGTTTTTAATCTCTGTTTTGTATTTTATAGTGATTCACAGTGATATTAAGCTTTGCTCCCAGTGGGAGAACAGGCAGCAAAGTCTGGATTCATTGACAAAATTCTCCATTCCGTGGCAGTAGTGATGACCTGTCCAGGGATGACTTTCCCCTCACAGTTCTCCCTCACTGCTCTGAGCCCATCTGAGGGCTGCATTCATATTCTTTTTCAACCAAGATCATTCTCTGTTCCAGAAGTTAAAACATTCCTGAGATGGCAAATGGCTTGGAGGGTTTGCTTCAAAAGATGCCTAATCTCTGTGTGTATTTATAGCTCTCATTGTAAATGCTGGTCTCCAGGGAAACAGGTAAGCACAGGGCCAGTGCTGGGAGAGGGAGAGGAGGCTCCTGCTCAGACAGGGGAAGGGGCTGAGCCTTGGGGTGCCTCCAGCCTGGCATTCTGGAGGCTGGTTAATATTTTGTAAGCTGGGCAGGTTGCTTTCCTGGAATGCAGGAGTGCGTTGCATCCGTCCCTGTAACAGTCAGAGGAGGGTTTCTCATCTGCAATTGTAAATTAATAAACAGCCAGACTGTTCTGGCATCAAACTTTTATACCTGTGCTTTTCTATAAGAAATGACCTTATATAATTAGGTACATTACAGTGACATGAATTTATAATATGTGTATATGATGGAGCATTGGATATTGGATATTGTAAAATCTTGTTATGTTCTAGTTTGGAAGTGTTCTGACAGACACTGTCTGGGTAAAAACCACGTTTTCCTCTAAATTTAACCTGATTGATCATTTTGCAATGTGTTATTACTGTTGCAAACGAATTCCAGAGTGGATAAACTAACTCCTCATGCACCACAAAAGGCGGTTTTGATGCTGCTGATTTATTGCTGCCTTTTTCCATGTTTCGTATAGAGCTGCTCAGAATTAAACATGCTGCTTTAAAAATACTTCGTGCAGCGTTCCCAGAACATACATAATTTTGAGCAACTTTACTGACAATTGCTTTTTTATGGGCCTTGATGGAAGCGAAGGACAATCTTCCCATTCCCTGGAGGAGCATCTGCCTTTGCAGACAGAGACACTGCTGTGATTTTATGCAGGGTCTGAGTACAGCCTCCCAGTCTGGGACCAGTTGGGGAGGTTGAGGTGGGGTGCAGGGATGTGGCAGCCGTCCCCTGGGAGGGCTGGTGACACCGGAGTCTGTCTTGTGCCTGATTTTGATGGGATCCCAGGGATGGCTGCTGTTAGCCAGGATGCTGCTGAGCGGAGCCCCAGCGTGCTGTTTACCCACCCAGCTCTTAAATCCTTGTTAACCAGCTTGAAACATGAAAGCAAGACACAGGGGGCTTGTATTTGGTCAAAGCTTTGGGCACCATTGAGCGGGTGAGAAAGGAGAGAGCCAATGATTCCACAAGTGTCCCAGCCTCTCTTGTTTCTCAGGCTGGTGCTGGAGCAGTTCCTGCTCCCCACGACAGCTCGTTGAATGCATATAATGAATGTTAATCCTGCCTCATTGTTCCAGGGTCAAACACCAAAAAAAAGGAATCAGTCAGGGTGCCAGTGTGGTAAATCGTGTTTGTTTGCTTTGTGCATTAGGTTGGGTTCTGCCTCCTTTTTCTGAGCCATCGTTTCAGCGTGTGCTTTTCACTCCCAGTGTGTGTGAGAGAGCAGGACTCCAGCTGGGTTCACTCTTCCTCCCGAGGTGAGGACTTTTGTCCTCTATTTGTTGTTATGCAACGTTGTGCTGCTTTCAGTGATGAAGGGGGGAAAAAACGGGCTGCCAATATGACTGTGATATTTGGATGATTTATCTCATTCCTCTTCTGAGTAACCTAACTTTGACATTATCCGTGAACTCGGAGCCTCGCTTGCGTTGTTCTTGCTGGTAGAAAACATAGCAAGGATGTAGTGGGTAATTGAACCCAGATGCACCGAGGGCTGCTCAGCCAGACTGTTATTTTAGCCTACACTAGTAGGTTTTTAATACGAGTTTGACCTTACTTTGAAACATTCTCAAAATACCATACTTTAATATCAATTTATACACTCTTGCTTTAAGAGTGGGGCAGAGTCACTGGAAAAAGTAATGAAACACTTTCTACCTGTTAATGCAGGAGATACAGAAAGAGTTTTGGAGTTAATTTATGTGTCTAAGGGACAAGCTTCACATGCTGCCTGTCTAATTGGGGCTTTATCCTGTGCCTGGGGTTGGGATTGGGATCATGACCATCAGGGAAAACCTATCTGTCAGCTTTCCCTGGGCCTGCCCCTGCAGAGGGAGGCTTTAGGTACTCAGGGATAGGAAGATTTACCCCCAGTCCATATCAATAAGTTATTAAACAGAGTTTAATTGCCATGGTAAATATTCTTAATAGTCATCTTAATTATTTTTAACGGGAGGTAAATGCTTTGTGTATGTGTTCTGTGAGGTTAAGCTGCGTTAAACAGCTTAGAAATTCATTCCTGGTTTAAAAAAGAAAAAAACAACCCCAATCCCCAACCAGCCCGTGCTTCTCTGGCAGGATGGTAGTTTGATTTTGACATACATGTAATGTACTTTCCATATCCACGCTGTGTTTCCCTAAAGGAGGAGCTGCTAATGGCAGGACGGAGCAGAGCCGTGGCTCCCTCCTCAATACGTGCTTTGTCAGGAACAACTGAGCACAAAAAAATCTGATGTATAATTAAATTTCCTGTGAAGATAGCATACCTATTTCTGCTTAAACAGAACTGGTTTTCTGTAATTATTGCTCCACTCAGGTGGAACTGAGGTTGCTGCCTGTCTAATGTGTCTGGATAAGTATTCTTTATTAAAGAATAATAAAGGAATTAAAGTTTTGCGGTTGTACATCAACATCTTGAAGTAAAGTAATAGCGAAACAAGATTTTGTGGTAGATCTTGAAGTTAAATACTTAAACGGATTAATTTTTTCAATTTCACTCTAATTTAGGGTTAATTCTTGTAATTGCTCATGGTGGAACAGAGGAGGGATGTTTAAAGGATATTTAGAGGGAGAGGGCTGAAGTTATTTTAAATTATTCCTGAGGTATTGCTGTACCCAATGAAGTCGTTCACTCCCACCCCTGGTCCAGTGCTCGGTGTAAAAACGGAGGCTTTAATCGGAGTGATGGTGGCAAACGGCTTTAAACCTGTTTGGCTTTGGGCACTGCAGCTCAAAATACAGAGAGCAAGAAATTAAAAATGGGTTAGTGTTTTTCTTTCTGTTCTCTTATCAGAAATGTTCACTCAGACTATAACAACGGTTAGAACAAGATAACAACTTCAGGCCAGCTGTCAAATGTTTACCATTATCAAACCTCTCCCTAGGGTAAGATGCGACTTTGGCTCGCCTCACCGGCAGTAATTTAATTTTTCCTTCGTTCTGACTCGGAAATGGCAGCATTTTTCAAAGCTTCCTCCCACTGATGGCTGAAATTTTCCTTGTGAAATGATTTCCACCAGTCTTGAATCTTTCTTGCTTCTGCCGTCTTCACCTTTACTGATGGTTCTGCAACTCATCACCAGCTATGCGAACTGACAGTTCACATCCTGGGGCAGCAGCCGGGGCTGGCCTGCAGAAAGGAGCAGCCTGACCAAATTTACGCTCACAAGATCTCTTAATTCACAAAAGCATTTGCTCCAGTTCCTGCTCTCTGCTGCAGGGGCTTTGGGGGGGTGAGCAGGAGCGGTCGGAGGGGAGAGAGGCTCTCTTCACACTCTGCTGAGTACACAGCCTTCCGAGATGAAAAACAGACGGAAAGAGACATTTCCAGCCATCTTGCTGATCTGTGCAGGGGTTCACTGAACTGTGCAACATAGCACCAGACCCATGTATCATTTAATGTGCTAATTTCTCCCCTTTTTTTTTTTTTTTTTCCCTGAGCGAAGGAGTTTCTCATTTTGTTGACAAGCACATTAAAATTAAAAGTGGGAACAGTTAAAAGAGAACCTAAAAATGTAAACTCGATACCCACCGATTCCTTCCTCCTTTGACATCAGAGCCATGGAGAGTTCTGCTTAGTTTTGAAAAGCCTCTGACAAATGAGAATAGTCAGAATAAGTTTTCTGTTTGGTCTGAACTGCACGGAACATCGTGATTATTTTTTTTTTTCTTGCCTCCCTCACAACCTGAAACACATGCCATATGCTCGCCCAAATGCTTCCCCTTCTTGCACTGCGAGACAGATCCGAAACTTTTGTTCCATTCTTTTCCTGGAGAGGGATTTTGTTCCCTCTCCCACCCAAGGCAGTTTGCAGCCAGAGAAAAGTGATGCTTCCCCTGGCCACCGGCACGGCCGGCTGTGCTCGCTCCCTACCAAAAGGTCACTCAGACACTTTTTTTGGGATTCTTTGGCTCTCTCTTGAAAGCTTCTCCTAAGAATAACCCATTTTACATTTTCGTGATTACTTTGGAGGAAAAAAATGTGCTATAATACCAGAATGTAAATGCAGGGGGAAACAACATTCCAAGTAACCTGATCACGCTCGTGTAGTATTTGCTTTGGTACTTTCCTATCATTTGCTATCCAGTTGCTTAAGGAGCAGCTGCACCGTCTGGTAAATTAATACATGTTGTAGGCAGAAGTTTAGACAGAAGGAAAAGTTAACGTGGTTTGTACTAGCACAGATCCTGATCCTGTTAACTGGTGTTCTCATTGAAGGGGGAGGAATCTTCTTAGCCCTTTTCATGTGCAGAGTAGTCCTGTCTCTCAGTAATGGTGGGGTTTTACAGAATAAATATATAAAAAATATATATTTGTAATGGCATCACATGTCCTCAGCATTAACTCTACTTGTATGTTCTGTTTTTGGAGCTTTTCTGCACTGTGAGAAATATATGAGAGATTTGCAAACAGGGGCAAGGAGGGGTCAGATGTATCAAATCCGTGGATTCCAGCAAGCAGAGACCCTGCCTTAGAAATGTGAATTAATAGGAGAGCTTCCTTCTGCACAGACTTGGAGGAGCACAAACTAGTGGTGACTGGTCGAGGTATTTGTCATCCTAATAAACTGACAAAATGGAAAAATAACCACCAATCTTATCAGTCTGCATTTTTTGTTGGGGATGAAAGTGTTTGAAGAAAAATCATAAAGGAATCCATGGTAGCTCAAGGAGGTTAAACTCAACAGTTGTTCCCTTTGAAGTGTATGACCACGAGGTTAATTGCCAAAACTGCTCGTGGAAAAGGTGGTAACAATTTAACAAGACTGTACAACTGCAGGACTCAGATGAATATCAGGTGTTTGCAGATGGGGTTGTTTGGGAGTTGGGGGTTTTTTTTGGGTTGGGTTTTTCTTNGGAAAAGGGGAGAAAAAACCAGAATGAGAACCAGGGGCCGGGGCGGGAGAAGAAAAGCCCGACTAAAGAGCCAATAATTCCCAATAATTCCTTGTTTGCTTTGCCAATGAGGCTGTAATTGGGCAGGAGGTCAGTGGCAGCCCCGGCACTGCCGCAGCCCTCGGAGCTCTCCCGTCCCTTCTCCCGGCTCCTGATTTATTCATCCCAGCCAGGCTGCTGCAGTGACTTCACAGCTCAAGGCACGGGGTTTGTGTTTTTGCTGCTCACTGCCCAGTTTATTCCAGAATTTATTCCTCTGTAGGTTTGTTTGTCCCTTTCTGAAACGGCCACACTTCCACATCTTTCTTAATTTAGTGGGAACAAAGTCTTTAAGGCTGGAATTCCCTGAAGCCCTCCAGAAACCCAATTAGGTCAATGCAATATCATAATTGGGAAGCTGAAATCCCTTACCATTAGTTACACTGGGTAAACAGAGATGCAGAAGTGTGATATAAACAGAAGGAGAAGAAATTCTTTTAATGTTGCTTTGCACTTCCAGAGGGGGAGAACCTTTATAATTTTAACAATATCATCAGGGTATTTTAATTTTGACATCCTTCTTGGAATTCAGCAGTGGGGGTTTTTTCCATGGTTGCATTTTATATCTATAGCAATTTGTGGAACTTGGAAAATGTGTACAAAGAACAGCTTTTTCGAGCTAGTTCTTATAGACAAAGAGTTGGCAATGCCTGAAAACAATGAGAAAAAAAATCTTTAAATTGTTAACTAAACTCTTTGAACCTCAAAGAAAGTTTGTTTATGATGGAAAGCTTGCTCACCAGTCACAAATCCGTATTTACATTGGTTTTTCTCTGTCAGATACCCTTAATGAACTGCCAGTTTTATTAACAGCAACTCAGATAATACTTTCATGGCTCAGTGTTCAACTGAGCCATGGGCAGAACTTTGAAACCTTTGTAGTACAACACCATTTACGTGCTCAAAGTAGCCAAAGCAGCAGCCTGGATCCTAAATTTAATACAAGCTGTAATTCTCCCCGTGTTGTTTTGCTGTTTACATGTTGGGCATTAAAAGCAAAACCTCTTCTGAGGAGAATCCTCCCTTTGCAGCAACTGGAACTCTGTGCTCCAGCTGGAGCATCCCGGGACGCTGCTGCTCCCCTCCCAGCAGCCAGGAAATGTTGTGTGCTGATGTTTGGGATGTAACTCAGGAGATTACATCTCCCTGATCTGGTGAAGAATTGGGAATTTGGGTCAGGGAGGAGTCACCCAAATAATGACACTCTCAAGTACAGCTTTTAACCTGTTGCTTATTTTTATAAACAGAATTAAGTCCCAAAGTTGGGCATCAGTGAGAAGTGATTACAGCCAGAGGGTGAGGATTTAGAAACCTCCAGTTTGATCCTTTCCTGTGAGATCTGACTGAGAGCTCAGCTGGCTGCCAAACACCTTTAAATCTGCTGTGGCATCTCTATCATAAACCATTTACGTTTTTACAATTCAGTTATGGCTCTCACACTGTTCCTGTGCCAGAGATATTTTACAGGTGGCAGGAACCTCAGTTCCAGCCCTCCAAGAGGTACCTACCAGTCCTGCTTTTTTATTAAATACACAGTTTATAGCAATGGTGTTATGTAAATGCTGTAACTCACACCCCTGAGGGGCAGAGGAGCTCAGTTTCCAGGGGTGATACCTCTGCAGTATTGCCTGAGACTCTGCCCATGAAGACAATGGCATGATGAAACCAAATGTTGCTTAATACAGACCTTATTTTTATTATATTTCAAACTAAGGTGGTCTCTGATGGGATCCAGCAGGTCAATGTGACTCAGCAGACAGCAAACCTTTGCTTTTTTGGGATGCCAAGCAAATCTCAGCCAGAGCAGAGAGGGGCCAACCCTCACTCAGTTTTAAACTTTAAGAATATTTCTTCTTCGTTATAAAAACACAAACTCACTGCAACGCAGGGGGGAAGATATTCTTCAACATCATTTTTGTTTATTTAAAAAGGGGCAGGGGGAGAAGAGAAAAAAACAGGCTTTGCAATCTGCATATGCAAATCCTGCTGTGATTCTCCTAGACAGGAGGAAACCCTAACTCTCAATAGATATTTATTTTCTAAATTGGCGACAGACATGCAAGCGAGAACGTTCAAATGACTTCAGCTCTCTTTCTGCCTTCATTATGTCAGGCTTGCAGATCACATATGGCATTATGGAAATCACTAAATGAAAACCATATTGATCAGCATTGAGAACAAATGTAAAAAAGCTGGGCTGGAGGAGGAGAGGTGGAGAACTATGCTCCTCTCTTCAACCAGATAGGCCTTCGTTAAGGCCTTTAATCATTTATTAATGTAAACTCCCTCCTTCCCTTTCCACTCAAATTACCTCAGCCATAGAGCATCCTGCTCCATTTATCTTTTAATGTTTCCTTTATTTAATTTATTTTTAAGCTATACATTATACTTTTATTACAAAATCAAGGGGTTTGTTGGTTTGGTTTTTTTTTCCTTTCCTAAAGGACAGTATTGAGCAACCAGATTTGATATAAATGCTCCTGCCTGAGCAGTGAGGGGAAGAAGCAGGAGCAGGAGTGGTTTTTCCATGGATGGCAGCCTTGGCGTGCCGGAGGACTGGCAGTGAAAAGGAGTGTGTGTTACAGAGCCTCCCCCCACTTCACGCTGTTTGTAATTAAGGTTGTGTCAGCATTTCCATCATAAACCCTTGTTTACAGGGTTTATAATTCAGCTGTGAAAATTTGCTCCAGGCCAGATTTGACATACAAGGGCTCAACCTCACAGTAAAGGAGGTTTCTACCCTCCCTCCCTTCCTCCAACCTAAAAGCTGCTCAGTTTCAAAAGAAGAAAAAGGAGAGAAAGGTGTAGTGGTGGGGTTTGGGGAAAAATTGAAAAATATTATTAACCAAAAAAAGCCTTGGGCCAATGTCCTAAGTAACTCTTAAAAACCACGTGGAGACCTTGTCTGTGCTGTGTCAGTTCTGGGAGATTCGGGGTTTTTGGTCAGGCAGTAGATCACTGACTTGCAGTCATTCATCAAACTCTTGAGTGATGGACATCTCAATCCTGGTGCTTTCTTGAACACTCTGTCATTCCCTCACGGTTTAGTTTGCAATTTCCATGACAATAATGAAGGGGTTCTGCTCTGAAATTCGTGCTGGTTTCTGCTCCTGACGAAGCTCTCACTGGCCTGTGGGGTATTTCCCAGTACCCTCTCAGCTGGGTAACGTAGGCTGTTCTTAGGGATAATAATATACTTTTTACTTGGAATCTTCATCTTTCCCACAGCAGAAATAGTTTCCCTGGCATTTTTTAATCCATTTGGTTAAAAAAAAAGTCAGATTTGTGCGTGCATTTGGAGCAGTTGGGTGCTTGTTGCACGTTCATTTAAAAATAACTCATAACAATCATGAAGAGCAGTCAGAATAATCTCCATGTGCCCAGCACAGATGAGGAAGGTGGGAATAAACAGGAGGCTGCACTGGTTGGGAGCCTTGCTCCGGGTCTGGCTCCGCGTGCCTCGTGGGCTGCAGGATCCAGGCGCAGCGGGCACGCTGCTCCGGGAAAAGCTCATCAGCCCGGGCTGGGAATTTCTGGGCTGCTGTCACTTTCAGTTAAATCCTTATCATTTTAATGTTTTCATATTCTCTGTGATAACAGACATCAAGTCTCAGCCATGGAGATGGCTCCTGATTGATATGGAATGATCCTGGCGTCGCACGCTGCGGCGCGGGCGTCTCATTTATTTTAAGTGGTATTCCAGATTTTTTTTTTTTTGGAGGGGACAATTCCTGAGGGGCAGCAAAGATACATGCAGTGATGTATCTCTGAAATATGCGTGTAAAATGTATTCTGTCCTTCCTCTTTCTTGCACACTCATCCACTTCCAACTTCTTTTCCTCTTTGACTCGCATTACAATCCTGCTTTCCTTCCCCTGCTCTCAACATCAAACAGTCTATAAATTACAGCAAGAGTGCTGTCTGTGGCAGACATACAGTCCTTGTTTGTGGCAGAAGAGCAGAGCATTAAACAGTGAGTGGACTATGCAGAGAGCTCTCTCTCTCTCCCCGTTCCCAGTGGGAGTGTTGTTTATAGAGCATTATAATTTATAACTGAAGAGAGTGGATTTAATTTCAGCGGAGGGGGCTCGCCAGCGGGGCGCCAGCCTGCAATCATATGAATCAGCAAGCTGCAAACTCTATTGAATGGAAAGTATTATCGCTGGCCACAAACGGACACTGTTTCTCCTTAAACAACTCCCTCGGTGCAGGAAGACGTTGTCTTCATTCATCTATTTTACATATCTACTCCTGGTTTAATTTTGCTGTTTCCTAAAAGTCTTTCTCTTTTTCGGGCGCATCTTTTCTTTTTTGCTGCCTGACTTCCTGGTCTGACATTGGAAACTGATTATTGTCTGGATGTTGCTGATTTTGTAGCTCTTAAACTTGCCTTTGCTTCTTAGCGTGTGTGTTTTGTTTTTAGTTTCTGAAATGCCATTTCCCTCTGATCCTGTGTACAAGCAACTTTTATGGGAACCGAAGTTAAACATGCAAACAAGAGGATGATAATCCATTAGCATTAATATTGTAAAATGGTAGTCAGATTCAATCACAGGAAGTTTTATTTAATCATGGATGTTTTGTGCATTTCTCTTGCACAAATGGAAACTCTTTCCCCCCTCCCCCCTCTTAGTCTTGGAGAAGTTCAGCGTTTTGTACTTTGAAATAAGACCATCAAATCCATAACAAGGCTGGATGAGTTTCTGAAATACTTTCAAGCCGCCTTTGCTTTGATTTTATTTTTTATCAGTTGTTTTTGTGCTGCTCAGGAGAGGGCTGACTCGTGGGCTGATGTTTCCTATAAGGGCTTTATGCAGCTCTTGTAATTTATTAGACATTTGCAAGCAGAGCAGTAACACAATGCATTAACAGCCTATGGCAAATACCACTTTCACACGAGTTACTATTTTTCTTTAGCTTTCTTTTTATGAAATAATGGGTAAGCTTTAAAAAATCCCCACCAGTGGGATATGGGGCAGGTTGGATGGAATTACGGACTTGTGAGCTGGTTCCTGGTGGGTAACTGAGCAGCAGAACACCTGAGAGGTATTCTCAGACTGCTCCCTGTCTCCCCTTCAGAGCAAAGTTTCTGTTGAAGTTTGAGCGTTTTTAAGGAATAGAACCTTTTTTCTTTTCATCATAAGCCACAGGCACCACACAGAAAATGCTGCTGCTGGTGCTGTGTCCCACAGGGCTGGCCCAGGTGCTGCCCTGCCTGGGGAAGGGGTGCTGGGGGGGCACCACTCCCATGGAAACCCTCCAGAACTCCTCTCCCACTTCCCAAAGGAGGATTTCCCCGTGTAGGAGGGCACGGTGTGTTAGGGGAGTGTGTGTTAATTATCCAGCTCGTGTCCCACACAGCTGGGTAGGAGGATGGTCTTTCTTCTCCCTGCCCTACATAACTGATCTTCAGGCCTGGCTAAGGAGCTTTGTGTGTCTAGTGCTGATTGAGCCGTGGGGGCTGCCCCTTCTCCCCGCCCTGCTCTGCAGCAGAATCTGTGCCATGGCATTCATTTGTGGGGATTCAGGAGGCTCCCTGGTAATTGGCCTCGTTCTGCACTCCTTCCCCAGGAAAAGCAGAGCCTTGGGATGGCAGATCTGCTGCCATGCTCGTGTGAGAGGTGGCTCTGAAGGTGTTTCCTCCTTTCCTTCCATCACCGCTGTGTTCCTGCAGATTTCAGCAAGGACAAATGGCAGCTTATCTAATGTATTTTAAATAATTGTGGCTTTCTTGGTTCCATATGCTCTGTAATTTTGCCTGACTTAAAGCAAAGTTGTGCAGCTCCACAGTCTGATGGATCTGATCGAAGTTGTGCTTTTGTTCAGCAGATAGAGCAGGGCATCAGTCTCTGTTTGCTTTGCATTGCATTTATGAGCATAATAAAGTTATTGCCCTCGTTTTCACAGAGAGATTGTCCTGCATTAGCAAAAAAAGCCACATAAATTATTTGCAAATGAGTGGCTTGTTTTTGCCTATTGATTTCCCAGAAGTGGCAAAATGCTTTAGCTTATGTTCACGACTATTTATAAAATGTAAAACGTATTTTTCTCTCTGCCTCGTGGCACGGACAGGGAAGTTTGTTAAAGGATTAAAGGCTGCATCCTACTGTTCCTCCCTTCACCCTTCCACAGGCTTTTAAACGCTCTCCTTGACTGTATTTTCTATGCTTAACTTCATGCTAAATTCCAAAGGTACATGAAATAATCGTAGCTCTTTATTCCATAGCACCACATACGGCCCTTTTGGTCCCCTTAGGGGAAAAAATGCTGTAAAATGCAAACCTGTAGGTAGATTGGAAAGATACAGCTCTGTACCTTCCAGTTTCACCTCATTACCTCTTTTGTATGTGTAAGAACTGTTCTGCACTCCAGAATGATCATATTTTATACTGTTTAAATCTGACTCGGAGCTAGTAAATATTTTGGGCACACAGAGTAAACTAGTTAGTGTTTAACTTTGGCTTGCAGAAACCGAGATGATTCACAGTGTTAACATTTTAATTTCTTATTCATTCAGATTGCAATGGGAATGAATTAATTTTGGCATTTAAAATCATTAAGGATTTAAGTTCTTTTCCACCTTTCTTGTATAGTTTTCTCAGCACTTTTGAGAACATTTAAAATGCTGGAGTATTGTAAAAATATTTTGCATTCTGCTTGGGAAATAGGATGGTCTGTATCTGGAGCTTTCCTTTTCTCTAAAATAATATATTTGCAACAAATGTGAGCAAAAACTGCTGCGTGTGTAGAATGAACAGGAGCAATGTCACCTGAAGTACAGTCAGATGCAGTTGTAGCATTTTGAGTGCAGCAGAGCAATCTCTTGAGGAATGCTCGGTTAGGGAGGTCTGGCTGGTTTTATGTAGTTCAAAATTACTTGATCAAAGAATTTCGAGAAATAAAATGCAGAGCTAATCTTTATTGAAAATATACTTTTATTTTACTAGGTGACTTACTACTGTATAACACCCCTTATTTCGGGTTACATGTGCTCCTGCTGTAGGTCTCCCTATAATAAAGACATTTTTGGGTTTGCTTTGATGAAACTTCACAAGAGCCGTCTGTAGGGGAGAAATACAATTTCCCCTCTGCTTTAATTGTGCTCTGTCGTGTGTTTGGCTCAGTTAACCCAATCAAGGGAGCTGCATTCGGGGATCTGAGTGGATCTTATCAGCACTGGCCTCTGGCTCCTATTTTTCCCCCGGTGCCCGTTAGAGAATTAAAATGTGCTGGGCAGTTTTATTCTCCCTCTCGGCGCACGGAGCGGGGCAAGCGTGGTTTGGGGGCACGCAGCCGCATGGTTCTGTGCCTCAAAAAGGGGTCATGTCCTTATCAGTGACTGTAATTGATAACAAGGTGGTGGTTGGAGGCAGCCCGGTGACCTTGGCACCGCTTTCCTCACTCCCTCCTGCTTTGATGTGATCCGGCAGCTGCCGGGGATGCGCAGGTCAGGCAGAGGCAGCTGCCTGGCAGCGCCACGTTAAAACAGTTCTGACCCCCAAAAGTAACCAAAGTGCCCATATTTCTTCATTTAGCATAATTAATACCTTGTATTTCCACTGACTTTGATAAAATGAATATTCTCTCCCCCCCACCTCCCTTTTTTCCTTGATTATTTTATTCCCTGTAGCTTTCAGTAGTGATTGCAGGAGATCTGCAGTTAAAATGTTTTACAGACTCTGAAGACTTAACATGTTTGGGAAAAGCTCAGATCAAAAGTCTCAATTAGGTCGTAGCCTGGCAGGAAGCTTATGGCCACATTAAATTGGGAAAGTTATTTCATTTTTAGTATATTTGTGTTTTCAGTAGCCAGCGTAGTAAGCTGAAGGCAAAAAGACACATGTTGGAGCTCTCACCAAGGAAATCCTCCTGCTCTTATGAATTTGTAATTAGGCAAGATATGCACCATAACTACAAGTGCTCAGTGTTTAACGTGGATCCTTCTCGAGGAGAACTTTCTAAAACAGCAGCTGGAGGAGTTGATGAAATACTATTTTTTTTTTTTTCTTTTCTGTCATAAGCGTTGCCTGTGAATTATTACTGTCACCTTTTAAAACCACTCTATAAAAAGTAGCTGAGGAGGGAGTGCCTGGATCTGCGTGGATCAGCTCCGAGCAGCAGCCTGAGAGGTCTCTAACAGCGAACCTCAGAGCATCCACTCCAAACCCAGCCCTCAGCCGATGGCTTCATTTAAAAAACAACAACAAGGGCAAAGCGAGCCATCTGGAGGGCTGAGGTTTGCTGGGGGCCGGGGTGTTTGGAGCTGCTGGTGTCTCTTTTGGGGAGGCGAGCGAGGTGGGGAGGGCAGCGCGGTGCCCGCTCCGTGTGCCGCGGCACGGCGGCTGCAGAGGCAGAGCCTGGGAGAGATGAGCAGCACTGATTTGTTGTGATGAATGGAGCTCGGGGAGCTTGCTCCTGGAAGGCAAGAAATATATTTTATGCCATAACCGGATTTGATTCCTTTTTACCAATAAATTTTTGGATTGCGTTTAACAGCCAGATAAACGCGGAGCTTATTTTATTGCAGTTATGATTCTGGATATCTGTATTACATGTATTTCTATTGAACTTTGCATTAAGCACAGTAGATCTTCTCTGTCAACAAATAAATTAAACTTGGAGCAAGGAGTGTTTTCTTGTACGTGCCATGGGTCAGTTTTTGCAGCGTTTTTTTTGTTTTCCTGTGACAGCAGTATCAAAATACAATACCTGTGAGGTTTAAGTATCCTAAAATACTCCTTAAAGGAAGAGGTCCTGAGCTGTTCCCCCTGGCAGAGCCCTTTCATTAGTGTAGGGAAATCATCTTTGCTGTAAGTATTGCAGAAAAAAAAATCAGATTAATTATGCAGGCAGTGTTACTGTGTGCACAGAGCAACACAGAGATGGGCAGGAGGATGGACAAGGGGCCAGAAGTATTATCTCATTTTATTCCCAAAGTGTTGGGGTTCAACACTCCCCTTTTTAAACTTTAGAAGTATTTTATATATTAAATTTAATTCATCCTATACCTGAAGAATGTGCAAGACGAAGGAAAATTAAAACAGAAAATTGGTAGTGTTTGACCAGCTTGGTATTTTTACTCTGAAAACATCATCTCTTTTTGAACTAGCTGATCCTTGCTCAAATCCTGATTGGATTTCTCTAATTTAGGAGTTCTCACCCTTTTCCATACTTCACATCCCTTACCTTACTGAGCTTTCTCATCCATGTGAGGCTGTGGGGGTGGATTCCAGGTGCTGCCTTCTAGAAATTCCCAGCAAATGCCCAGCAGGGACAAGCTGGATTCAGCAGCACCAAAGCTGCTCTCACGGGCTGCACCTGCAGATTTGGCATCTCCTCCACCTTCATGGGAACTAAAATAATCCAAACTCTTCGTGTTGCATAAAATGTGGCTTCACTTTTCTTTTGTGGCTTGTTGATGAGTCTGAATTCCCTGTGAAATGGCTGGTAAAGGGAGGGGGGTGCATGATCCAAGTCTGGTAGAAACAAGTGAGTGTAAGTTAGGGCTGTTAGGGGAAGCAAGCTGCTTTCCAAAATCAGAGGAATCCCTGTTGGAATCTAAATTTCATCGAAGCTGCTGCTGCTTTGATGCTCTGAACGTCTGTCATGTGTCTCAGTGACCATGAATATGATTTGTGTGTGTCTGGGAAGTGTTGGGTGTTTGAGGTTTGTCAGTGCCTGTCATTACTGTTTGCTAATTCCGAGAGTGGCAAAAAAATAGGGAATAAAAAAAAATACCAAGGGATTTGTTCTCTTTTAGGGGATTCCTTCTCACCTGTGTTTGCAGCACTGCTGTTAAAAGCAGCAGCAGTGTGGAGGATATTTATTTATCCATCAGCCGGGCTGCTGTGAGGCTCAGCATGATGTGCTCCCATCCTTCCCCCTCCTGTGTGCCTGGTTTTGCACATGCTGGGCACAGGCATTCCCAACATGTGCATCACATCCAGGGAGCATCAGAGCTACTGTGTGCCTGAGCTACTGCACATCCCCAGGCTCTGTCAGCACCCTGCCCTGGCCAGCACAAAGCAAGTGTTTGCACAATCTGATTTTTAAACCAAAGCAAGGCTGGCTGAAATCTTGGGGGTCGCTGCTGCCACTGCCCCAAATCCCTTGGGAAGGGAGTTCTGGGCACTCTGCTCTTGGATCCACCACCCTGAGGGGCTGCACAGAGCCCTTTAGCTGGACATTTCACCCTTTCAGCTGGACATTTCCCCCCTACAGCTGGACATTCAGCCCCTTCCCTCTCCTACTTCACTGTATGTGAAGAGAAAAAAATGCTGCACTGAAAGAGAAAAAAACTGGGGCTCAAATCTTGGGGACATTTTAATAAGCATCTAACTTAAGTTGCAAGTGTTTTTAAGTCTGTGAAGCTGCTCTTATGCTTAATAATAAACATCTGTGTATTTTTTTCTACCCAAAGATTTCAGACAAGCCAATGTCTGAGGAGCTCACGGTTCAGCACAGATGATTTAAAGCTCAGGTCAGTATTAATGCACAGAACACTTGGGGAAGCAAAACCAGAAAACATCTAAGGAAACAGAGTGTTTCAGGGATGACATTAACAGTTCTGAGCAGGATATGTATCTGTGCTAGCATATTCTATGGAAGTGTTTAAAAAAAAATCAGTTCAGACATGGCAAATCCAGTATTTAAGTGTATTTTGTGCTAATTCTTTCAAAAGAAGCCTACATTCCAGCATGTCTTCATTCAGTAATTTAATTGGGATGTAGGTCTTTGAGCTAGTGGCTGATTAGAAAACATGACCTGCTTGAGAGATCAAGAAGGTAAATTGATAAATGTTGTAGCAAAGGTTAGTAATGTGTGAGAGAGTAGAAGCTGCTCTGGGCTTTGAATCACTGATCAAGGTCAGCTGCAGTTCATTAAAACCTTTAGAGATTTAGATTCGCTGTAAATATACCCACATACCATAGTTTATCTTGTAAATCCTGCATACTGTTGGTTAGGAAGATTGCACATTATAGCAGAGGTTTTATGGTAGCACATTTACACCGAGGTGCAGAGCCAAGTTCAAATATTTCAGTTAGAAAAGCAGGATGGACACGGGTGATGAGACTCGGATTCACACCCCCATATTTTGTATTTAGTCTTTTAAGGCACACCTGGGTTTGTGCCCATGCTGTCCTGTAGGTTAAAGAGTTTTTCCTTCCCTGGAGTGTCTGTGGAGCACAGCTGTGTGCTCGTCCTGGCTCCCAGCTGGAATGGGAAGGAGCCCTGCTGCTCCCATCCTTATCAGATCCAGGGCCTCTGTTCCCCTCATCAGGCTGCTCTGTGTCTGTTTCAAGTTTCCAGCTGGAACAGGGGTATGGTACATGTTTTTGAGGTGACATCTCACTGCTGAGCTGAGCAGGACAGTGTTCTGTTTTCTGCTGTGCCAGAGCCCGGCCGTGCCAGCCACTGTCCCATCCCTGTCCTTGGGCTCTGCTCCAGCCCCTGCATTCCTGACCTCTCACTCTCTGCTAACTCATCTTTTGGTGGTTATGGTCCTCAGGAACCTCGCTCTCTTCTGGATGGTCCATCCTCATTATTGCTGTCCAGGTTTCTTCCCTCTCTTTCCAAAAGCATGACATTTGAAGGCTGTGTAAAGACTTTTTTCACAGTCCTGTTTGGCCAGCGTGGCCCGCTGGTCTCTTCCAGTTCATCCTGACTGTGCTGGAGCTTGTTTGGATGCTGTCACCTGTTTGGGGTCACTCCCCTGCTCTCTGCCTGTGTCACCAGTGCCAGGCCCTGACCCACAGCCTGACTCTGTGGAGCAAATGTCCCACAGCTTTATGTGCACTTCACATGGTTGTATTGCTCAGGGAAGTGCATTTGCTGGTATCCTGGGAAGAGCAGAGAAATGTTCTTTAAAACTTGACCAAATACCTCTCCATGAGCTTCTTCGTGGCTCAAATCTGTTGCCACGAGGTTAAAGTGATGTTCAATCTACTAAAAAAAAGTGCCTAACAGAAATACTTTGAAAGTACTTTTCTTGAAGCATAACTGTGAATCACTTTGAGCTTAATGGTTTTTTAAAAAAATCTAGAACAAAAGAGTTTTTTCCCTACAACAGCTGTGCACTTTTATTAAAAATTTAAAGAAATCTTATGTGTCTAATCCTTTGAGCGGATGTGTAATTACTTGGCTTGGGCTCTTACACATGGATAACCTAGCTGTACTGTGAGACAAGATTCTTATGTTTAATTTAAAGAATCATGGGTGTGCTTTGGAGATTATCAACACCAAGCCTCATAAAGGAACACAAACCCAGAACAACTATTCTACATTGTCATTTGTTATACAGATGTTACAAACCGTCTGACGAGCAGATAGTGCAGGTTGCAATAGATTAGCAAATGATAGCGGGGTATGGAGAATAAAAAATGGGGAGAAATGGCTTTTTGGGATGTTTTCACCTGCCCAACGTTTAGATTTTCCTCCTGTGGTTGGGTATTTGCGTTTAATATGTGTTTGCTTTAGGTGAACCTGTTGCTTTTATAATCGGTTATTCAAAGTGAGTTATCACCTCCTTTGATTGGTTATTTGATAAAAAGCCCCATCAGCAACGTCCTGGGGCTTGAATCTGCCCTGGGTGTAAATGCAGCTGCATTAAAATGAGTTTAGTATTTGTCACAATACAACTGCCACAGGTTAGATGCTTTAAAAATTCATGTATTTTAAAGGTCCGAGGAAATGACCATCCATAAGCAGTTAAACCCCAGCTCGTTTTCCTTTAGGTTATTTTATCAGGATATGTACATTAGGTACTTCTATCAGAATATGATTCATTATTTAAAATGGTGAAGAATTAACCCACATCTGAAATGAATTATGATCTCTTTCAATCAAGTTTGAGGTATCAGTCAAAATCACCCCTGTGTGAGCAGGTACAACTCCATTGAAGTCAAGTCTGCTTACAATCAAGCTGATTTTAGCCAAGGGACATTTTTTCCTGATTTTCTTTCTTTTTCTTCCCTTTATCCCCCACCCTTAGTAATCTCCTTCGTATTAGTTGCTTTTTTTTTTCTCTTACATTTGGTTGTAGTCACTTGGGGAGGACAAACACATATCATACAATTTTCTTCCCTGGAAATCATGTGTGCACATTATTTTCAAAATCTGTATTACAAAGTCTTTTATCCTTTTATTAGTTTAGTACTTAAGCCCTAGACATAAGAAAGAAGCCTATCAGTGAAAATCAATTGAAATGCAGTTAGATACAGATCTGATGTACTGGGCAAGGAGGCTTAGGCACGGCACAATAAAATCAATTAAAGCCTTTCCAGCCCCACAGAGCTTTACCCATCCAATCACTTTTCACACATTCCCTCCATTAGTTTTGCAAGAGGTTTTGGGTTTTTTTTAATATGAATTATGATGAATGAGACCCTTGTTATGAATATATAGATGGGTCATTACCCTACCAAACCCAGACTGTGCTGGTGCTTAGTGATTAAGGCTTTCTGCTGCTACTGTCAATAAAGTTCAAATCCCTCCGCCTCAATCTATGATAGGGAAGCTGCAGCCATTGTTGTCTAATTCACTTAACAATGTTTTAATTGTGATTTGGGTTTGTTCGTCACAATAATTTACATAAACCCTTTTGTATTTGTGAATAATTTGGATTAGTCATCAAGCTTAAGGAATGTAACAGATCAAATAAACAAAAGGGAAATAATAATATATGTTTAAAAAAAAAAAAAAAAGAGGCACCAGGCCTACCCAGACAGATGTGAAGAGCAGATTAACAGCTAGTTGTGTATGATGCCAAGAAATGAAATATTTTGGATTGAGAAGTTAAATATGTACAAAGTGCAGGTTGGGTCCCGGGGCAGAGGTGGAACACCTTACTCCCAAACCTCTTTTTGCCTTCTGGGAATGGATGGCTTGGCCAAATTTGAATTTAAACCTTAAATATCAGCCAAGCCAGGGACAAGTGGCCAGACTGCTGTGGTATATGAATGTTTATGCAAATGAAGATGCAATAAAACAAGGCTCCTTCAAAAATCTGCCCCAGTAAATTAGCGGAAAATGCACCGCCATAAACAGCTGTTGCATTTTAATCAAGCATCTGTAGAGTATATTTTGCTTTGTGTTACAAACAAAACAAAACAAAAAACACCCAGATTGCAGCAACCTCATTTTATATTCAGAAATTAACCCGTTCTGCACTGCTCAAAAAGAGGAATTCCCAGGTCACAGCTTTGATGCACTGAGGGGGCAGAAGGATGTTGAACTCACTGACTTTCAGGTTACCTGGTTTAATTTTAAAAAGCAACGCTTCTGGCTGGAGGAATAATTATAAATTTTCGTTGTCTGTAATTTTTGGGAGGTTTTTGTCATGTGATCTTGTACTTTGTAACACAATTTGTACTGAAACAGCTCCAAACAGGTTTCAAGTGGGTCTCTTCTGCACTCCTGGCTTCGCACAAATTAGAATTAATCTTGCAAAACAGTTCAGCTGTCAGGGCTGGTTAGAAAACATCCTTTTTACGAACATGATAGGAAATGGTGCATCTTGGTTTCCAAAGAGTTAATAAACACCCCGAGCCGTGCTGATCTTGTAGCTTTAGCGAGCCTTAATCTGTAAGCTTGATTACCTCCTAACCCTCAGTCGCCTGCCTCCCTCCTAACACAGCGGGAGTTTTACGGCAGCATTAGTGGCATTTTGCCCAGCTTTGGCTTTAGGGAAATCATTCAGTGAGAAAGAAAAGCAGAAGGACTGGATCTGTCTGCTGCTGCGAGGTCATTAACACACGGCCCGGCCGGGCGGCGCTGGCAGTGCCACCGCCACCCAACGGGTACCGCCACCGTCCCCCGGCCCCCTGGGCTGCGGGGATCCCACCCAGATCCCACCCCAAAACCAGCATCCAGGCCAGCGTTGTTTTCCTTAAATCATCTCCACAGCATATGGGCATCGGCCTGTGTGTGTCTTGGTCCTTCTAAGAGCAATATTCCTCCAGATTTATGTGCTCCGGGCTCTTTGTGCACACCAAGGCAGACAGGAATATTTAGTGGAGTTTGCTCTCACTCCAGGAAAAACTCACAAATGGGAATAACTCTTCCTCGTGGCACAGGCTGGATGTCCTTTATTTGTAACGATGTGAGGAGCTGCCTTCTGCTGCTCTGCTCCTGAGGAGTTCCTTCTCCACAGGGAGTGGAGTTGTGACTTATTGGTTTCAGCAGTGCCGTGCAGTGGGTTTGATGACAGGGAGAAACAGTGGTCTGTGATGTTAGATGCAAATGGGAGCCCTCCAGAAGAGACTGAGATTCTACCTGGTCACCAGAATGTGAGATCTAAAACCGGTCAGGGGTTTTGTATTGTCGGCAAGTAATTTTGTCACCATCCTAATTAAAACTTACTGCATCACTTATAACCTGGGTGTTTGTTAAAGGGACAAATGTGTGAGACTGATCTGAAATTAAACCCACGAGGCCCCCAACTCTTGGCTGAGGTGTGTCCTGGGGAGAGCCCTGTGTCTCTGACTCCTCTCTTACAGCAGAAGCAGAGGGGTAACATGCACCTTCCCCGTGGTGTTTCCTGCCCTTCTCTGGTGGCTGTTCAGAAATGGCTTTGGACTCACCAGCATTCACCAGTTCTTCTGGCAACATGTTGGCTTAGGAACCAAAACCAAATTGCATGAACTCTAATTTGGATTTCTGGAGTGAAGCTGTTTGGGTTGGTAACCTGTTGTCCACAGGGGCTGGTAACAGGACTTGGCTGTGAGAGGTGTCCAGGGAGCTTGAAGGCACCAGTGGCCACCTTGGCAGTGAGACAAAGCTCTTTTAGAGCCCCTCATTCATCTGGAATTTGTCCCTATCATTGGTGCAAATGTGTCCCTCCATGCTTTGTTGTTCTCAGTGGGAATTCAGACTTAAACCCCTCAGGTGTTCCCTGACAGATTCAGGAGGGACTTCCCAAATGTTGGTCAAGGACACACCTCATCATCCTCACCTCCCTGGTGACAGGGCATCTTGCCTGTGGGCTTTAGCTGGCTTGTTTGCCGTGTTTATTTAATAAAAGTTCAGCCTTTGCAGCTGTTTTGAAACAGTAGGCATGTGTTTATCCTCCTTTCAGTGTGCTGTCAGCAAGTATTTCCTTAAAAATATCCTTATTGGGCCATCCCCTCCTCTGCCACCATCTGCAGACATCTCCTGTTATGCAGTGAGGTTGAGAGTGGTGGCCAAAAGGTGCTGAGGGAGCAACCCTGCAAATATATTAATACCTATTTCAAATATATTAATACCTATTTCTCCTTGAAATGTTGTCTTTGTCTAATAATATTCCACAGAAAGTGTTGATGCTCCCTGCCATCAAACCTCTCCTGTATTGTGCTGCTCCTGTGCTGCTCCTCATCAAATCTGCTGTGTTTTCCTTGAACTTGAAGGAATTTTTCTCCTCTCGTGGTGCAGGAGCAGCAAAGTGTCCCTGTCTGGGGAGAGAGGATGAGGATGGAGAACTTCTCTACTTGAAGTAGAAACAAGTGCCCTCATTAAATTCACAGCTTGGGTGACAGCATTTCCTTTACATTCTTGGGAAATAGTTGTGTGTGTTTAAATTAAGCTTTGAAGCTGTTGCTTTTTGTTCCACTTTTAGCCTCTTTGATAGATTAAAATATATTCAAATATCAGGTCAAATGAGAGGGTGATACTGGTGTTGATGGCAGAAATGATATTCCAGGTAACTCTGGATATACACAGTGACCTGTCCCTGCTTCACACCTGTAAATAAATTTTGGTAGCTGGGTTCAGTGTTTCTGTATATATTTCCTTTAACAACCCACAGAAGTGATCTATTTAGTGTCCTGGGTGTAGCAATTCCCAGCAATATAAAATAAATCCTTTGGGAAATGGAGAAATTGTATTTTCCTTAATGCCCTTCCAAGAACCAGACACACACTGCACTGAGCTGGGTTGGTTTAAAAGGGTTTTTTAAAAGATTTCTTGTTTTTTAAAGAGGGGTTGCTTCAAAGTTTTGACTTCCAGCTACTGATAGCTAAGAATAAATACAGACTGTTTGCATATAAATTGCATTTGAGTTTGAAATCTTTTGATATCAGCCTGCAGTTTTGCACTGTTGTACAATGCTTGCCAGCATTTAATATCCTCTGTCTTTTCGGTGACCAAGCCGTGACCTTTCAAAATAAAAGTTGCAGATCGGAAGTAACTGGCTGAGAATTAGTGCTTGGTATATTCCAGTTTACATAGAAATGTCCTCAGTTAAAATATGGTTCATTCATCGGTCAAACCGTCCTTACTTCCTTTAATTGAATTAAGATGGGCAAACGAGAGATGTGTGCAAGGCAGAAAGAATTCTTTTGCAAATCACTGTTATCCTTTCGATAGTGTAAAACGAATCAATTAGAAACATGGCAAAGCATCTTTGACACAGGCACAACTTGGAAGCAGGGAATATTTCCTAAAAGTGGAAATTTAAATGGAAAATAGGGGAGTGGAAATTAGGTTTTGCAATTGCACGTAATCCGATTTTTCTTTTTGGAGAAAGACAGATGACTGTTATTTGACCATATTTTATAGGTTGTTACATCTACTGTAATCACTTTTAGAACTTGTTCCTTTAGGAACATGTTCATGGGCCTTCTGCTTCATCAAATTGTAGCAGCAACAATAAGAAAAAAAATATTTTAACTGATCACCATTAAATGCAAGATTTGCCTGTCGGTTGATAGGACTCTGAGAAAATCTTCCATTTTGCTGTTATATTTTCCTGCATTTCCTGATGAGCTGGTTCTCAGGAATCCACTGTTTTCCAGGGTGTGTGGGGTTTGTGCTCTTAGTGGCCTTTGCAGGATTTCACAGTCCCTTCACAAGTTGGTGGAGATGATCAGAAGATTTCCAGCTCGGAAATGTTTAAATCTGTCTGATATTTTTGCATTGGTGGTTTCCCCTATGTTTCCCCTCTGTGTTCCCATCTGAGCCATTGCCAGGGGCTGGCAGAGCGAGGGGTGACAGGCACCGTGTGTGGGGCTGGGGACTCCAAAAGGGAGCCCTCATACCCTACATCATTTATAATTTGAAATAATTCACATAAATTAAGCAAATCTGTATTTGCCATTGCAGTATCTTCAGTAAAAGATACAAATCTCGATCACAGGAGCTCCTGTTCTGGTGCAAAATAGGGCTGCATATATTGAAAATGTTAACTGTCGCTCTGTAATTCTCATCTGGATTAAAATTTAATTTGCCATAAATTTAGAAATAAATTACTTAATTAAAAAAACCCCCCACATTATTTTTTCTAAGAGATGGGTGCAATTTCAGAGTCTGTCCTTTTGTCTTATTTTTATACAAAGCATTCCAACAGGTTTTTGCTCTTTTAAAAGTTTATTTTGGTTAACTGGTGGACAGCATGGAGAACTAGAGTTTTCACAGTGCCTCACAGCCAGGGACTTTCAAAAACCTTTATTTTCATCATGAGCCACATGGTTTTTCACTTGGAAGCTTTTAGAAAACAGGCTGTTCTGCTTGATCTGTGCTGCAGGAGATTTTAATGGGTTTTTTTTGTATTTGAAGGAGTACCTTGGAAGGTAGAAAATCCAACTGTGGTCTGATGCTAATGGCAAACCTTATCCAGCAGCTGCCTTAATTTGGGTCGGTTTCCTTATTGGAAGCTTTTTGTTTGTCCCACAAAAACAGAGGAAAAGAAGAAAACCAGCACAAATGACACGAGCCCTGCAAGAAGCTCTGAGCACATTAACACCAGATTTGGAGTTATTTATTGATGGGTTTGCCCACTGGCGGTGTAAAATGTGTGTCAGTTGTCATCACCAGTAACAATTTCAGCACATTGTGTTCCTTTTTTATTTACACCAGTGGCAACACGCTTATAAACACCGTCACCAGGGGTGGGTCAGGAGGTCAGAGCTCGGGGTTAAGAATGGAAAGGGTCATCAGCTATTAACCTAAGTTTAGCAGCAAATAGTGCAGCCCTGGCCGTGCCGGGGCCTCAGCACCTTCCAGACTCAGGAAAACTTCTGTATCTCAGAGATTTCGGCTGTAAAAGGTTTTTTTAGAGTTTGAATTTTAAGGTTTTTGGGAGGGTAAAGTCTCATCTATTTTGTATCTATCCCTTTGTGTTTTTATGGGCTTCCTGATCTTTGCACTGAAAAAAACCTCCTCATTTAGGGCTTAATTCTGTTTGGAGGAAGGGGGAGTGTTCCATTGGCTTCAGCGGGACAGAGTGGGGCTAATCCGACACGTCACAGAATAAAAATGATCATCAGCAGCAGTGATTGAAACCTGAACTCGGAACTGACAAGGTGGAGGCTTGTTATAAAACAAAAAAAGTGAAGTTTCCCACTTTTGTCAGTTTTTTAAGGAATGTGCACGCCCAGAAGAGACTGAAATAGGGGCTTGCAGCGGTGATGAGTAGTTGGGGTGAGCAGCCCGGCACGTTGAAGGGACCTGCCTTTGAGAAAGTGCAGCCCTCTAAAAACACTTCCCCTGAAGGTGTTTCCAAACGAGCTCTGAGAGGGAAAACACGGGAGTGCTGCCCAAAATATCCCGGGGATGGCTGTTACTCCCTTGTTTATTCAGAGCTCACCCGCTGCAACCGCGAGGCTTCAGGGGAGCGGAGAATTCCCCGAGGATCTCTCACCTCCTTGGCTTTTATAGATGCTGCTGCTTTTAATGCTCCAAAGGCAAAGTAATTTTTTATTGTATACTTTGTATACAGTGTTTTCTGGAACCGTTAAGGGGCTTAGAAATTCATGCCAAGGAGTGCAAGGCTTCCCCTCTTTCTCACACAGCGATGAAATCCATCAGTGCCGGTGAAAGAGACAAAACTGTTCCCATTAATGTTCCCTGTATTTACAAGTTACACTGTGTTTGGGCTCGTGTACAGCCCTCAACATCCCTTCAGCAGGGCGCACTCTGAGAGTGAATGTACCTGTTTGAAATTCCCTCTGTTCCCATCTTTTCCGTGCGTTTGACACAGCGGGGTTTTCCCGGGAGCTCTCCGCCTCCTCTGCCAGGCAGCCTCTGCTGCAGCACAAAAGCCCTGTCCAGAAACCTTTAAAGAGAGCTGAAAATTCACAGTTGCAGTTAAACACGAGCTTAGTGTTTGCAAAGGTACCTCGTGGATTTGAATACACAGATCTAATGAATTTTAATGGGAATAAGCTTTGAATTATGTAAAATATAGTGAGATGTTCGGCTTGAACCAAACAAAAATAATCTTTTGAAGTAACATTTTAATACACAATTTGTCTAACATAGATAATTTATACAAGTTTCTTCCAACCCCAGGTCTGTTCCAGGAAACAGCACTTCTGCCAAAAAGCTTTTATTTTCCATACAGGATAAGGGGTTTTCTGGATTGTGCAGAAAAAGTTGTCCGAAGCTGCCTTTACATTCTCCCAGCCCTGTTGTTTGGATGTTGAGAATTTGGTTTGTAAATAAAACTTGCAGCCTGCCTCCAACGGAGCCTTTGCTCATCCATGAAGACGGGCAGAGTGTGATAGTCCTGAAAGAAGGATTTAATTCCTCGGCCGATACGTGCGAGGTAGCACTTATTGAGAGCAGGGGGCTGCATTATTTATAGACATTATATTTGCATAATACATGAAAGTAAAAAAAAGATATTTTTTGCCTTTTTTGTTCTGCGGGGAGTGCTGAAAGTCCAGCTTTTCCCCTCGAAACGAGCGAGTTCCCTGCCCTGGCGAGGGGTGAGCGGAGCAGGGCAGCCCCGGGCTCGGCGTTCGCTGGAATTGCTCCCTCGTTACTCACACGATTTTATGGAAATCTTTTCCAAGGCAGCATCAGCATTCTCAGTGAGTGTAACCTATGGGGGAGTTACAAAAGGCTGGGTTGTGTAACAGGGCCTACGTGTCTGGATTGCTGCAATCTGTGCACACCAATGGTGTTGCTATTAATTTTCTGAATCAAATCCTGTGCGAGGGGCCAGATGGCTTGGGAGCATCTTGTCATCCCGACCGCTGCAAACACATCCAGCCAGGAAAAAAAGAAGATTGAACTGTGATTTCACAGATTTTGCATTAGTTAATCTGGGATAGAGAGGCTTCAAAGATCCCATCAGTTAATTCTCTCAGCACTTGTGGAAATTTCTGGCACATTGTGCTAAAGCTGGTTTGAAATCCAAGCGGAGAATCAGCGCCTTAAAGGAGCTGATCTCCTGCATGTGCCCAAATTAAAAAAAAAGATAAAATAACCCCTCCCTTGTGTGGATTTGGGCTGAAGCTGATGTTTGAGAAAACACTTTGAATACTTTCAGCGTTATCCAAAGTAGTCGCTGAAACTGTCGGGATCTGTAATCGATTTCATTCCAAATGCTTCCACAAAGTGTTTGCTAAATTCAAATTTTTCCAACTCTACAAATTCTAAAGGTTTTTTTTTTTCCTTTTGGCTGGCTGTAATGCCACTTTCACCTTTGCAAACAGACCTACTAAATAATAATCACTTGCAATCTGTGAATTTCCCTCCCTTTATCAATTATTAAGTATCATAAACCTTCTGTTTGGATAATCTTGGCACCACTTTAAGCGTTAACAGTAAATTTATTTTTAATTAAATCTGTGCATTGAGAATAAAATGAGGCTCTTCTGCATACTAAACAGAACACATATGCCACCTCTACTTATTATCAAAAAATCTGATAATGCTTATGAAAGTTGTAAGGGCTGGATGGAGTTCATTGTCTGTGTCCCATTTAACTTCAGCAGTGTTGGGTAGTGAGGTGCCAGCCAAGGTGAGTGGCTGCTGTTGCTTCAGGAGGGTTTGTTGAGAGAATTCTTTTTTTACAGAGTATTTCTTTAATGGAGTTCAAAACTTGTGTTTCAGCATAGCTACAGGTGATGGGGAAACACAGATGTGCTCAGAGCAGTGCTTTGGGACATGGAGAAGGTGGTTTTCCTTCTCAGATGCATTTGATCTGAAAGTTCAAAATTGTTAGAGTAGAACCTTATGATATTATTATTATTATTATTACTACTACTACTATTATTATTATTATTAATATTATTATTATTATTTAGCTGCAGTTTTTCAAGAACTTCAGTGAAGATCCATCAGCTCGCAGTTCCACAGGAGGAAAACCAAGTCTAGAAAAAACAGTTCAGGATGTTTTGACAGCTCAGCTCAGGAAACTTTCTGCTACCAAATAAGAGGTGGCCGAGTGAAACTGCCTTTCCACGTGTGTTGCCATTAACCTTTTTGCTAATAGGAGCTGTATCTGAGGCGAAAATGCCTCTCCACGTGTGTTCCTGTTAAACTTTTTGCCGATCCGAGCGTCTGAAGCCGCCGAGCGCTTCTGCCGGGGACAGGAAGGCTCGGGCCAGCGCTGTGGATCTCATCATTTATTTTTCCTGAGCGCTGCTCCCAGCTCGGGGCTGGGGGGACTTTAGCCCAGAGGGAAACACCGGGGCAGCACTGGGCACCCATTGTGCTCCAGCTCGGGGCCGGGGCGCGTGAAGCTGTTTGCATAACGCGCTGCTCCGCCAGGGTCAGCCCCAGTCTGCGGCCGCCAGAAATGAAAAACATGCCCCAACCGGGCCGAGAGCAGGGTCAACAGCTGGCAAAGGATATGGCAATCATTTATATAAATATGCTTTCTCAAGCCCGCAAAAACAAAAAACCCAAAGCCAACAGCTGGGAAGGGTTGGAAGTAGCCCCAAGGCTGGTTAGTTCCCTTCCAGATGGGGAGGTTAGACCGGGGGTAGCCAGGCTGCTCCACATAGACTTCCGATTCGCATTAGGAATGAAAAGAGTGGAGGGAAGGAAAAAGGAAGAAAAGCTACAAGCATGACTGCTCTGTTTTTCACCTAACTTAATCAAATAAGTGAAGAGTTTCCGAGACGGAAGGCTTGCATTTATTGGTATTCACGCTCGGTTTTCTGTGTTTATCACGGTGTCTGATACACTCCTTAACTCTTTCAAAGGGGAGCAGATATATTCCAGAGAATAGTTTATATGCAATGTCATGGTCATTTGTAGACAGATTGAAGAATCATGTGAAGATTTATGCTCCGTTCATGTCTTCTGAGTGTTCATATCATCAGATTCAACAGAAGGAGAGACAAAGAAGTTGCTGGTCGTGTCTCTGAGTTCCAAATCACTGATACAGTTTGTTCCTCCTACAGTTTGCTTTTACCTGTACCTGTCCTCTTAGCGTGTTTTGATCTTTCCAGTCAAAGACTTTATTTGTCCAGAAACTTGGTCATTAGACGTTCTTTCCCTCAACATTGTTGCTATCCACATGGTGATGTCGGGGAGGGCCTTCCACAGTTGCTGCTGGTGTGTTTTGTGCTCATAAATTTTGCTTTCTGACTTTTCTTTCCTGCCATCCTGACCAGTGGTGTCAGGTCTTTGATGGTCGTGATGTCATTACTCAAGCATCCAAGTTGCAAACTGGGATTTCACTACTCCTTCATTCCTGAGGAGAGGATTCCTGTCCTTTCTGCTGCATGTGCAGATGCATAAAATCCCTCACGTGTGGCTAAAGCTTTATTTTCCATCTGCAGTTGTCCCCGAGCCTGGCAGGATTTGGAAACCAACTTGGGGTCCCACAAATTCGTCTTTTGGTTCTGTGGATAGTTATTTGCAGAGAGGTTAAGAAAGTTCTCAATATGTGAGCAGCATTGAGCTCTTCTAACTGGGAAATCACAGTTGCAGGGGAGAGAAGAATTTTCAGCCTCTGAATATCCAGAGTAATTACAGTGGGAAATAAGAAGTAAAGCTTGTGTTGGCTGTGTGTATATATTCATGTGGGTGATATGAATCTTCTGAATTTGATCTTATCTCTTTTCCTCTTGGAAAAGAGCAGTAAAACAAGGTAATTTAAAACTACCTGAACACATCCTTCCACCTTACTGCTGGGCCCTGAAGTCATAACCTCCTGACCTCGGAGGTTATGGGTCTAGTGCTTTTTATCCACCCTGATTTCCCCGTATCTGCCCACTTCCTCCTGACATTGGAGCCTTGTTATATAAGGAAATTGGAAACACCGACCAGCCTGTCCAGCAATCTCCTCTGGAGATAAGGGCACTGGTGCAAGAGGGCTGGTTTTAAATAGAAATGAGCACCCAGGGTATGGGGGGAGCTGAATTGGCTTTGCAGCGCCAGTTAGGAATGTATTTGCTGAAGAAATGACTCTATATTTTTACACAGATACATTTCTTCGACTTTTTTTTAAGTGAAAAACATACATTGAGATTTCTATAGCTTAAAAGAATGCACATAAAAATCAGAATATAAAAATCAGTGTACTTTGGAAGGGTTCTAATTCCATAAAGAATTGGCAGGAGGATTAATAGAAGTATTAATAAGCTGCTTGATTTCTTTTGCGGTTCCTTTCTCTGTTTTTTCCTCTTAACTCTTGTCTTTCTGAAGTGAGGTTTTGAAGATGAGGTGCGAGGGGTGCTCTCCCAGGTGGGTGGCTGAGCTGAGCTCGGGTACAAGGCAGTGAGTCCCATGGAAAGATTCAGTCTTGGAGGGGAAAAGAAAACAGGGTTCCATCAAATCCAAGCAGGGTTATTTCTTCTAAAGATTTTTGCTAGGCTTCTGTCTTGACAGAGTTAATTTTCTCAAGTGCCCACTTGTTCAGTTTCGTGAAACAGAGCTCGGTAGTTTGAGTGTGGAGTCTGAACAGGACAAGACGTTTAAAGCAGTAGATGGTGATGGTGTATCAAGTTAAAAACAGAGGCATGCGTTGTGTTGAAACACAAAATTGGTCATTAAGACATCTGCATTGAAGGCTCTCTGTTTACAAAATAATAATTCAGATAGACCACAAAAATTAAAGTATATGAAGCTTAATACATGCAAGGGTTACATTGAGGGTGGCAATTTTACTGCTGGAAACCCTCCCAAATAACAATGGTTGGGCCAACTGTGAGGAAACTACTGTAAATTTGTTTCTTTGCAGTGTTAGATAGAAGCAGAAAGCAAATTTAAAGAGAGAAAATTTAAAGTATTTCAAGTGTATTACGTGAAGTGACTGGTAGGAAGTGTCCAGGACTGGTGACATCCACGGGATGTGCTTGAAAAGTTTCAAGTCCAGAATCCAGGTCAAATCAACTTCTCTTCCAGGGCACACAATCAGCTTTACAAAACCTAACCGAGTCTGATTGTTCCTCCCTGTAACAAATGTGGTGCTTGGAGCAGGGAGAGCAGGGAAATGTTCCTTGAGGCCGAGCCAAGGGAAATGCAGAGCTGGGCTGAGAACGCGGCTTCCACGGCAATAATCTGCAGCTTCTCCACGAGGAACAGCCAGCACCTGGAACAGCAGGACACCATGGGAATGTCTGAGCTCCACCAGTTCCTTTTGAAGAGTATTTCAGGACAGTTTTAGCCTCGTTGGTAACAAATAAACAAATCCTGGTTCCTGAGAGATGGGGCGGGTTGGGATAGTCCCTAAATATCCTGGAGACGGGAGAGGCACGAGAATATCCCAAATGCAGAAGTGGAAGGAAGGGCTGTGTGCTAAACAAGAGTGGCAAAATGCTATCAGGCAGCAAGAGTTTTCCTTTGACATTGTGGTCGTTAAATAGTGCATTTATTGTCTGTTAATTAATATCTCTGGTTCTTGGAGCACAATTCTGAAGCACATAAGATGGATTAAGTGAGGTAAAATTTAACTTATGTACTGGCAGCTTTAAACATATTGTTGATTTAATCTCATTGAACTGCTCAACTGATCCATAGTACTGACCAAAACCTGACCAGGAAGGACCAGAGAAGAAGAAAAGAGTGAAAAATAAACTGTGCAGTAGCAGACATGCCCAAAGCTTCGTGGAATGAGTAAATAAGAAGATTTCATAAAATGAAACAGTCATTCCTTTCCAGAAGATTAACCAAATGGAAATGTTCAACATACAGGACTGGTTAATTAATAGTCAGGTCCATCAGTTCCCTGTAGGATTTTCCATTTAAGAAAGAGTCTCTCTTCTTAAAACAGAGCCAGGTGAAATGATTGAAGTTTGCACTACTGTGCCTTAATTATTTTGAGTCACTCTCGGGTTTCTGTAGTACTAACCTAACTTCTGGTCTCAGTGTTCTCCTTTTCCTTGCCCTTAGGATAAATTTCCTCTTCCTCCTGTTACAGTGATTGTAGAGTTCTTGTTAAATATGATCATAACCATATAGAAAATCCTGTTTCTATAAATGTAGTGTCAGAAGAATTAGTGCTTTGCTATGTGAATACACATAATGTTGGCCTCAGTTTTTTATTATTTGCTGTTAACTTGATCCTTACAAGTCCCCTATAAATGTAATTTCACTCCTTAATTATTCTTTAGCACTTCCCTGGATGAAATTTATACTGTGAATATTTTTCCTTAGTAGTCATCTTTGGGTTTGAAGCAGCAGAACCAGTGAAAATAATAACTTGAATGTAGCTTGAAGTCATTTCCTTCCTTCCTTTTCCTTGACACTTCAAATGCACACCTGCACTGGAGCCCCCTGGCAAAGGGGTTTCTGTGGTGGCCCAGTGGACCTTGGTGGTGGCCCAGTGGTGGCTGCAGGACTAGAAATGCCTTTAAGGGCAGTGTGAGTTTCATTGGCAAAATTTAAATCTTTAGCTGTTTACCAACGCCCCAAAACACCAAAACAAAATTCCTAAGGGTTTGGTTGGGTTGGTGATAAGGAAAACCATTTTAACCACACTGCGTTTGTCCAAAAGATCTAGAATTTGGATTCAGGAGTCATTTTAACAGAAACTTCTCCTTGAAAAAAAAAGCAGCAGAGTGAGACCAAAAGAAAGGATTCATAGTACAAAGCAGAAAAGGTAAAAGAAAAACTGCCCCCTCAAATGGAGTATTTCTTTATTCCTGCTTATTCCTCCAGTAGGAAGCAGGAAAACATTTGACTTTGTGATTGAACTTTGCTGGCTTCGTGGGGCAGCCTAAGGTTTAACAGGCGCTGAGCAAATTATTTCTTATTTAATCTCTCCCCCACCAACTGTGCTTATTCCAACTGCAGTGTCCCTTTTCTGCCACCTAAAGGAAGGAGTAGTGCCCCATGAGTTCTTCTCAAAAAACAAAAACTCTTTTCATCACTGTACACCAACTTTTTCTCCCCAATTCCTGTCAGTGTGGTGAACAGAGACACGGGACACTCAAAAGCCTCATCATAAACTGTCATTTAAACCCCAGCATTTTAACACAGATGTCATATATAAGAAATTTGGAAGGAATTTTTTTTTTTTATCGTGGTTGTGCAGCATATAGGCCACAGTCCAGCAGAGCACTTAGGTCCATGCTTAACTTCAAACATGAGAGAGCTGAAGTCAAGTATGTGCTTAAGTGTTTCCTTTGCATTTGCTGCCAGCGCCAGGACAGGGGTTTGGGTCCTACGGTAGCAGGTGAGTCATTCCATAAATCTCTCCATATTATGAAGTGATTGCATGACAACTTTTCAACTCCAAATAACCATTCCTGGCTTTTTTGGCACCAGATGAATTAAACTCTTGCTGTTTGTACGCGGGTTTGTAGTGTCTGTGTTTAAAAATGTGTAATTTCACCTTCTGGCTGTGCCAGTTCTCAGGTTGTTGGGCTTGTTTCTGTGTGTGAATTTAGAGCAAGAACTCGAAGCTCCATCCCTGAGATAAAAGCTCAGGCAGTATCAATCTGTGGGGAAATCCAACTGCAGAGAATTTCTCGATGATTTCACCGCTCATGCTCTGTTTGGTGAAACAGAACCAGGTATTGGAATGATCCGATGGATGAGTGTGTCATCCTGGCAGAGCTCCTCAGTTTGAAACCCTGTAGGTTTCCCCTGCTTTCCAAGAGTTTGGTTTGATTTTTAAATGAAGTTTGGGATGTGAAGAAGCCTAAATGAGCGAGGAGCCGTGTGCATCCCCGCCCTTTCCCAGCTGGGGTTTTGGCAAAGTGTCATTCCCGCTGTTAAACACGGTGACCTTGCTGCCTATGATTTACTAACTGTTTTACAAACATTTCCTCACTCTGTGAGGTTTGATATGTTCTCCATCCTCAACAGCTCAACAGAGCCACTCAACCACCGAGCCAAACCTGCCTTTGTTTACAGCTTTTCCGGAAATTTTCGCAGAGAAAAAAACTTTCTCCTTTTCCAATGTTTTATTTTTAAGTCAACACTTTCTATGGTTTATTTGTGCAAAGCAACATTCGGGTACAAGGTATTGCACCGTGTCCAAGTGGGAATTGCTGCCTTTCTAAAAATAAATTGGGGGTCATGTGAACCAGTGCAGAAAAATCTGAAGATACCAAATATTACAGGACCTTTACATTTGGTGGTTCTTTTTTCCATAATATTCTGGGCCTGGATTTTTCTGAACTTTTTTTTCCCACATTAGTTTCTATAATAGAGCATAACGTAAAATGATGGAACACAGGAAGGAATCTTCTTTTAAACAAAATTATCAGTGTTAAAAATAACAGTCCTATTTTCCCTCAGTGTACATTTTTTTCTTATAAAGGCTTTATTTAGTAGCCTCGCTATTAGATATAGCCGAAGAGTCCAATAATATTCAAGTGGCATTTTATTTCATTAAAATCTTAATTTTTCTAAATGCTAATTTGCCTCATGTGCCTTGAAGTCCCACAGATTTAATTTCATGTTTTGGGCAGGGAACTTGAAACTCGGGGCGCTTTGGAGAAGGAAATCAGGCAGCTGTGCCTGGCCTTTGCGTTGAAACTTAGCGCAAATTAAAATTAGAATGGGATGGGAATGTTTTTATTAAATGTTTTCACAGTGGAGATATGTTTCATGGAAATGGCCTTGTTTTGATGACAGTTTCTCAGGGTCAGGGTGGAATTTCTAGGGAAAAAAGGGGACAAGAATAACCTGGGCTGCCTGGGGAAGGGCAGCGGGGCTCCTCGTGCCCAGGTAGCCGGATGCTCCCAGGAGTGGGAATTTCTCTCTGTTCTCTCTTTTCCTTTTAAAACGTACATTTATTTAACATATTTATCATTTCTATTGAAAATGCTGCTAGTTTCAGCAGCAGGACAGACATACTGGCCTACAAAAAGTCCCTTTCAGTGTTCTTCATTCTGAAATATTGTTTCTCTCTGGTGTTTCAGACTAAGGAAATAAAAAGAGCTCTTTTATGGAATATTTTGTTGTAAATTGGCGATTGATGATACAAAAGACAAAGAAATTTAGGGAAGGCCGTGTCCTCTATTAGGTGTACAGGTCACTCAGGATTGGGTATTAGATTTAAATGTAGTTTCAAAGGAGAACTTAGTTTTCTTTTCAGTCCTGATCAGTTTGTTCTTTAACCTTTTATCCCACTGAATGTGTATTTTCACACATATCTGAATAATAAATGTTTTCTTTACATTTTACAGATTGGTAAAGTAAAATTTAAATGACCTAGAGAGGTGTTGACGTTGGACTCCTGCACGACAGGAATGGATATTGTTAAAATACCTCCTTGATCTGGTTGTGTTTCTGTCCCGTGGCTGTATTACATATATTGCATTTTTAATCCTGTGAAATACAAGTGAATTAGAATTCTAAATCTTCCTTTTAAATGCATTAGATTATTAATGCTGTTAAAGGAAATACCCACAAATGGAATTATTTCTGGAGGGTTTGTTTGCTTGTTTTAATCACTCAGAATCACTCAGGCATTCGAAGGGAATTTCTGTGCCAGGCTACCAAGTCAAAATGAGAGAAAGAACCTTCACCGAAGGAAAACAACCTTTAGATACTGATGAAAAATACTTAGAAAACACTTTGTGTCTAGAAATTACAGCTATTAATTTAATGTCTGTTATTTAACGCCGGTGTTAGGATGAAAGCTAGAAGGAAATGGGTTTGAATACTGAAGTAAATGATTATTTACTTCATGCAAATTAAGTAAATTCAAGTAAGTGAACGTTTTCTTCAGTTTCTAGACACATGTGGGATGGAAGAAAAAATAAAAGAAGGAAAACAGAAGTCACGTTGAGTGTGTTACAGCCCCACAGAGGCACAGGCTGCAGCAGTGCCAGTCCCTGGCTGCCAGAGCAGGGCAGTCCTGCATTCCCACTCTGGAAAAACCTATTTCCTGTTCCAGCTTGGTGTGAAAAATCGAAGAATAAGTGAGTGTTAGGCAGCACATGCTCAGCAAAGTGCTTAGAAGGGAGTGAAAGTGTCAAACGTTGAGTGCTGGGTTTGTGTGCCTGAGGATCTGGAAGGGCCGGCCCCGTGTTCACCCCGTGATCCGAACGTTGCGTGTGACTGCGGGGGCATCGCGGGCAGGGCCGTCCTAGGAACAAGGCTTCACTCAGATTCTTGAGGGTATTTGATCAACTGCTGCCTTTCTTGCTTTGTGCCCATCCTCCAAGCAGAAAATATCACTGAATTTTAATCTTGGATTGTCGTTTTCGTTCTGGTTTTATTGCAGTTGTTGTGATTAGAACAAGGAATGTTTACTGATGGATTCACTGACGTGAACCCTCTCAGGATCTGCTGCGTTTTTGTCTCTCTCTGAATATGCTTCTAAAATATTCTTGCACAGTTTGGAGGCTGTGTGACCTCGTACCACGAGAAACAGAGTAGACAAACCATCACCATCCTGCTGGATGTGCCTTGGCTGGATCTGGATTTAAATCCATAGTTCTGGTCATGTCCATCACCCCAGAAACAGGGAGAACAACCCAAGCCGTGTGTTTAGCAAGAGAAATTATTGATTAGTGACTTCTTTTAAAGTAGGTGTCCACAAATCTAGAAAGCAGGTCCAAGTCCTGACAACAGATGTGTTTCCGAAGGAATTTGGGATGAATCCTGATGGGAGAGTGGTGCAGGAAAGAGAAAGAGAAAATTATCCAGTTGCTTGTCCCTTGCTGCTGAGATCTCTGCAGCCAGCTCACCGCTGCTCTGCACATGCCTGTGGTTCCAGGGGATGATATAAGTAGTGTGGAGTGGTTTTGTTGCTATGGGAAAAGTGCTAAAAAAGGCTGGATCTCTTGTAGAGCTCGGATCCTTTGGGTATTTAATGTACAATTTCTGCAAAGGACACTCAGAATTATACCTCTGATTCTAAATTGCTTGAATGTTGAAACATATGGTCTTGTGTGCTGCTCACTAGGAAACAACTGGCTGTTTCCAAGCTGCCAAATTCAAATAAATTCGGGCTGTAGGAAGGGGGAATCTGCAGCAGCTCAGAGGAACTTTAAAAAGAGAGGGGTTTCTACTGAGAAGCCAACCTGACGTAAAGAAAAATGCTAATTAAACTTAGTGCCATATATCGGTAACAGATAATTAAATGTTAATAGCTGAGAAGTTTTTCAATTAAAAATGGACTGTTTGTGTCCTCTTGATTTCTTCAGGGGGCCGGGGCCGTGTCGCTGTCGTTTGTGCCGTTCCCTGCTACAGTAATCATTTTAATAAAATGCAATTATCTGCATAATTAATTTCTTTGACTGCTCTGCTGTGTCCTTCTCTTGCAGAGGCCAGAATGTCAAAGATCAAGTAGACTGGAGAAAATAAAAAATTCACATTGTGAAAGGATATAAAAAAATACTTGGAATTTCAATGCATTGGCTTCTATTTATCTCAAATGTCAAGGGCAGTGTAAAATGTATTTTTAAAATGTGTTTTTGTATGGTTTGAGCCCATTCTTGGCGTAGTTGCGAATCTAGAGGGGCCATTGTTCTTTGAGAGAGTTTGAGGGGGTTTCTTTGTACAAAGTGACAAAAAGAAGACTTGGAGTACTGGGCTGCCATTGTTCCTGTGCGGCGCTGTAAAATTTGATTTGAAATTAGGACCTCGGGGCAAGCTCTTCAATAGCCAGTTTTTATTTTCTGCCAGCATTTTAATCACTCTTGGGCTTAAAGTGGATGACCAACATAATGCCTCTATGTTTAATAGAACAGTTCATATCTTGAAGGCCAGTTAACTGAATTCAGGGATCTGTCATCTGCCCAACATTAGTCTTTTCTGTTTCCTGTCTATTTATGAAGATAGCTCTGCACTCCAGCCAGCTCTCAAAGAAGAGCAACTCTTTCTTTCTCTTTCCTTTTTTTTTTTCCCTTTCCTTTTTTTTTCCCCTCTGAATTTCTTCAGAGCACTGACATCTCTTTTAGTGATCCCTTAAAGGAGCCGGGCGGGTGCTGCAGTGTCAGGCCCCGTTACCGTCACCAGATGGGGCAGGGAGGGAGGGACAGATGGAAGAGTCAGATTTCCCAGTGAAACAGAAGGATGGGAAGGGAAAAGTGATACCTCAACCTTGTGCACCTGGTTGGGATTCACGTTCAGGGATGTGTAAGTAGGGAAAGGAGGAAAACTGGGGAGGAAATCGAGGTTTTAAAGAGCTGATGTCCTGGTCATGCTGCGCTGAGGAGAACAAGAGACTGCAGAGTGTTTGGTCAAATTCCAAGGCTGGTTTGATGTGTTTGGGTTATTTGGACACTCTGGATGGGTTCATCCTGGCAATCCATGTCCATGTTTGCTGGAGAGGTACCAGGCTCGTGGCCTGGCTGTTGGCTGCACGTGGAGGAGCTCAGACTGTTGGATGTCCTGTGAGGACAGCGGTGTGTCCGCAGGGAGGTCCTCGTGCGAATGAGGACTAAACCAGAGGTGTAGCTCAGGTTTAAACCCATTTAGTGAACAGGAAGAAGCACACAGGAGGTTTTACTGGTTTAGAAGGAGCTGCTCTGGGAGTTGTTTCTCCAGCACCACCCAGCTTGAGTTCCTTGTACCCGCCTGTGGGCATCACACAGGAGTTTGGTGGGGTTGTCAGGGTGGTTGTAGGTGAAGGTGACATTTCAGAAAGCAGCAGTACAGTGCAAAGTGCACTTTTCTAACAAAGACTTAAGGATTGGAACAGACGTTCCCTCAAAAATTTGGTTTGAGATTGCTGTGTGAGTGCTGATTGTGACAGCGTGACTGGGGAAAGGACTTCAGCCACGAGGCTCTTTCACACTGACCACTAACTGGTCATTAACTGGTGATGGTTTCTGATTGAGTTAAAATTGGTCAAAGCTGACACCAGTAGCCCAAAGCAGAAGGGAAAATGTTTCATATCCCATTACTAATTATGATCTGTGACACATTACAATTAATTCCTAGTAAGCTGAAATTTGGGGGTAGTTTGCCAGAAATGAAACAGCCTCAGACACAGATTAGGATATTTCAGTCATAATCATCTGATGCCTTTGTTGTCTTTATGTGTCTGAAATTAACAGAATCCAGCTTGTTTTCCACACTGTTCCTTGTGCAGATGCAGGAGCAGAGTGGCTCACCAGGGCTGGGGATCTAGGAGAGGTTAACATATTCAGCAGCATCAAGCAGAGCTTTTCATTCACGTTCAAATGGAGCTGTGTGGGTGGCTCCACAATGTGGGAAACGCTTTTCATTGAAGAATCTGAATATTTTGTAAGGAAGTGAATAGTTGCAAATAATCTTTTCTGTAACACTGAAATAAAGAACAAATGAGCTATTCTCAGAACATACTGAAGCGTTACTGTCCTCAGTGATTTAACAGAGCTATACAGAAAAAAATATTCCAAACTTGACAGATTCATATCCTAATCTTTTGCTCCTTCATCAGGAGACCGCGTGGTTGGTGTAGCTGATACTCATTAAAGCAGAAGGAGTTGAAAGGATACTTTTGCTCCAGCACTGCATTTTGGGAAATACAACTCAATTTCTTAAATTACAAATGTCAGATAGAACTCCAATAATCAGAGTGGGGCCCATGGGCTGGGTACATCCCCAAAACACCCAGCAGCTCATGTGTGCCAGAATTTTGGCTCTTGCCAGGCCACTGAGGAGACTTTGGGGCTTCATTTAAATATGTCAAAGCACTGGCACAGCTGCCTAAGGCAGGGATTTAAAGGATGTGTGGATGTGGCACTTGGGGACGTGGATTCCTCGTGGCTTTGGCAGTGGAACGGTTGGACCTGATGATCTTAGAGGGCTTTCCCAACCTCGGTGATTCTCTGCTAGAATGTAACAGTGAAATTCTGCTCTCATTATTTTCCTGAGTTCAAGTTTTTCCCTGGCTTGCCTATCCCTTGGAGCAGAGTTTGAAGGACAGGGCCAGACTTCAGGAGTCCCCAGATCCCAATCCACAGCCCTGCTCTCCTGCATTCCCCCCTGTGATCTCCAGCAGTGATGCTGCAGGGGTGAGGTGGGGCTTTCCCTGCAGTCTGCACACGTAAAGCACTGCAGGAATTCAGGGCAGCTGCTACAGCCCCGTGTGCTCTGTGCTCCCATGTAATAAAACTTCCAGCAACTCTGGGGGATCTCCAAGGCAAGGCTGAGTAGGTCAGCATCAACCTTCACTAAACGTGATTAACTTTATCCATCTCCTGGTGTATTTCTTTCCAATCCACTCCAGTGCTTGATTTAATTTGCCTTTTATGTAAACTCCAAGATTTAGCTTCATTAGAATGATTGCAGGGATTCCCTGCTCACGGCCGGCTGCTTTCCTGATCCCTCGGGGGTTCCTACCAACCCTTCCAGTCTGGTGATGTGGGGGCAAAACTGCAGGGCATGGAAGAGCTGTCATGGAAAAGTTGTTTGGAGAGGAAATCTAGTTGGAATCCTGCTTGGGAAAACGAGCAGCAGGTTAGATCTGGTGGGAAGGAGAGGACTGGGACTCCAGTCAGGATCTCTGCTGGGATCCAGACTGGGGGAGCTTTGTGCCTGTTTTCCTGAGCATCCTGTGGATTAGGTGATCAGTAGTTACTCTTCTTCTTTTTTTTTTTATCAATTAAAGATTGGTTTTGAAGTAATTTTTAACAGATTTTGTAAAAACAGTAGTGCCCTTATTCTGAATTATCCATTTTTCCTCTCCCCAGAAATCCATCATGTGCTGCATGAGCCTTTAGTTGTTTTTACCTTTCTAACAAGTTCAAAACCCAGCCACAATTGTTTTCAAGCTTTAGGAGGTTAATATTGTGTAGACCATTTTAACCACCATTTTAAACTCAGTTTTCTCACCAAAAAAAAAGGACTTCTGGCTTTTTCCACAATATTAGATCTATCATATCAGAGTCCTTTATTGAATATTTTATTGACCGTCTGCTTGCCCTATGCTAACCTGCCTGACATCCAAAGTTTCTCCCTCTCTGGAGAGCCCATGTCAGTTCCCGTTAAGCAGCTGAGCATGAATTTTCCCCTCGTATTTCCTGTGGATAAACTCCATCCCAGCAGGAGGAACCTGGGCCCTGGTGCATCCCAGGGACAGCCAGAGCCAGCAGCAGCTCGGGGTGGATTTAAGGTGGCCTTGGCAGGGGTGGGCTCTGCACACGAGGATCTTCCCTTTGGGGCTTGCATCAGCATTTTGTATAATTTTGCTTTACACAGATGTAAAGGTATTGAAGAGGAAAATTTCTTCCCCTGGCAAGTTAATTACTTGACTTCTCATAGAAGCAAAGCTTGAAGCAAAAGGGAAGAGGAAAGTGCATCTTCTGCTTAAATTAGGCAACCTGTCCAGGAACAGGGGTTTGATGTACTGAGCTGTTGCAGTTTTAATTGTCTTAGTTAATTTTCCGAATTCTTTTATCTGTTACTAATATTTGCTTTTACTTTCTGCACAGCTTGCTTTTTAAACTGTATAATATTTAAAATCTACATTTTCTTTCTTCCTAGAAAACCAGAAAAAGGTGCTGTGTCCTGGCCACATAAACCCTTTGCTTGCAGAGTCTGTCCTGGCTGGGCATCTCTGAGAGCTCTGTGCTGAGCCCGCTGCCCTCTCAATAATGTGCCCATGGTTTTTTGCTGTGCTATGTGACATTTACTAAATAGTTTTAATATGAAATAGGTATAAATCTTTCGTAATTCCTTAGCTGACATGGTTGAAATAATGGACAATGTCATTATGTGCCTTCCTTCGTCTGCAATGATTGTTTGACAGACATTGTGGCGTCTCTGAGCAAAGCATCCAGGGCAAGGGAAAAGAGAATTTTCCTCCAAGCCATAAAATATTTTAGGCCACCTTTCATGGTGTGTTACTTTAATTTTTTTATTTTTTTTAAACAGAAACTCAAAATATTTAGAAAATTTGTTTTCTTTCAAGGAATGAGAATTCACACAAGAACTTAAAACTCTACCTGAGCTTTACTATTCCTGTAAAGCTCTCAGAAAAAAAAAGCAAATTTGGAAGAACAGATTGTTAGATTGTGTTTCTGGGTTTATTTTCATTGGGATGAGGTTGGAGGGGTGAACAAAGTTGGTTCGAATTATATCTCTGTGACTGCACTGTGTTGGCAGCAACGTGTCTCTAACTCAAAATGCAATAAGAAAGGGAGGAAATTTAATTTTTTTCTTGTGGTTATGGAGGTCTGTGGAGAAGGGGATCTGTGGGTGCAGTTCTTGGGACATGTGAGGGTTAGGCAGCTTTGGGGTTTTAGTGCCTTTCTTTTCCAAACTTGGTGTCAGATGTTGTAACTTAATTTATTTTCCCATTAGCTTTTGCTAATGATACTAAAACTTCTTTTAAAAGCTTTCCTAATTAATGATCTTCTTGCTCCCAAACAAAAACTATATTGTCTTTGAGAAGTGCCTGAGTATTTTAAAAACAACGGGCTGTTGGTAGGTTTTATTGCCTCATGAATTTAGGGTCAACACACCTATTATTTGCCAGAGTTAATTTGTGCTGGGTTATTGACTGTCGGGTTGTTGGGGATATCTGACTCTTGTAAAAGTTACACTCATCTCAAGTGGTTGTAATTTTATTCTTCGTGCTCTGGTGCCACAATATTTAGCTCATAAAAGAAGGGGAACAGTTGTACAAAGGCAGGTATTTAACTTCAGGCTGGTGAGAGAGAGGGAATGAGATGGTCATTATTCTTTGGATTCTGTCTAACACTGAATGGGTTTAACTTTCTTTTAGATAAGGAGAGGGCGAAAGACAACTTTGTTAAAATCATAAGACATGTAAAAAAGTACAAGATACTTAGTTTTAGAATTTGTAAGTTTTTAATCAGACCTCTCAGGTGGCTCTGGCTGAGCTGAGGATATGTCTAAGCGGAAGTGTGGCCACTTGCAAGGGGCTCAGTGGCACTAAAATAACCAACTTCCCCCCCAAAATAATGAGAGAGCTTAGTTTGATGTATAACTTTGTGTGTCAAGGTGAAAATATCCCCCTTGGACTCTCCAAACGGGAAGCACAACAGATAGTGAAGCTGGCAGTTGGTTTAAGAATCCCCTAAGAAACCATCCCTTCTGTGTTTACAATTCAGAATTAAATTGGGGAATTGTTCCTGCTGGTTTTCCAAGTGTCTCCTTCCATCCCAAATCTGAGCCCTATGTCCTCGTGGGGTAAAAACCAGAGTTTTCTATAAACCAGCCTTCAAATACACAGTGCCAAGCCCAGAGTCTCTCCCTGTGCCTTGCTCTCCGAACTCCAGTCGATAAAAAGTTCCTCAGCAGAATCCAAATTAGCACCAGGAAGTCATGACCTGTAATGTGGGAGTTGGAAAATATCCATTTATTCTGCAGGGTGCACTGGGAAATCACGTGTTCCTGTGTAGGAAATTCAGGAGAGTGGTGAGCTTGATCTTTTTATCCCAGTGTTTTCCCAATCCCCCCCTTTTTTTTTTTTTTATGCCCAAATATGTTATTATTCCTTTGCTTCATTCTGGGCTGACAGAAACAATTAAAAAATATTCCTCAGCCTGCTGGATCTGTGCAGATCCAGGGTGCACCTGACAGGAGTTTGCTCTGGGACCCTTAGCACAGCCACTTCCTATTAAGAAGTGGAGGGATACTCTGACCCCTAAACCCAGCACTGCTGAGCAGGTGGCAGTCTAATTCTTTGCTTGATTTGCAGCAAGCTCTGGCTTTTGGCCCTCTGCAGTGGATATTTATTGCATAAAGAGGAGGAAGCATCTGAGACTGGTTTAAGTCAAGTCTAAGGGCTTCCCTGCTGCCACAGCCATCCTGAGGAAGCACCTAAGGAATTAAAGCATCTCTGCTTTTCCTGCACTCAGCTGAGATGCACACGATCTCCTTTATAAATAACCACCCTAATCCTTCCTGGATTATTTTTGCTAGTTTATATTGGGTGTATAGCTTTTGAAACTGGAAAACCAGAAGCTGGCTCTGTTCATTTTCTCATGAAATTGTAGCCAGAGCAGTGAATTCATAGCTAAGCTCTTACTCAGTGGCTACTGTATTATAAATAACTCTTCACCTTGGCCCTGTTTCTCCAGCCATTACTCACTGTGAGTAGCACTTACTCACGAGCAGAGTAGCAGAGAAGTAGACAATTCTGCTGTCATTACTCACAGTTTTAGTACCCTGGCACATCAGGAGGTCTGTTTTCAAACAAGGCGTCGCTTTCCTCAGGAATTCCTACCTGGTAAGAATATACTTGCAAAAATTATCCCGGGGAATTAGTACTGAAGATCAATCAAAAATCAAAGCAGAGAAAAGTGGGGAGAAACTACAGCCTGGGATATTTGGAAGGGTGTATGCCTAAAAGTGGTGCTGTGGTTTTTCCTTGGGCACTGTGAGGAATGTGGAGCTGAGGAGCAGCTCGGGAGCACTGATGGGAGAGGCATCACCTCATCCCTCCTGCTTTCCCCTCGCCATCACTCTGCTTTGCTTTCAAAGTGTAAATTAACTTAAAGGTTCAAAGCTTTTGGGAAAGATTCCAGACCAGAGGTCATCTTTTCTGGGTGGTTTATTGGCTGGCCTGTGTTTGCCCACATCTCTAGTGTTTACCAGCTGAGGGAGTTTATGAAATTTTGATGCAGGAATTAGGTTGTTGCTCATCTTGTACCTTCTTGCTCATATTATTGACAGTACCACTGAACTGCTTGAGGCAGATAGTATCTCGGTGATCACTGTGCTATTTCAGCTCTCCACTGCTGACAACATCAGAAGTGTTTTAACAGGGTTTTAATGGGCAGCCTCTGTAGCTCCTTGGAGGGTTGCAAATAGCTGCCGTGAAAAACCTTTTCTGCCGCTCTGAGCTGACGTGCCCTCCTTTCCTTCACTTCCCTTCCCTTCCCCATCCAGCTGCTGCCTGTCTCTGTGGCTGCAGCACTGTTGACAAGTCCTCCTGATTTGGGCCAGGCACTGTGCAAGTCCCTGCATCTTTCAGGGGAGCTGTGAAGAGGAACAACACGGCTGCGAAACCGCTGGGAAGAGCAGGGAACCCAAACCGCGCCCACCAATCCCCTCCTCTGCAGCTCCTCCAGACACCATCAGACAGTTACACCCATGCACAACACGGGGCTTTCCCCTCTTGGTTTGTTGCTCACAACATGCTTTCCATGATACCCCAGAGCAAGACTTAATGATTTTGAAGCGAACAACCTTTATTTTTCAGCAGGAAGCAGAATAGGATGGAATAAATCCCCCCTTTCCCAAGACAAAGCGTTGATTTGATGGCAGCAGTTTCTAGCTGAGTGGTTGCCTTGCTCTGCTTGTTACCAGAAATGAGGCTTGGAGAACAGCTTTCTTTGGGCTATGGAAAAGCTTTTTCCTCCCTGTTTTGCTTAATATAACTATAATGTGCCCTTTATCACACTTCAACTTGAGTAATCCCAGTTTGGAAATAGTGCAGAAATACCCATGGGAAAAAGCACGAGAAACGTACATTATAAAAAACACACAGGCCGAGCTCAAAAGATCCACTGACATGTAAATTTAATTAAAAAATTAGAGGTTTTCAATGAGGGCTTGTGTCTTCAATTTACCAGTTTCCATGACTTCTTCAGCAAAAGTGTTTCTTTTTTGCATTCTTGGTGGAAAACACGCCGAGGGCTGTTACGGTCTCCAAGAAGAGTCTCTATTCTGTGTCACAGGGAAAAAATAAAATTGCCCAAAATATGTACACTTGAAATAAGTAAGACAAATATCCACTTTCCTGTTTTGCTTTATTTCTATCCTCTAACAAAAGTTAAACTTTCCAGTAACCAGCAGTGCATGAAAAAGCATGTCCTGACTGTGTGAATAAGCTTCCTTTTGATTGCATGTGCAAATTTCAGGGTATTTTGGTTCTTTCCATGAAAGCTGTGTGAGATTGAATAAAATAGTGGTGAGTGGGTGAGCAGAAGAAGAGCTGATGGCCAAAGGTAGAGGCTCATGATATAAAATATCACTATTCAAAGAGGATTCTGGCTCAAATAAGGGAATCCCAAAGTTTTATTATTGAAAATTATTAATTTCTTCGTCTACTGCCTGTTTAAAGGAAGAAATCCAAACAAGGGGGCCCCACCTTCCTTGCTGTGATGTCCCAGGACCAAGGGGTATCCAAAATCCAGATATTCTCCTCAATGTCCTCAGTCTTAAATCCTAAAGGGAAAATAAAACTCGAATCTCTTGGCTGCTAAAACTTAAAAGGAAAATCCCAAGGTCTTTGGATTAAATGCTTTCCTTAACTCTGTTCTTCCATCCACTCTTCTTTCAGCAAAGCCCCGTGCAGGCTGGACCTCTCAAATATCAGGGTATAGAAAAGCTACTTCTGCTTAATACCCATTATTTCAGTTTTTAATGCACTAAAGGCAGTGGTTTTTGTGATGCTTTCTTAAGTCCAGAGCAGCTGCTCGAAGGACCAAATCTTTAGGTTAAGAGAGAGGAAAAAACCTCTTGTCTCTGGAATTTCAGCCCCCCAGTAAATAAATGGAGGAGATGTTCAGAGCAGAGCTGTCACTTTCACACTTTCTGCCTCCAAGCTTGTGGGTTCTGCTGCAAGTTGCAGCACTGAAAACCACTGTGGTTTTTGTTTCTCTAACTTAATTAATAAAAACAATTCATCAGTAGCTGATGCCTTTCAGAGTGGTTTTTCCCTGAGTCAGCTTACTGGGGAAGAGGTTCATTATAAATTACAATTAGCAAAACAGAAAGAAATAGGCAGAATAAAGCTTCTGATGTGGTGGGCTTCTCTTAGCTGAGTTTATTTGAGGAAACTTGGAGGCAAAATGCTGCATTCTCGTTTATATACGTTGTTCCATTTATAAAATGGAAAAAAAGAGTTGAACTGAGCAAGAGCAGAAGGGACTAAGGGGAGGAAAAGGAACCAGTGCTGCTTTAGACTTATTTTTATGCAGATTGTTTGTCACCTGTGCTGGTTCAGTGGCTGCTTTGAAGTTAGTCTGGCATTAGTGTTGTGCCTTAGGCAAGGTTGTTTGCTGCCTCTCTGTCCGTGTTATTTCACTTGCTTTTATGTTCACTTCTATCTCATAGATTTGCTCTGCCAGTCTGGATATAGTTGTATGAAACTTGGCTTTTGGTTTTATCCTGCAACTTGTGCTCACCCCAGCCATCCTTTACCCTGCAGAAAGACACCTGCTGAATGAAAGGCATTGGATTGGCCTGGTCATTCCTGAATTTCCCATTAAAAAAAATGTAGTATCTTTAATCTTGTTTCTTAACACATTCTAAGCATGATCAAACCCAATTAGAAGTCAGAGGGTCACAGACACATTCATTCAAGAGGGGGAATCTGGTGTAATTATGCCTCTTACAGTTGGACTCCATGATCCTAGAGGTCTTTTCCAACCTAAATGATCCTGTGGCTCATCTGGATGCACAAAGTGATTCCAGTAGGTGTGTGAGGGTCTGCCTGCCCAATAGGTTTGGGCTGTGCAGGATCAGTACAGCGATTTAAGGGATGAATTCCTCACTGCAGCTGTTTCTTGAACATCATGGAACAAAAACCAGCCTGCAGTTGCACAGGTTATGTCACTGCTTGAATCCTTCCTGTCTCCTTTCCTTTATTCCCAAATATGTTTTTATCCCACGTATCTGGGGCCAGGCAAGGTGCTGCATAGCCAAAGGGCACTTCCTTACTTCAGGGCTGAAGAGGTCCCTTAAAAATAGACCCTGTGTGTAACTCTAGGTTCAATCACCCGAAGTAATTGCAAAGATTTCCTTATGTTGCATGTGCTTCTTCAGCACGTGGAGCAAATGTCAACTGCAGGGGCCTAATTTTTTAAAAAAGGCAAATAAAATGTCTCTTGTGCTTCCCTGAGATTCCCCGGTCCAGGGCACAGCACCCATCACCCCGGGTGCCCAGGCCAAGGCCACAGTGACAGACTGAGACTCTGGGTCATGCTTTGTAACATCCATTTGTATTTATGGCCTGATCCTGGAGGGTATTAAATGTATAAAATATGTATGTTTAAGTGATGTATTTGAATCTCCAAGTCACTCCACCGTTAATGTGCTTTTAAGTGTTTTCATGACGATGTGCTTAGGTAGGGACAAATTGAGCTTGTAGGGAAGTTTAGGGAAGATAAAATTTAGGATACCTCGAGCTTCTTCAGATGGATTTAGCAGCAGGAGGAGGCAGGGCTGGAGGGGGGCTTTCCTTACCAGTTATTTTGTCTCCAGCGTGGGCCAGTCAGGTATAAAATAGAGCAGCAGTGAGCAGCTGATCAGTGATGGCTTTGGCAGAGCTGGTGAGGGTGTCCCTGCTTGTGGCTCTGGCCATCCCAAACCTCTGCTGTGGCTCTGTGTTCTCCAGTGCCAGAGATGAGTTGACTCATCCTGCAAATATTTCCAGTCACATGCTGCAGAGCGTTTTAGGCAAATTTTGTTTAAGCAGCTGTCGGATGAAAACTATCAAAGCTCAGTTTTGTTCCTGGAGCTCTCAGAATATTCCTCATGGGTTCCCAGGGCTGAAAGCAGTCATGTGTGGCAAAGCCACACTGCCAGGCTCTTGTGCTCTGGAATTTAGAGGGAAATGAGGATCCTCTCCCTCTCGTTTACTTCCAGTGCTGCCTCTTCCTTTATTTCCGTGCGCTGAGGTCTCGCAGTCTTGGAACTGGGCAGCTCCTTTCTGAAATGCAATATTTACCCTGTGCCACTTCTGAGCCTGCGTCCTCAGCGACAGAATTGATTCAGTTGGTGCTGCTGCACTTTTAATGTTCCCTTTTATGTTCATGTTTGTTCCAACAGAGTGGCCACTAGCACAGACGACTTGAACTTGTATCACCCGCAAACTGACAACGCTGGAGCCACCAGTTTGTCATTATCCCTCCTAGTGTATCTGATTTAATTTTGCAACACTGGATTAATTCTTAAAATTGCAGTGCTTTTTGCTCGTTAATGGTCAGTAAATGATTCGGGGTGGGGAGGGGGTTGGTGGGGGAATGGAATTCATCAGTTTTGTAGTCGTTTTAATTCTTCTCGTTTTAAGTTGTTCTATAAATATGTCTTTATGGATGTAGTTTTACTAGCTTAAAAACATCTAATTGAAAACAGTTGCTTAAATCTCTTTGGATCAAGGAGGCAGTAATAAGCAAAGAGAGTATCTTATCCCTGCAATCCAGAAACGCTTAGTGACTGGTATACTCAGTGCATGTGTAATCAGCTTCTTGTTTCATCTAAAAACCTTAGCTCTTTTGGTGTGATTTAGTCCTTCCCCAGCAGCATGGTTTTCCTTGTCTGTAAGATTATCAATGAGTAAAACAAAATATATAAACCAAAAATGGCCTAAGAGACAGAAGTGTTGGGAGAACTCTCTCATTCCTTTGTGCCCTCTCGTCGTGGGGCTGGTGCGTTGTAGCACATCCAGGCCTTCATTTGGTTCTTGTAAATTACCATTTTGCTGTACATTATGTAATGTTATTCTTATGACTTAACATTTGCATCAGGCAGCCCTGATCTCTGCTATTTTGTAAGGCCCCCCAGCAGATGAAGCCGTGGCTCTTAGAGGAGATCAGCCTGGGCATTTACCTCCTGACGCTGCCTGGGAGTCCCAAAGCACTGAGCTCCCAGGGATAAGAGCTCGGATATACCTTTGCTTCCTGAATTCAGTGGGCTTGGGCTTGGCAAAGGGGGGGTTGTTGCTGTGATTTGGGTTGGGGGCCTTGAGCACTGTTTGTTTCATGTCAGAAATGTGGATCCTTTCTGGCTGATGAGATGTAATGACTGCAGATCCCCGTGCACGGTGGGGGGATGCTCGGATTATGTGAATGCTCTAAATTATGTTGTTAATACATTTAAACAAAAATTACTGATGACCACTCTGGCTGCTGGCCTGTTTTTTGAAGGCTCCTACCTGCGTCCCTCTGGTTTGAAATGTGGTCCCATTTTCCAAAGGGATCCTCAGAAAGTGCCCCACCAAACCTCAGAAGTCTGTAAATGATCTGTGGCTCGTTTCCAAGCGGGGAAGCCAGGGAAAGAAAGCCAGTCTGTGCTGGGAGAGAGGGAAGGAGAAACCACAAGTTTTCCTTCATGCAAGTGGGAAGTAAAACAGGTTAAATTACATAAGCTTTAGTGATCATTTTTGACATCTGTGCTCATTCGTCTGGGTTGGACTGTCCACGTGGTCCATTGTAACATCTCATTAGGAGCCATAATTACCAGAGGTGGTAATTTCATAAATCACAAGCCCACATTTAATAAGATTTCGTATATCTTATTCCTTAAACAGGCAAACTGTGCCATGGACTTTACTCAGAGAGTTGTGTCATTTTCCTTTTTTATTTATTTTCTTTTGAAACGTCACATAATTTCACACAAATTTATCAATCTGGAGGATTCAAGAGCTGTGGCAGCACCACAGGACTAAGGAGCACACACTTGTACAGCATCTGATTCTTTGTCCAGGGTTAAAACTCGGAGTTCAACCCCTGAAAATTCTTTTTCCAAGTCTTTGTGATAAGCAAGCAGCACTTCACACAAGGCCTTTGTTGGAAATCACCCGTGGTTTGGGGCTTTAAGAAATGCCTAAGTGTGTTCTGCCCATCTAAAAGCCATCCATTTCAAAAAATAATCAGACATCCTTTTTTTTCTTGTACATTTGTGTCATTCTGCGAATCAGAAGCATTTTGTGTGCTAAGGGCAATGTGCTTTGCTTTTGGAATTCCTGAGTTTCGCTAAAACCCTGGGGCATAGTTTGTTCAGGAGACCTGAGGTGACCTGTAAATGGGAGCTGCTGTGTCCCTTTGCTGCTTAGCAAGATCATTTTAAAGAGAAAGTGAAATGCAGTGTCCAGATATAATGTGATAACATCATAATCCAAAGAGAAAAGCAGTATTTTTATATTAGGTGACCTCTTGAAAGCACATTCCTCTAAGATGGGCAGCTTCCTCATTTGGAAATGACAAATCTCAGATGGAAAAAAAAACCTGGTGACTTTCCTGAACCCAAGGAAAATCCTTATGCAAGCAGGACTGGGGCTGAAGAGTTCCTGTGGAGGTTTGGATTCTGTGTTGCTGCTTTGGATGCTGAGCTCTCTGCAGGCAGGGAAGGTGTAGGAGGAAGGAATATCTGCTTTGGTTAGGATAATGTGCTGGTTGGGAACCAGCCTTTCCATTCTTCTGGCCTTAAAACCTTCATTTTTCCCCAAAATCCCAGTGATTGGCTGTCTATAAACACACTGATAATCTAAAAAATAATGAGGAGGGACCTGTTCCCTGTGCTCATTTCCCACGGAAACCAGGAAACGTCGTGTTTGAGCTCCTGAGCTGCTGTCTGCAGTTTAAGTCACCTTAAAATTAATTAAGAATCTTTATTGCTGTTGTCTTGGAGTTGGATTAGTTTCTAAACTCGGAGTATTTGAGCTTCCCTCAAGGGCAGGGTGAATCTGTGTCTCCCTGTGGATGGGGCGTGGTGAGGACCCTGAGCATCCCAAAGTCGTGTCTGTCCAGGGCAGCTCGTCCCATTCTGAGGTGCAAAATGCAGTTCTTGTACCAGCTGGGAATTTGGTGGAATTTGCCTCCATCTGACAGCGTTTCCAGATGGAAAGGAGCAACTGCCTGTTCCTGTATGGGGCCATTTCCATTCACTTCCACTGGGTTTGGGGCTGGGGAGGGGGATTGGCCGCTCTGTTTTCATAGCATGAGAACAGATGTTATTTCACTGCACTATCTGGAAGCTTTTCCTCACCCCCCGGCCCTGCTATAGGTGCTTGTCTTTTGAACCAAGACGAATTCCACTGGAAGTGTTAGAAAGTTCAGTTCCATTTCCAGGTTTTTTTAATGATTCCTCCCTTTCCTTGCACGGTGGGTTAGGAACGTGTTAAAGCCGGTGGTAAAGTAATTTATGAAGGGCAGCTGGAGTTCAAAAGGTTCAAATATACAAGTTCAGTTCCAGCATCGTTTGGATCTTCACACCTCGCTGTCCCAACAGAGAAACTGGATACGGAGTTTTTACAGGTTTTACTGTAAAAACTGAGCCCTCCAGAACTTTTAGTAACTAATGGATTTTGCAGGAGTGATTTGACTACCCTGGATGTCCATTAGCTGCTTTGCTTTGATGTCTTTGCTGGAAACCTAAATGGCTTTTACTTGCACTTTTTTTTTAGCAGTTCTATGTTTGCAGGAGATGTCTTTTGTATCACAGTAGCCGGTAGGAAAAAAAAGTGATGTACTGAAAAATTGTAGGAGCGTTTAATCACAGAATATCCTGACTAGAATTTAAACTGTGTGTTGTCAAGAAAGTTTCCATCTGTAGCTCACCAATCCCGAGCTGACTACACGCAGTTTTTTAATCTTCTGATTCTTGAATTCGTTCTTTTCTGTGTGGCTTTGGTGGTGTTAAAATTTCATCCTCAGCAGCTACATTGTATTGAATCTATATTTCTCTCCTTTCCCTGCTTGTCCTACTTTATTACTGGCAATGGGGTTTGAAATATCCTGAAAAATCTGTGTTTTCTAATATGGGGATGATTGATAAATCATCCTTTCTACCACATGAGTAGTTTAAGAAAGTTTCCTCTTGTATTTATTGAGCTGCCAGATACTTGGCATCATAAATTTAATATAATATACTGTTCCTATTAAAGATGCACACCATTGATGGGCAGCTCTTAAAAATATCTTGTTGATTTAAAAGAATTTTTCATCATTACGTTCTGTAGGTGCCGCTCACACTGAGTTTGTCTGTTTCCCATCACCAGTGAGAATTAACTTTGCACACTAATGCTAAGAGCAAACTTACTCTGTGTTGCAAAATAATACAGAATAAGAAAAAAAAACCTAAAAAAATCTATGGATATTCAGGTAAATGTGACAATTCTGCAAATTCTGCATGTGTTAAGACTGGCTGGCACAAGAGCAGAGGAGTGATCAAACCACTTCCATTTGGAGGAGGGGACATGGGAAGGGCTGGGGGTGTTTCTCCCTGTCAGACAAGGAGAAGGAGGAAGGAGGTGTTGGAGCTGGTGCGGTTCCCCACACAAGGGTTTTATTTTGTGGTGGAAAATCTAATCTTTCCGAGACCATTTCTCTTGGGTCTAAGTCTGAAGTCTGCTTTATATTGGGAGATTGGCATGAAATCCACAGCACTTAAGAGGATAAAGGCCTTTGTCTCCAAAATGTACATTTTTTTTGGAACTGTAAAGGCAGTGGAACAAGAAATGGTTTTAAGTATATAATGCTAAGATTCAACCTTGTAATCCTTTCTCAAGTAAAAATACGTTACAGATCAATTTTATCGATTCCTGTATTTTTTCCATGTGTTTGAGAGCATTCACTTCACAAAAAAGAGAACCTTCCACATTTAACTAATGATTGAAGAATTAAAAAAGTTAATTACAACTTATAAGGACGTACTGTCACTAATCAGAGTGGAATCTTCTGGTTCCTCTGTAGGCACCATTTGATTTCTGGGAGAAGCATGGGAGACTTTAATAATAAATTGAATAAAATACCATTTCTCTTATTGCCTTTCTTATTTGCATGGTCACTTTAAAGGACCCCAAAGCCTGTTTGTACATAGGACATTGGGCAGCTCCTCAGCTTCAAGGTAAATTAAATAATATTTTGAGAACTGTTGTGCTGTAAATAACCTGCAATGTTTGGAGCCTTTCTCTGCTTCCTTGAAATATTCCAAGAATATAGGAAGTACAGGAAATCATGGGAAGAAAACAGGGCAGGGTGAGGAAGGGAAGAGCTGAGGGAGGAAAAGGGGTGATGCAGGGTGGGGGGAGATGGATTTCTCTGGATGTGTCTGTTCAGCTTTCAGTCTGCAGGCAGAGGGGACAGAAGAGACAAATTAAGAAGTTTAAAAGGAATGAAAGGAGAAAAGACTTTTTCAGTAAATCCATTAGAAAATACCTCAGATAAATAGATGGAAACAGGAGCAGACCCCTGACTAATGTCAGTTCTTCTGGCACCACTGACTTAAATCAGTTTACACGAGCTCAGGATCAGGGCAGAATGGCTCAGACTGATTTTTAAACTTGAAATTCCAATTTCCTTGCTTAATATACCTAAATGCTATGTTTTCAACTTCATAGATTAATATGCAACAAAACTAGAGTAGCCACAGGTGCTCACACAGAGAGAGAAAAGTGATAAAATAGGTCAGATGTCTGATGGGCTTCGATGTCAAACTGCAAGAGAGGGAGGTTGGATGGGATATTGGGAAGGAATTCTGGCAGAGGTTTCCCACAGGAGCTGTGGCTGCCCCTGGATCCCTGGCAGTGTCCAAAGCCAGGTTGGATGGGCTTGGAGCAGCCTGGGATAGTGGAAGGTGTCCCTGCCCATGGCAGGGGGGGGATGGGATGAGGTTTAAGGTCCTTCCAACCCAAGCTCCTCTGGGATTCTCTGTTTCTATCTGTTTTTCCAAAAAGCCACACTCGTGGCTTCCCAAAAAGAACCACAGCCTGTGACATTTTTCAAGTGAGTTTTACTCCTCAAAATCCCTCACACACACACAGGTATTTATTGTGTTTGCACTCAGCTCTGGGGAAGGCAGCAGCAGCTTCCTGCTGGCCCTCGTGCAGCTCAAGTCCTTGACCAACAAAATTAAGGATTTTCTCTTCTTAAATGCCTCATTTTGACAGTTGGTTTGCTGGCCACTCTTTCACTTCCACTCAGATGTCAAATTTAGAGCAAACCATGGGCAGTGTGGGATGCATTTTTGGTCAGTGAGCAGCAAAGGGCTTTGCCCATCCCTCCTCCAGCGCTTTTAAGGCACCTCCTGGAGTCAGGCTGGAGTGCTTTTAAAGTGAGCCAGCATCACTTGGATGTGGGTGAGGTGCAGCAATTTGGGAATTGCTCCCAGCTGGTGGAGAAATGATTTCCAAGCAAGCTGGGTGGCTCTTTAACCGCTCTTCCCAGTAGAAATAAGCTAAAATATATAGAAATTGTTGCTTTGACAAATAATCTAACGAGCCACTCAACTTGCTTTATGTATTGAATGTAGTTGCTTGACAGTTATTATTATTTTCTAATGATATTAAGTTATAAATTATTAACAAGTGTTTAATTTCAGTCCAAACAGACCCAACAAAAGGGATTTGTGCAGTTATGAATTGCAGCAAAATACAAAATTGTTGAGCTTTTAGTAAACGCAAACTTGGAGACCCTGGTTATTTCTCCCTCTTTCAACAGCCAGTCATGAAACTTTCTTGCCCTTTTCACCTTTAAACTTCATTTGAACTTGGAAAGNAAAAAAGGGGAAAGAAAAGAAAAAGGGTGGGGGCTGGGGGGAGAGAAGCTCTGATTCTGTGTTACCGTAACAGTAACTCTGGCAAAATAATCCTCCTCTTGTGCATGAGTGTCTGCTACTGCTGCGGGGTAATCAGCTCACATGACATGCCTGGAGGCTAATGCTGGCCTGGGCTTTCTTTCTTTCTTTCTTTCCATTTTTTTAAAAGTCCGTATTTAAACAAAGGCTGATTATCCAAACAAGAATTTGGACTGCATCAGCTGGACCAGTTAAATTATAGTTAGTAAAACTTGGCACCTTCAGAGCTTGGAATGTTACGATTACAGCTGGATCCTCGTTTGGTAGGAGCCGTACAAAGTAATAAAAGTGGAGATTTTTATCTTTATAGGACATAGCTTAACTCTTTGAACGCAGAGGACTAAGTGCCAAATATTACAGTTAGTGCTCAGACACACAATTCCGGGCCAGGAAATGGGATAAACAGTTGGATCCATGCTCGTGTATCCATGCCAGCACTCGGGTGGATGCTGTGGCACTTGGAGTGGATGTTCATTATCCTCCAGGATTCCTCTGAGATAAGGACCGAGAATCCCAGCAGCAATTTGTTGTTGAACTCCCTCGTCTTCCTGTTGTCTTTTTGACAGCATTGCTGTGGTTTTATTTGAATTTCTCTTCTTTTCGTGTTTCCTGTTGCTGTGAAAAAGGTTTGTGTCCGTGTAGGATCTGGGTGATCCCTGGAATTGCTGTGATTTTCATCCCTCTGGAAAACTGTCTTCAGCACTGGCTTGAAATCCTGGTGGAGCTGCTCCAGGGTGGGCAGGAGGCAGGGGGTGTGAGGCAGAAGTTGGGTTTCGTTTTAACAAACTGCTGTTGACCATTCCAGGCTTGTTTTCCCTCCTCTCCTGCAGTGAGGGCTTGGCTTTGATTAGTCACTTGCAAAGCCGAACTTTGGCTTTCTGGCTGTGTAATAAATAGCTCTGGTTGCCAGTCAGAAAATGAAAGTTCTTCTCCTAAAATTAAACCAAGAGCCCTTATCATTAGCCTAGAACAAATCAATGCCTTTGCATTAATTCCCGTGGAGTGGGGCCAGTTGACAGCTTTCCCTGATGCAGCTCTGTGCATTGGTTTCTTTTTTAAGAAATTGTTTGTTGTTTGCATCTTCTGAAAACCTTCGTGAGGAATAAGGATTGAAATTCAAGCAACCAAGACTCTCCAGAGTGTTTGCAAGAGCCCACCTGCTAGATAATGTTTACCAGGCTGTACCTGGAGTTTTATCCTTGGTCTTCTTCGCACAGAATAAAAGTTCCCGTTCATTAAAGCGTGGAAAAGTTCATTTCCTTTCTCGTGGCAGTTTCACCCTGTCCCAGTGTGCTTTTGTCAGTGACAAATAATATGGATAACATGTGATTGCTGCAGCCACGATGCCGTGGGAGCTGGGAGAGCAGGGAGCAGCTCTGTCTGAATGGAAGGACGTGGCTTTTCTTGCCTTGAAAACGCAGAAGTTAAAAGATTTTTCATCAAGATAAACGTGCAGATCCATAAGGCGCAGCCTGGTCTGGGAGGAATGGTACCAACTGGAAGTAAGAAAGACCTAAGGAAAAATTACGAGTTAATATTTACTCTTTAATGACTGTTTTAATGGAGTGGCTTTACAACGTGACCTTCCCAGTGGTGGCTGCTCCAGAAGGGGGGATCTGTGGGCTCCTGGGAAGGAGCAGGATCCAACACTCGGCATTTTCCATGGCCGTGGCTCAAGGAAGGACTTCTCTCTCTGGAACCAGCACATTGGGCAGCTTTGATTTCTCAGGACTGGTTGAACACACAAAAATATTTGTAGCCTTCTGAGGGTAGCAGGGATGCAAATGGTTTGGGAGTTGTTTAAATCAGATTTCTCAGTACGGTCGGAGTCTTGGGTGAATGGAACAGCAGCCAAATCTGTTGGTTCTTGTGGGTTGATTGTTGTTTAAAGCTTAATTAAAGTAAGTTTTGCTTTAAAAGAAGGAGGAAAACTCAAATTAAATTTAGATATCTGTGATAACTCTGTAATGCAGCTTTTTTCTCACAAACTGTGCTTGGAATGGAGGTTTAGATAGATGGCCATAGCCGAAAATAATAATAAGGAAATTCTATTTATGCTGCAAGTTAAGAATTCCCATCACCGGCAAATCCTAATTTACTACTTCATCTGATTTCTGATGGGAAAAATCTAATTGCTTTTGTACTGGAAATAAAGTTGATTGAACTCTGAGTTTTTCCAGTGGCTCCAAAGGTTATTTCCCAAGCAGTGCTCTTTTACAAACTGCACTGGTCTTTAATTTATCTGCTTTTTTTCAGCAGATGAACGTTCAGTATTATTATATGTAGGGGAAGGGAGACTCTTAACTCTGATCTCTGGTGATGTATTGGTAGGTGGGACATTATTTGACTTCCAGAACTTCACATGAAATCTCCTATTAGAGATGTGATGGCAGAAACTCCCTCGAGATAGAACTGTGTGATACAGGGAGCAGCTAAATATCATTTCTGTGGGTTTCTTGCTTTCAAATAAAGCTCTGCAGTTTCTTTCTAGAAGGAAACACTTGAGGACTCCTGCTGCCTATAGGAACTGTTCAATCAGTATTAACAGGCAGCTTGTCAGGAGCACAATCCTTGGAAATACTGAGGAGGTCCCTGGGCTTTGAATAGCAAATGTCAGTCATGAAAAACAGAGATTTATTTGTGGTTTTTAATTTTCTAAAGAATTACAGAATTTCTGTAATTTTGTTACGTTTTTCTGTTTTTTGTTACGTAATTCTGTTACGTTTACGAAGCTAAAAATAAAAATTAAAATTTGTTTTGCCTTTTGTTTCCATGGAATCAGAAACAATTTACTCACATTTATTCCTGCTAGTAATTTCTGTTGATTTAATAATATCAGTAGACCTGACTAGTACCTGCTGGTGAGAGGAGAACTGATCACAGGCCAGGAACTTTATCACTCACCACAGTCTGCCTTGACAAACTATTTAACATGATCAGTAAAACCCAGCTTTTCTTGTGAGATATCCAACTCTCTCTGGTTTTGGCAAATCCCAAACTATTTGGAGCCTTGTGCTGCTGCAGGAAAGCTTTGCTTTGTAGCAATCCCAGGGAGAAAGGCTCAAAGCAAGGGTGGTGGTATCCCTCAAACTGGGATCAAACCTTCCAAACCTCAAAGATTTATACCCAAAGCTGCACTTGAAAGCTTAGGTGGGTTTTCCTTCTCACAGAACTTGTTTTCCCGTCGCTCTGGCAAATTCCACTGAGTCCTTTCTCCCAGCAGGAGTGGATCTGCCCTTGGAAAGGATTGCTGTGAGGAATGGTGCTGGATTTTGTAGGCATCAGCACTGGGAAGCAGCACGTTGCTGAAAATGAGTCAAAACTACCCAAATGGCTTTGGTTGGGTTTGCTTTACATGTGGAGGAATTACTTAATTGGTCGAATTACGTAGCTGGAGAAACCAGTTGTTTTTGTGATTATGGTGATGTTTGTGTCTGCCAAGAGACTTCCAATGCAGCAGGTTTAAACTGATGCAATTAGTAACGAAATTGAGATAATTAACCTATCCATTAATGAAGTGTGTGCACGCACACTGCCCTTAGTCCCTGGTTTGGGGTTGGGTTCTTTTCATTATCCTGCTACAGAAAGCAAATTTAGCTCCATATAATCTATATTTAAAGCATTTAGAGCCATAGAATATTTAAGTTGGAAAATACCTCTCAGATCAGGGAGTTCAAGCGTTCCCCAGCACTGCCAAGGCCACCACTAACCCACGTCCCCAGGTGCCATATCCACAAGGCATTTAAATCCCTCCAGGGATGGGCTTTCCATCACTGCCATGGGCAGCTGTGGCAAGGCTGGACAACCCTTAGAGTGAAGGAATTTTCCCAAATATCCAACCTAAACCTCTCCTGGTGCAGCTTGAGGACTCTCATCCTGTTTCTTGTTACCTGGGAGAAGAGATGAACCCCACCTTGCCCCAAACCTCCTTTTGCTGAGTTGCAGAGTGAGAAGGTCCCCCCTGAGCCTCCTTTTCTCCAGGCTGAGCTCCCCCAGCTCCCTCAGCCTCTCCCGGTGCTCCAGCCCCTTCTCCAGCTCCGTTCCCCTCTGGGATGAGCCCCTCTCTGCCAGGTGATGGGGTGGAATGTCCTCTTGAGGAGAACTTTGCTGATTCCTGGGGCTGGGGCTTCTCGTGGCTCTGCACCCCTCGGCCTGAGGTCAGTGTGCGGTTGCACTTTTGGAGGGATGATCCTCCAGGGAGGGATGGTTCCCATCAGAGAGCCCAGAGATTAACTGGCACATGGAACAAATCAGCTATTTTTGATAGCAGGGACCGTGATAAACACTGGACAGGGTTCCCCATAGTGTGGCTTGTTCAGTGCTCAGGGAGCAGTTCAGGAAGAGTCACCCATGACTGGTCTCAGTGCAGAACTCACAGGAGGCTCCTCCAAGACAAGGAGCTCTCTGGATAAACTCCTGTGTGCAGCACTATGGAAAATTTTACTCAGCAGTTGCCTTCCCTTGTAGTTGATTAATACAAGATTTCAGTGTTCCCAGTCCATTAATCTTCACAAGCACATCTGCATACTGAAAAATGTTTTTAAAAACAACATTAAAAAAAAAAAATTACAGGCGCTGATAATTCTGAAGATAAAAAGAACTTAAAAGAGTGACAGTAAACTGCAGTTCACTTGCATGATGTGAATCCCAATCCAACGTGAGAGAGGGGCTCTGCCACTTCAAATATTTTAATTGTATAAGAGGAAAACATTGAAAAGTGGTTGTTCTCCAGGCACTGGATGCAGTTCCCACTGCGAAATATCCTGGCCTGTGTTGTATCAAGTAAAAGTATCTTGCAAGTCAAAAAGGTATTAGGGAAGTGTTAGAGACATCACAGGAGGAGTTGGAGGTGAAGTTTGGGCTGTTGAGAAAGTTAATTACCCTGAAAAGGAATTAATAGTGGAGGTGTGTAAGAGTCGAATGCCAGGAGAGCAGGATTTGGGATTTAAGGAGCGCACAGCTAAAACTGGATAGCTGAGCTATTCTTTCCTAGCACATTTGTTGGTACAAACAGGGTAACAGTGATGTCCAGATGCCTGATATTTCCTGAAACTGAGGATTTTAAGGGTTCCCTTCACCTTCTGAAACTGCAGCTTAACGAACAGCAAACCCCATGGTTAGGTTTATGACCCTGGATTTCTATTTCTTTTAGCAAGTACTTTTCTAGTAAGGAGATACCTGGAAAGCCTGCCAGGTAACTTTGTGATCTCTTTCCCATTTATCCCAGCAGTACTGAAAGCCCTTATTGTGCAAGGCAGCATCTGCTTCGAGGGAAGACAGCACAACAAAACCTCCTGAACTCTGCTCAACACTACCAGGGGGGAATTGCTTTGTGAGGAATTTGGGGCTTACAGCTCAGGCAGGATCTTGCCATGAACCAACCTTCATTTGATGGGCTGGGACACTGCCAGGCACCTTCTGCCATCTCTGGGGACAGCTGTGACATCTCCAGGGCTGAATTCCTGCATCCCTTCCCCAGCCAAGCGCTTCCAGCCATGACACGAACAAAGCACCAAGAGCAAACCAAGCAGGGAAGGGCTGAAAATCTGGAAAATTCAGTTTAGCCCTTATTTAGTACAGATTTTTACTGAAAGTAGCTGGATCCTCAGTTCATTTAAAGAACTAATTTTCTAGATCCGAGTGTTTTTATAGCGAGGGGATGTTGTAAAGAAGTTGTTTATAATGGAGTTTTTAGGCATGGAACTTTTTGCCAGCCTAGTATCAGGAACGGTCTGGAAAAGCCTTCCAGTGGTGGTAGCTTAAGGAATGGGGGACCAGGGTGGGGGAGAAAACCTAATAAAAATAGCTGAGATCATTCAACAGTTATCAAGAAACAGATACTGCAATTTTATAACACTGAGCACTAAAAGTATATGCACTCTTAAAAGGCAATTAAAATGTATACTCCAAAACTATAAAACATTTTCTTTTCATCTGGAACATTGAGGGCAGATTACAACACATTAATAACGTTTTGTTTACAGTTCAGTTTCTGATGGCTTCCAAATGCAGTCTGTGTAGATTAACCAGAAGGAGTCCAGTTCTCTTTTAAGAGAGCTTGTAAAGGAAAGCAATGTGGTAAGATTGTTATGAAAAGCTGGTGTATTTAGGAAATAGCACTTAGCAGGGTCTCTCTGAATGGCTGCCAGGTCAGGAAGCTGAAGTGCAAGGCTTGGCCCTCGTTCAGGCCCCCCAGTCCCGGCTCCTTGACCACACAGTACGTCAGGAGCGAGGCCCGGCGAGCCAGGAGCCCCACCACGCCCCCGCCACTTGGCACACGCATTTTCACATAACCCAGGGCTCCGGGGGGAGGGAGGCACGCCGGGGCCGAGGGAACAGGCAGCTTATTAAAATAGAAATGGATAAATAAAACAGGCCTGGGAATGGAGCGGCGGCTCGGTCCCGCTGCCGAGGGCGCACGGCTCGGGGCCGGCCCTCGTCCCGCTGCTCCTCCTCACCCTCACCCTCTGCCTTCCCCAGGCCTGTGCCCGCTGCACCTCCCGCTGCAGGAGTGGAGGAGCACCAGGACATCGTCCCAAGATCCATATTAAATGGGGCAGGCAGCGACGGGACACAGGGGAATGGTCTTGAGCTGAAGGAGGGTAGATTTAGATCAGATACACGGAAGGAATTGTTCCCTCTCAGGTTCTGGCACAGGGTGCCCAGAGAAGCTGTGGCTGCCCCATCTCTGGAAGTGTCCAAGGCTGGGTTGGAGCAGCCTGGGATAGTGGAAGATGTGGACAGGCTGCCAGGGCAAACAGGTGCCTGAGCTCCTCTCCTGCCCTCAGTGTGGTTTATCCACTGTGAGAACTTCTCCACAGAGCCCTACAAACTCTTGTTCTCATCCCAAAGTGTTTCTTCCACGCAATATCTTCCTGGTTTTTATAATCACAGGAATGAGGGGAAACAGCATCGGCTGGAGTTAGTTTAGTTGATGATATCGTGGCTTCTGCCACTCCTGGGGACTTTTTCATTGCTGTTCTCTATTTGGAAAAGGTCAAAATGGGACACACTGCTGACCTAGCACACGATGTCCTTCTTCAGTATCTCTGCTGTCCACATCTCCCCCTTTTTCCCTGGCAGCCAGCTCTGTGTTAAGGAGAATAATGCAACATAGAAACTTTCTTTTTCTGCAGTGCTGCAATAGTGTATTTTATATTAAATGTAAAGAGAAAACAATTGCTCTCCAGTCACTCCTACATGAGAGCTGTCCTTTGGCTGTGCTTCATTTCACTGTGTAAGTGAATGCTGATCATTTGTACAGGCTGTTTGCAGGGCTCTCAAACCACTCCTCTGCCCTTAGAAATGGATCCCCTGGTTAGAAAAATCTGCTTTTCACAGCCACTAAGTTCACCTCAAAAATATTTTTATAGAGAAATGGGGGGAATAAAGTGTGTGGTTCCATTCAGTGCTTGGGTCCCTAATAACTCCTGCCTTTCCTTGGAAAGAACCCTGGCTATTTGCAACATGTTGTACATTAGCAACTCGTCCGTTTGATGAGAAAATCTTAATAAATTGCTGTTACTCAGAACTGAGTAATTATACACAAAATTCAATGTGTGGATTGAATTTTGAGAGAGGAACTTCAGCTCGTTCTTGGTTTCAGACAGTGACTCATTAAGCCACCCTAATGCCTCGGATATGCAGCAGAAGACTCCGGATGTTAACACTTCCATTCTCATCTCCATAAATGAGGATTTGAACACATAATTCCCTGAGATGAGTCTATACCTCTAGATTTTTATTTCTAAATCTATGCTCGACTGGCAGATGTTGGGGAATAGCTTTTAGCATTTTTTCATTTAGATTCTGATTAAAAGATACGCTTTTGTTGGTTTTTTTTCCTTAAAACCAGCAAAACTAATTATTCATGAGCGCAAAAATCATCATCCCTTACTAAGAGACGTCTCAATTGAGGGTCAGCAGCAGATAACGTGAGGTTTGTAACTGCTGTGTCCCAGAATGGTGTTTCTGGATTTCATTATCTGCAGGAATGGGGGAGAGGAGAAAGTTCAGGAGCTGCTCCTGCCTCTGCTCCCACCCGGCCGCGCTCAGATCCCGAGTGCTGCGTTGGGAGCCAGGGAATGTGGGTTTGCTCAGGGCTCTGGGGTTCCTCTGCTTCCCCTCACCAGGCTTCGGCTCTCAGGGCATCATTCCCAGGGACTGGGAAGCTGAGGAATGGGAGGGAGCAAGAAAAAACTGGTTTTTAAGCTGCTCCAGGGTGACTGGATTCCTTCAGCTGTCTGTGTACTCAAAGACCTATCCTGGAATAGCAGTTTTCCCGTATTTATTATTCATATCCTGCCCAGTTCCTGGTTATTTGTCACCACACCTTCATTACTGTCAGGATGAAAACACTTTCAGCTTCTTTGCTGTATTCCTGGTTTGCTTCCTGCTGTTGTGCAACACCTGAAATCGTGATCCTTTGGGCAGCAGGAGCAATGTGGAAGGATCCAGACTTGTACCACTGTGCATTGTCTAAAACCCCTGACTCGGAGAAAAACAGTATATCTGATTTCATTAGCTGAGAGATCATAATCCAATTATTTTATTTTTAATTTCTCTTTCCTGAGCTCTTTTGCAGATGCTGCTTTTTGGCCCTTTGACAGAAGCCTTTCAGCCTTCCTTATGAAAATCCCAGATCGCAGCCTTCCGTGGGGGTATTTCTTGAGTTATAGAGTTAACCTGAGAAGGCAGAAAAAAGGCCTTATTACATTGCTACAAGCTGCCAGCTCCTCGCTAATATTTTAAAGGTGTGGGTGCATGTGTTGCTCTTGTGTAGTATCAGTTCTCTCTGGTTTTGTAAACAGAGCCCTGTGAACCTTGAGTACCCGAACTGCGGTGTAAAGGCAAAACTAAAATTACTCATTTAAGGTCATCTGTTTTTACTGACACACCAAAGGTCTAAGAGAAGGAGTGAGCAAGCATCATATTTCTCAAATACAAAATTTTACAGTGGGAACGTGTTATAAAACATTCTGCCAGTGTTGTTTCCCTTGGGATTTAGAGTGAGAGACATGAAGGCTGACAACTCTCTTCCTGTTGTAGGTCAGAGCTTCAAGGAACTCTGTAATCTTCCCACCAGCTTTACTCTCTCCTGGAACTCACGGTTAAAATTAGATGCTGGCTGAACTTTAGCAGTTCAATTTGAAAGCTTTTCGGAGGCAAAAGTAAAACAACTGCAGAGGGGAGTTTTCTCACAGTGCCATTTTGAGAACGACTTTGTGCGGAGGAACGTCCTCCGTGAACCGACGGCTCTCCTGCCAAGATGTTTTCATAAATCATGATTAACAAGAGAGGCCACTGGGCAGCATGGAAATAATCTCTGTGGGTGCTTTCCCTTGCAGTGAGGTATCTTCCTTTGGGATGTTGCGTTGCATTTTGGGTTGATTTCTGTTTTTCTCCCAGTTTCCCCTCCTGCCCCACCGGTTGTAAAGCAGTTTCTGCCCCAGCAGAAAGTCAAAGATCAAACAAACAAGGGGGAAAGAGTGGGTGACAAGGCCTTACAGTAAGTGCTGTGAGTTATGGACTGCAAAACCAGGAATTAGGCAGGAACTGGAGTGCCAGCAGCACGGGAAAGCCTGGGCACACAGTCCGGGAGGGTGAGGTGTTCTGCTTAGTCTCTGCTGCAGGATGCTGTGCCCGTCCCGCTCAGAGCCCAGCCTGCCTTGATTACCCCTTTTATTCAGGACTCAAAACAGCTTGTAAATTTTTTTATCATTCCTTCCCAGATTGCGTGGAGTGTATTGTTGCCTTCCCTTGCCTTCTCCCACATCTGTTTTCCAAACTCATTACTTTCATGTTATTAGGTTCATTGAAAGCGCTGTGTTTATTTCCATCCCGAGAGTTTATTTTTTTATCTTTTGAATTAATGCAACAACTCCATCAAACGATGATTTATTTTAGAAAAATCGCCATCTATCAATTTTTCCTGCATGTGCAGTTGCTAGCACTTGACTTTATCCACAGACTGATACCACCAACAGCACTGAGGAGCTGCTTTTCTGTGTTCAGAGATGCTGTGCTGCAAATACTGTTTGTAATTTCAGTTTCCTTTGATAATAATGCAAATGCTGTAATTTAGGAGGATGCTCTCCTGAGAAGAGCTTTTGTTCCCTGCTTGCTTGCACAGCACCTCACACAACATTTGTCTAATTCTAGTTGAACCCAAGAGGTTTTCCTTAGTACAGATATTAACCTGAGCCCATGGCCAGTCCAACAACTGTCTGAGGATGCTGAAATGTCTGTGATTATCACTTGCCAGGCTGATCATCGGGCCTGTCTCACTCTTATCTCATGGTTTTGGCAGGTCTGTGTGTTATTTTTGCCACCTGTAGTTCCTCCTCCCAGTTTCATAGTGGGGTGTTTGGGATCTGGCTGATTTTTGGTCTGTATTAATAAAATGTCTAAAATATTTCCTTGGGCTGGGACCATCAGGTGCCTGTGCCATGGGAATAGTCAATATGATCCCAAATCCCACAGTGTGACATGAGGTGGGGTTAGCAGAGCTCTTCCGTATTTAATCCAGCTTGGAATTTAAGATAAGGAATGCACAAACACACCATGTGCTGTTTATTATTAATTTCCCCTTTTTCTCATCGCAACTATGGACATTTCCTACAGATGAGCAAATTATATATATGTGGTTAATCACCCTTAAAAATGCAAGTGGTATTTGTTGCAAAATCTACGGAAAAGGGTTTTTTCCTGGAAAAATCCTAGGAGGAAATGTGCTCTCCCCTGTGACAGTGGCTGTGCTGCCAGCCTTGGCACTGAAGTGGCTTTAGGAGAACCAACCAGAGCTCTGTGGGCTGAATTCCTTTGGACTTTGAGAACAGATCATGACCCCACAGGTGATTCTGGGTTTCCTGGACCAGTGCATAGATCACTGGAGATTTACAGCTGTTTGTGCATAAACTGTCCATCCCAAAGGCATCCTGAAGGGATTCACAGTAAACTTCTGGCTCTCCTCCCTCATCATGTCCTACACAGACGAGTTCAAAGGGGCATAGAACTGTATTTTATTATATTATATTTTATCAAAACTTGCAGTTTTCTCCTCGTTGTCCTCAGGTGCTTTATTTATTTTATTCAAGATGAAGGAGCTGCACACTCTGGCTTAGAAACATTTGCTCTCCATTAGTATCCAGTAACCTCTGTTGGAAGTGCAGGAGAAGCCTTTGGCAACTGTGAGCAATTGCTGGTTATTAATGCCAAAGCTGTAAAAATGAAAATAGGAAGTCACTGCATAGGCTTTGAGTGTTAGTGTTGTTTACATTCCTAATTTGATTCACGTATTAACCACAATTAACGTGCTCTCTAGATTTCAAGCATATGTTTCTTCTATCACAGAATGGGTTTTTTTTTTCTCTCGTGCTTTACTCCAGTTTGTTCCTAGTTGGAAAAGCTTTGAACAAATTCAGGCAGTGAGGAAGAATTGTGATTTGCATTATTTTAGGGAATCTATTTTTTGGAATGGGGTGGGGACATTCTGCTGTGCAGTGACACGTTTGGCTGTGGTTGGGGGGGAAATTTTTTGAAATTCACCTTTTTTCTCTCTCAGGCACTCCCAGATGGAGATGGTGTTCTTGATTACAACTGGAATAATAACAATAATAGTTCCCTAGAGTCACACCACTGCTTGAATCCTGGTCCTTCCCTACTCCTGATAATCCCTCCTTTCTCACCCCACCCCCCAATCTGATCTCCCTCATCCCCCGATTTTCTTTCGTAGCCCTGTGGGCTATGGAGGGATTAATTGTACCAATAAACACAACTTTATTTTATAGTTTTATAGCACGATTAGCTATCAAATACTCTGTGCTAAAATAACATTTGCTAGACTGTTTCAAGACAAAGTTTTGTTAGGCACAGTGGGCCTTTAATCCCCGGAGGAGTTCAGCTAACTAAATATAATATTAGTTAACATACTTTACTGATGTTAAGAAAATACTTCTGTGCTACTAAGAGATCCTTAGTCGTGGTATTCCACTCGCAGTAATGGCTCTTTTCCTTTGCATGGAGTTTGTAAACTGGAGAACAATTTGGTTGATTAATTCTGTTCTTTCTTTTAATGGTGATAGATTTCTTCTATTGGAAATTCCCGTCAGCGTTACGGACAGTGCTTGATTCTGTCATCGTGCTATTAATTAAGATATTAGAGGAAATTGCTGTTTACATAAGCTTTTGAGAGCTCACAGTTAGGAACAGCACTTCATCCCTCTTGTGCCATTTTTCCACTGATCTAATTCCCCTGCCTTGGTTGGGCTCTTTGAGATTTATCTCTGATACAATTCCCTTTACTCCATGCCGAATCACAGGATCCCAGAGTGGTTTGGGTTGGAAGGGACCTTAAAGATCACCCAGTGCCACCCACTGCCATGGGCAGGGACACCTTCCACTGTCCCAGGCTGCTCCAAGCCCTGTCCACCTGGCCTTGGGCATTGCCAGGGATCCAGGGGCAGCCACAGCTGCCCTGGGCACCCTGTGCCAGGGCCTGCCCACCCTCACAGGCAGGAAATTCTTCCACATATTGACAATCAATATTATTTATCCAGTATCCAGAATATATTTTTCGAAGAAAATGAGGGTTAAACTACTGAATGATCTTCCAAGAGGTGACAACCTCACCATGTAAGACATTTAAAGTGAGACAAATGTCTTTGTAGAGAGCAGTGCTGTGTGTGAGGGAGGAAGAGATGAGATGGCTTTGCAATTTGGGCATGCACTTGGTGTTTACACGTGAGACCAAATGAGGAAGACTGAACCCAAACCCAAGGAAATCATCAAGAAATATTCCAGTGGAATATTAGCTGGAGCTCAAGGAGCTTTTCTTACCTCCTAAGAAGTTTCTGTCATGTGTTAAGAGCAGGTGGGTGTCCCTGGGGTGGGTTGTCTGTGATCTCAAGAGCTGGTCACTGCTGAGAGTGTCTCTGGGACTCTTGCATGTTAAGGACTCTGAGAGTAAAACTCTCCAAAGTCTTTCAAGTGACCAGATTGTTATAAAATCCATGACTCAGTGGCGCCTTCCCTTCTGTCCTCGTAGTGTCGACCGCCCTTCATGCTATGTTAGAAACTCATGTGTTTTGATCCGCTATAATCCAAATGTATTTAGTCTGTATTTTATTCTACTTTGTAAACACGTTTTTTCCATAGCTGCAAATGTCTCCACAATTATTTGTTTCAATTTGTAAATTGAACAAAAGGCTTTAATAAACAATGTCCTCAGGCAGCCTCTCGTCTTCTTCTCGTGAAGAAACATCATTTCTAAACCCGGCAGCCTGTAAACTCCTTCGAAATTCAAAGGGAAAGCTTCCACCATTTTGTCCAGCTTGGCCATTTAGAAGTTCAGAGCACTTCTTGCCGTGAATAAACTCTGTAGCTGAGTTTGTAAATAAAGTTTGGAATGACAAGTTGGTATTTCAGAGCCTGCTGCCGGTGGCACTGCCCTCATCCAGTGGCACCGCGCGTGACAGCACGCAGTTGTTGGAGGAGACTACAAGGCACTTTATTGCTTGATTCAGTGTTCAGCTACGCTCTGTAGCTGACCAAAATGTTTGATTTTATACTTTGGATTTCTGCTTATGGCTGCTAAGCTGTAATTAGACAAGTATAAGCTCCATCAAGCAGCTCCTGGCCATGGATACTGTAAACACAGGAGCTTGGACGTCACGGCAGACTGGGATCGCCAGGAGAAGCAAGGCTGCAAACTTTGCTGAGAATTCAAACTTCTTGTAGCATCCCAAGCCCACAGCTGTTTCCCTGCATTTTAGCAGTGCCTGAGACAGCCTTTAGCTTCCCTAGATCCCGAGGAATTTGAGCTGGAGAATTCCTGATTCATGTTGTTTAAATCAGTTATATAAAAATGTACGATGCACTCACTCATGTGTGTTGATAACATACACACACCCATTCAGAGGCAGGAATTCAATCTCCAAACACTGGAGTGCTTACAAAAGAAAGTAAATCTTGTGCTGGTTCAGCTCATCTCAGGATGAGGATGAAGGATTTTGGGAGGGAGAAAATAAGAACAGACGAAGCCCAACTAGAACGTGATGTGGCTGCTGCCGTAAAAGACACAAAAAATGCTTCTACAAATCCATCAGCAACCAAAGGAGGGTGTGGAGGAGAATCTCCATCCTTTATTCAGTTCGAAACTGATTCTCAGGAGAAAGGTGCTGGGGTTTTGCTGACAGATCTCCAGCTGGTTTTCCAGCCTTTATTAAATCTCTCTCCTTGGTACCTGTTGCAGACACACGGTGTTTCAGTGTATTTATCTGCCCATGCTGGCTTTCCCGTGAACAGGAGGGGTGGGATTGTTTGTTCTCTTGCTTTTTCTGTAATTCAGTCTTTTTTATCAGCCTTTCCTTGGGGATGGAACTGGCAATATATAATATTACATCTGTGGTTCCCTGCTAGGTGATACTGTGTTTCTCACAAGTCTTTTGCTCATTTTGTGCAAAATATGGCGTGTGAGGTTTTTGTTTTGGCTTTGGCCAGATTCTTCTCCCATTGACTTCATTGTTAGTGCTAATAAAACCATGGGAAATGTTTTGATGGGGAGGAGATTGCAGGGACTTGAGGTTTAAGCTTTGATACTGTATTGGCTGCTGCACATAATCTTTGGTAAACCAAAGATAAAAAGCAAAGCTTGTTTTAGAAAGCCATGGGCTTTTCAGAATGACTCTTGGCAAATTTTGGTCCTCACTTTGTCAAGTATTTGTCCACATATCAGTAGTTTTGTGCCTGTGTTTACACTCATTTTGCCTCCGGGCTTGTTTTAGTAAGTTGGATAAAGTGTTTATTATGTGGGTTGCAAAATATGTTCCTAATGGTGACCTAACCCGCGGTGCCACAGAGACTGGGGGCTGTTGGGATCTCCTGTTGTGCAACAGAGAGTGGGGCAGGTAACCACAAGCCAGCCTTGGCCACCCTTTAGGGAGCCTGCATGGTTGTGGCAGGGCAGGACTTTGCTTTCCGCTCCCTCAGCGTTACCCGTTTGCTTGGCTTGGCTGGAGCCTCCTGGCAGGCTCTGCTCGAGTCTCTTCCATCGCCCAGAGCCTCCCCTCTTCAAAAACTAGTGCAAATTGCAGCAGCTCCAGAGACTGGGATTGGAATCACAACAGTGTCAAGGCAGCTTGTCGTGCTCGTCCTCGTGGCAGATTGTTTGGGGGGAGCTGGTGGGGAAAGGGCTGCAGAGCTCTCCTCACCCTTTAACCTCTCTTTGGCTTGGATTTTTGCAGCCTGTTCAGAGCAGTAGTGTGAACACTTACCAAAATTTCAGCTGAATTTAAGATGTATTTTGGGAGTCTTCCATCCCTTGTGTGGTTTCAGGTTATCTCCCGTGTTGCTCTGGGTGTTCAGGAACTTTCTCACTTGCAAAAAGCTCTAACTAAAGCTCATTTAACAACTCTGAACCTAATAGAGGCTAAAGAATTTACTCTAAAATATAAGTTAGGCCACGATCCTTCCAGAGCCAGAGTGCCTCCTGCAGATTCTCCTGCAAATAAATAACACTGAAAAAGTTTGCTCTCTTTAATGCAATAATATGTAGGAAGGTAGGTCTTGTATTAAATTACTTTATATGTGATAAGATGTGATTATAATAAAGAAGGAGATTTATGATTACTATAAAAAGAAATGTGATTGTATTATAGTTTAAATAAGTTATTTGCATTTCAGATTTATTTTGGGGTGGTGTCTTTAGGCACCAGCTGTACACTGGGTTCACATGTGCCAGGAGCTGTACAGAGAAAACAAGATTATTGCTGCTTCAGGAGCCTTGAGGGAAGCTGTGGCTTCCCGGATTGTATCTGGGAACAAAAGTGTGTTTCATGTGGGACCTTGTCCCTTCACTGCTGGCCAGTAAAAATCACTTTGGGAATGGAGTTGGAAGGTGTGTCATGATCAAAACCTAGTGGGACCCCCTAGGCGGCATGTTAGGAAATTCTTCTTCTCCCTGCTTTAATTTTTTTTTCTTTCCAGCCGTTATATTAAGTACAGGCATTCATCCCCCCGCAGGTACAACTGAGATCCGAGTCTGTGTAAATAATGTAGGGCGGGCTGACTTGGATGAGGTGCAAATTGGGATCACACGTCTGCTGGAGTGGAGTGATTTACATTCTCTGGTTACAGCAGTTAATTGTGGGTGCCCTGATAAGACTTGTTTACTGCCACATCAGCTTGTCCCAGGCCTGCTGAGCATCAGCACGGGCCGATTGAAGGCTTGATTACCCATTCTGCTTACTGCTGCAAGGGTTTCATGCAGGGAAAATCAAAATGCCATCATCTACCGCCTGCTCAGGACCTGAAATTCCCATTTCGGAGTCTCCTCCGCAGACACCCTCAGGGAGCAGCAGTGTTAAGGGATTAAGTAATCTGAAATCGCACTTTGGGAGAAGAATTCTTAACTATAAACACCTCTTCTGAACCTAATGAAGGGCTGAACCTGGTGCCTGCATGGAGTGACCCTGCCCGTGAGAGGGAATTTGGACACTTGAGGGAAATGGCTGTGAGCAGTCCCCAGAGCTGGGCTGTGGAGCAGATTGCCCAGACCACGGGGCCCATCCCTGTTCAGCCGTCAGGGATGGTGCTGGAGGCTCCAAGGAAAAGGCAGCTCGTTCCCCAGGCTCTGTTACCTTTTTGGTGTCATTCCCACGGAGCAGAACGGGAGCAGCTCCGCTCCGCGCCCGACCCTTGACTGCGCTCCTCGCTCCGAGCCTGCCAAGTTTCCACTCCTTTTGTAGGCACATGCTGGTGCCTGGGGATGGGAGGGGAAGGGAGGATCCGCGGGCAGCTCCAGCACCCTTCCTTCCCTGCAGGTTTCACACATGAAGGAAGGATGAGCCTGCACGGGTGTCTGTGTGTGTGTGCAGGTGATGTGGGGCACAGCCTGCGAGTCCATCCCCTTCCCCTTGTCCCCACAGGGGTTTTGTTTCCTTAGTGTTTTTCTCTTCCATCTTCCTCAGCTTGTGGCTGCCTCTGTGCTGTCTGCAGCAACACCAAGAAACCTTAAAATAAATTCTCATTAAACGTCGTTCCGGAGGGTGAGGGATGCTCCTAAACCATTCCTTGTGTGAAAACAAATCTTGACCAAAGTTTTAAACCCCTCTCTACATGTATGAGAAGAGCTGGCTGTACCCAGCAGGCTCAGATTGCTGGTTTTTTCCTAAATTGGAAGAAAATCAGCATGGTGGATTGTGTTTTTGAACATTCTGGGTGTTCTTACACACCCTTGAGCACTCATGGATACATCAAAGATCCAACATGTAGAGTTGTGAAACAGTCTGCAGAAAACCTTGGTGATAAAGGAACATCCCATGATTATCTGAAATGCAAGCTGGAAACACAGGAAAAGTTCCCTGTGAGCAGAGCATCCCTATAGGAGTAATTTTATTCCCAAAGGTTGCCCCCAAGACAACTCCAATGAGGAATTTCACTGGCAAGAGGAGGGGTAAGGAATGAGCTCAGTCACTCAAAGGAGAATTCAGCAAACTTCCAAATAATACATCTTGCATGCCCATATATTGTATTGGTTGCAAGATGCTGGTTAATGAATGTTGGATTAGGATGTCAATATTTCCATTCTCCAATCTTTTAGGGTAATTTTGCATGAATATTAAAAAAAAAAGCCCTTAAACATCCAGCACATGTTTGTGCAGGATTCAGCTTTCAAGGGCAGCTCGATCTGGCCAGAAAGTTTCAGTCCAAGCAGTGGCAGCTAAAAGATGCTCCTGTCACCTCCGTGGGTCTGGGAAAGTGCAGGGTGGTTCTGCATGTGTTTTGTGGCTTCTCTGTGTGTTCCTGCAAATGGGAACATCAAAACCTATCAGCATTGTGGTGAATTCTAGTTTGATTTTTGTGTTCTTGTGTGGAGCCCTGCTGTGTTGGGATTGCTGGGATTCTGGAGAGAGGAGACCTCGAAGAGATGTGAGCACGGAGATGGGGAAGAGCATTGCTGGGCTTTATGGGCACCTGGCTGTGAGCTCCCCTGGTGTCAGAGGGGTCACCCGTGCAGGGAAAGGTGCCTGAGGGCCCAAGCATGACTTCACCAATACCTAAAGTTGTATTCTTTGCACATCTGATCCTCTTGAGCCAATGGAATTTCTGCTGGTGATGCAAATCTCCCTGCACTGAGTTCATGTTTGACCCGGGCTTAATTTTTTGGATGAGCAGCAGAGGCTTCTGTGGTTTTACAGTGCAGAAGTAACTGGTCATTTCCCTAAAAAATGATGGATTTGAAATCCATTCAAATGAGATATTTCTGTCTTGTGACAAGAGCTTAATAGCTTCTTGCATTTGTGTTTGGAAACATATTCTTTGAACTTTTGTGTAACGTTCAGCCAGTATAAGGCAAACATTCTTCTTCAGTTGGGAATAGGCTGTCTGGTGTCTGTAATTCAGTTATTTAGCTTTAAAATTAACTGTATATATTTGTAAGTTTTTAATTAAGATGTGTTTCTACTCAGAGCTTTTCAGAGCTTACTCAGAGGAGCATCAAACACTCCATAGTTTTGGTCTTTCCTCTCTGCCTATTAGCTTCTCCCCCTCTGCTTATAAATTTCTGATGACAGACATAAACATTTACCTCCGTGGGCATTACTTAACTCTGAGATCACTTTGTTCTATAAATACAAATAAATAAAAGGCCCTTTAATGGGTGAGGGGAAGCCAGCAGTGAAGTGGTTAAAGGTTTGTGCCGGCAGCCTGGCCAGCAGGAGCTGGCGGTGTGGAGCAAGGGGGACGCCAGCCTGTCTCTAAACTTTTTGGCCCTCCCTGAGTGCAGAGATGAAGGAAGAGCCCTCTATAAATCACTGGAGATTAGAGACCCTGTTCTTGCCGACTCTGCAGGGTTGCACTGCTTAATGTCAAAGCCTCACGTATTACTTTAACAGCACTCCTTTTCTTTATTAAATCCACTTTGAAATAAAAAAATGATGATCTTTCCAGTGAGGGGGAGAAGGTCTAAAAGGATTTAGAAAGTATCTGTTATGTTACATTACGGAGACTAATAACTGCACAGGGAGTAGGTAACATTTTTGCACCATTTCAGAAAGTAAAATGGATAGACTTTACAGAGTTTTCCTCCTTCAAAATATTTATTGCTGTTGATTTTGAGGAACTTTTGTGGGCTCCTCAGTAAAGGTGGACTGAGCGTGAACGCCGGCGGGGATTTCCCTCCAGGTCTGCGAAATTAAATTTGCATCTTCGTTTTTGCACGTTCTGCAGCATCTGGTTTTAGATTACATTTTTTTAACCTTTGGATTTATTCTGGAGGAATTTTATTCTGTCTCTATCTCCATCTGAGTATGATGAAGACATATTTTGAACAGCTGTATCTGTGTCAAATGTCAGTGTTTGCTTGTAGCCTCGCTGTCTTGAGGACATTCAGAGGCTTCGAGGCACTGCATATTTATCTACTATTATGACCTGATTTCTTCTGATTTGTGAAAGTCACATTAGGCAGGATATGATTTTTTTTTTTAACATGTGAGGTTAATGGGATTGTTTTTATGTAAAACACTGTTGTTTTTCCACATGTATTTGGTTACCTCCTTTAGTGCATTGCATCCCACCTAACAAATCTCCTGAGCCAGAGGAATTGCACATATGTATTTTTTCTGCACATAAGTGTTTCAGATCCTCCAGGTCATTTAGTATCCATTAGGACACTAAAGCTTCTTACTGTTTTCTCATTAATAGTCGAGTCTGTTACCACGACAAAAACAATTTCTGAGAGACAGGATTCTTTGAGAAACATCCCTGATGAAAGTCCTGGAAATCCTAACAACAAATGTTGTCAAGTTAGATTTCAGCGAAGCATTTCTGTTTCACTGTGCAGCATTATGCCCCAGGAATGTAGTTTTTCTTTTAGTCTCATGACTTTAAACACAACATTGGCATGAAACCCATTAAGAATAACAGATTTATAAGCTCTTGTTGATGGATTCTGCTCAAATGCAGTAGGATGGAAGGTGAAAATATTTTTAGTCTTTAAACGTATTAAAAATAAACTGTGATTATTTTAATTCTCTACATTTGAAGTCATTTGCTTCTTTGCCACCGTACCCGGAGTGTTTTTCTACCCGTTCACAGTTCATTTACGACACAGTTTTGAAGTTTGGAAATAGTTCACACCTATAAAACGCGGTTTTGCGTTTGCCAGGGAAAATGAATATTGTTTTGCAATGCATCTTATCCAAAAGTTGACAAGTAACAGCTTTTTTGCTGCTTTGCTCTGACAAACAGCTTGAAGGTATCACCTTTGTAGGCGGCTGCCGCAATGAACTGCAGATATTCATTTATAGCTGTTTGTACTCCGTGTGTTCTTTCATGTGTTCAGGAATATTGCCCAGTTCCAAAGTATGAGCTCTTAAAATAACTGGAAATGGGGGTGGGGTCAAGATTTTGTATAAACAGGGCGAGTTTCTGGGGCTGGATGGATGCATTGGAGGATCCCAAGAGCACGGCGTAGCCGAGCAGGGAGCGGAGCAGGAGGTTATCACATCCCAGAGCCGCGATCCCGACGTTCCGACCGGCAGTTGGTGTTTTATTAGGAGAGAACAACTCTATAAAAGGAACAGGAGATTCAATCATCATATAGCGGGGTGACATGAAGGCAGCTGACAGCATGGCTTCAAAACCCATTTAAGATCCAAGAAAAGTTGCCACAAGTAATGTGCTGCAGCTGGGGAGAGCGTTTTGGAAAAGGCAGGACCTGCCACAGCCCTGCGGATTCGCGTTCCCGAGCGGAGCCGTCGCCTCGCACGGAACGGCCGGGCTGGGCTGGGCCCTCCTTACCACCCACAGGCAGGGCTGGGAAAGATCTCTCACCCCCTGTTTGTGTGTGTGTGTGTGTTTTTCCTGCTGAGAGTGGTTTGGGGAGAAGTGGGAAGCAGTGACCAGCCTGGTGGTTTGGGTTGGAAAGAGAGGGAATGAAGCGTTGGCTACGAGGTGGCGGAGCGTGTTCTTCTGGAGGGGGTTTGCTGGTGTAAGCAGATGCTTCCAAGAAGGGCCATTTTGAAAAGGGGAAGTGCTCCAATTAGCAATTACTGTTTTTAACAAGACGTGAAGAAGTGAAATGCAATTTAAAATAAAATAAGAAACCCTTACTTTTTCCCCCTCAATTCTTTCTGCCATCTGGCAGTTCAGTAAGTCACTGTTATTTGGGTCGCTTCTGCTGGATGAAACATTCCCCAGGGAAGTGGTGGAGTCACCATCCTTGGAAGTGTCCAAAAAAATCAGTAGATGTGGCACTTCCCATTGTGGTTTAGTGAGCGTGGGAGTGTTAGGCCGAAGGTTGGGCATGATGATCTTGGAGGTTTTTTTCCAACCCCAATAATTCTGTGATTCCATGATCAGCACTGACTGCCTTTCATCTCTCTTCCTTTGAAGCCCGTGAGCCAAGTCCTGAGAGGTGCAAAGCCCTTCTAAATCTAAGGCAAAGACTGGAACATTTAAAAGTATAAACTTTGCTGTGCCAGAACTGGTTTGGTTTGGGACTGCTTAAACCCAAGTAGTTGGTGAACTGGAATCATTTGGAAATAGGATACTTCAGTGTGTCCAGCTTAAGAATGTACTTTTAAAGATCGTTAAATTTGAATTTTTAAATAAATCTGAGAGAAACTTTATGCCTGTTCTCATTTGGCTTTACTGGGAAGTGATTGACAGCTGGATGGGTTTTCCAAGGGCAGCGATATCAGCAAGGGTGGTGTCTCTATCTAGAGAGGAGTTGGCCAAATTTCTACTCAACTATGATCAAAATCGAAATTAACTGATATTTTGGCTGGAAGTAGCGTGTCATTTATGTAAGAAAAGGTCATCTTCTCCCTGGTAGAAGGTAATGCTAATTTAGGAATAAACTGCTTTTCTTTTCAGTTGTTCTTATGGAGGGTTCTGTCACACAAAAATACATTGCATGGAAAGGAGCTCAAAGAAGAGAAGCACAATTAAAACAAATATCACTGGGTTTTCTGAGTAATTACAAGGAATTTCTGCGTGTTCTCTTCTACAAGGGCAACACAAATACTGCATAAAGAAAATTTCAGAATTAACACATAGGTTTGTGATGCTTCTATAGAGGGGGAAGAAGTAGCCAGCCTTGAAAAAAATCCCTCAAACAAGCAAATCTTTCATTTTTAATTTACCTGTATTAGAAGCAGAATCAAAATAGTTACAGTAAGTGTTTGGGATTCCTTTTTTTATTAAAAAATTCCATGCCGATTGTATTTGTTGAAAAAACCAGAGGCACAGGTAGAATTAGGAAATCCAGGCTACCCCATCAGCCTCAGCATTGCATGGAATTGACTTTAAATTGGGCACCTGGTGACACTGACACAGAGAGGTGAAAAATGACCTCTGGAGTGGGGAAAGGTTTCCAAAGCTTCCTGCCCTCCATGGCATCTTCTTCTTTGGTGTGGTTTGGCCACAGAATGCAAATGCAAGGACAACCTGGTGAAAAAATATGTTCTGTGCTCCTTCTGCCACTTGATTCCTTCGTTTTCCTCCTTTTGGAAGTCTCTAATTTGTCTTAGGTGCTGCATCCCATGCCAAAGATGGATCGAATGGGAATGGTCGGTCTAAAAAACCATTTTGGGAGTGTGAAAAGTTGGGGGTTATTTGCTGGTGTTCTCTCCCCCTCATATTTCTGACTGGCAAGGTAACATAAAATTCCATGTGCTGCTTTGGCTCCCAGGGAATGCAGCTCTGCAAGGAGCTTGGGGTTATTAGCAAAGCAAGTATCTGTCATCCAGAAAACAAGGGGCTTAAAGATTATGGACTAATTTCACACTTCCTATGGCATAGCATTACTGGTGCAGAAAATGATGGAGAATAAGCTAAGCACTCATTTGCCCGTAAACCTACAGGGGGGTAATGTCCTAAAAAGCCACTGAAATTGGATATGTGGAAAATGAACTCATTTTTTAAGTGGGTCACAACATCTGTGATTATCTCGTTGGGATTACGAGCGTGATCCTGCTGTGGTAGCACCGACTGCTTCCCGTGGGCTTTGCCCCTCCGTGCCCAGCTTGGCAGGGACTCCTGGAGTGCCCAGCACATCCCCAGCCTGCCCTCGTGGGTGGGTAGGTGGGAGAAGTACGGCAGGATGGTCTAGAAATGCTGAAAACTTCATCCCTGCCTTAAAAACACCGATTTAAATTAGGGATACGATTTGACCGCTGTTAAAATAATGCCGTGCTCTTCTCTGCTTTTGTCTTCTGCTTTCTTGTAGGCAATTTAATATTCACGAGGCTTGGAAATTATTTAGGAAATAGGTAATTTGTTTTGGAAGCCACGTGGAGCTTTGAGTCGTGGTGTAGTGGACATGGACCTTCCTGTTCTTCCCATCACCACAAGTCCTGCTGGAAGGGACCCGGTGTGTTTGTGTAGGGGCAGGATATTTTCTCTGTGAGCAGTGTAGATGGCAGGCCTGGTGTCAAGATTTCAAATAAATTCACATAAACCCTCTTTTCTATTGAGCCACCTTGGTTGTCAGGCAAGGGACATGCTCTTTGTAGGTCATTTGGATCCTTCTTTCACCCCACCTCAGAGCTGTCTCTCATTCCTCCTCTTGTAATCCCTTCGTGAATGTCTTTGGGGCAAACTACAAAGGATTTTAACCTCTTAGCAGTTCTTCCTCCACAGCCTCCTAAGAACAGTGCCTCGCTCTAGACCTCGAGGCACTTCAGGCTGTACATGTGGTGATTTAATCCTTGGAAGATGTGGGAATCCTCGAAACTACGTGCTGGGATTTGGGGTGGAATCTCCATTTCCTTCCTCTCAGAGAGAGCACCCTGAGAAAGGGCCGTGGTGGTGGCATCTGTTCCAAACGAGCCACCACTGCTCTCCCTGCTCAGCAGAGGGCTGCATCCTGCTCCCTGCTCCCTCTCCTCTGCCAGGAGATGAGGTGGGATAGGGGGAGATCAATCTTGACCCCAGAAGCCATGAAATTGGGGTGTTTTTCACACCTTAATGGTAATAGCAGTTTTGTGGCAAAGAATCCTCTTTGCGGAGGCAACCTGTGCTCCCAGAATGGTGATCTTGAGAGGATTTAGAAACACAATTGGCTGAAACTTGAAAAATGTGAAACACTCAGAGGAAAAACTGCCTCCTGTTAGACTAGTTCTGTAGAAAAGGGGAAAAAAAAAAGAAGGATAAGAGCCAAAACTGGTGATCATGCTTCTCCTGAAGGCTCTGAGCAGGGGTTGTCTGCCCTCCCCAGAGCCCCCAGCTTCTCACTGGGGCAAATCATTGCAAAATCCTGGTTTTACCAGGTTGTTTTTCTCCGTGGCAGCAGTGGGGTCACAGGCTCCCAAAGGTTATTTCCTGCCCCACAGCCACCCAGCCAAACAACATTGTTCTTGGGGAGATCCAGCCCCAAACAACGCTGGACCCCTGTGCCTTGTTTACCTAACACCCACTTTTGCTTTATTTTTCTTCTGGTGGCACTTTGTGTCTGTTCAGGCTCTCACAAATAAAATAGGAAATGATTAAATACAATGAAGCAGAGGGCAAAGCAGGGCAGAGCAAAGATTGATGCTGCTTTGGGGACAGAGGTGACGCCTACAAGGGTCTCTGAAACCTGAAAACTTCAGTTTTTATGTATTTCAGCTTTGCATATAATTAGCTTAGAAGCACTTCATTGTTTTCGTGCCTAAAACAGAGCAGGAAGCTGCAGAGAACTGAGATCTGTGGTGAGATTTATGAAGGAAGGGCCCACAGAGCTTTCAGATGCTGTTTATAAATGTCACCCCTGTCCAAACCCACAGTGGGCTCACACAGGAACCCAGGAGCAGAGGGGTCTTGTCCTGAAGCATGACAAAGCAATTATTGATCTCCCTGAGAGGGAAAGCAGCGCTAAAAAATCACGAGGGGCAGCAGAGAGAGGGGTGGAACGTGACACGGAGACGGAAGGAGAGGCCAAGGACAGGTTACCAGAGGAGTGGGCCTGAATCCAAATAGCCCAGATGCAAAATCCCTCAGTTTTGGTAAACTTGGATTAGCATGTAAGAACAAACAGAAGAACACAGCTGGCCTTCCAGCTCTATCATTGATTAAACAATATCTGCGGGGCTTTGAAGTCTGGAGAAGTTTGGGGAGCTCAGTCTCGCAGTTTATCTGCCAGGGTTGAAGTATTCCATCCTGGTTTTCTGTTTTAGCACCTCTGCAAAGGGGCTTTCTAATGAGCTAAATATATAGAAAGGTGTAGGGAGAAACTTGGGATTCGTGCATGGAAAAGATCTATTTAGAGCAGCCCTGTAGGAACTGCACTGGAGGCAGTTTTTAGATGCTGTATCCAGGCCCTCTCCTGTCCTGCTCCCAGCTCCCTGTGCAGCTTTCCTGTTGGCATTGCTTCCATCTTCCCACTCAGGATGTTGAGAGAAAGTTTCTTTCTTTCTTTCTTCCCAAGCCTGTATACAAACATGGGGATTTTTCGCTACTGGGAGGAGGGAGATGGACAAAAAACTGGATTTTTAGGCTGTAAATTGGTGTGTGGATATTTAAATTTAAAATTCAGAGATGCGGGGCAAGAAGTGAGAAGTAGAGGGCAGAAGGGAGATGCAGGAAAAAGGAATTTTGTTTGTGATTCTTCCACTACTTCTCATGGTACATGGTTGAATCCACTCTCCCCTTAAGAACTGGGAGTAAGAGTATTTCCATTCAGTGTTTTTAAATGACCATATGGGAGGCAATAAGTGTGAGCTGCTATTATATCTGGAAAAAATTGTGGGTGATTATGAATGCCCAAAGGCCAGGATCCATCCCAGGTGGAATGCAGCACCTGAGAAAAAGAACTTGAATTGATTTATCTCCTCCACTGACTTTTAAAGAAACTTACAGGAGCTGTGTCCATAATTTGGTCACCAGTTCTGTGCCTCAAACAAGGCAGGAAAAAAAAGTGTCTTATTTTCTTGTCTGTTAGCAGTGGGCATTTCTGTTTTAGGTAAATTGGTGTGCAATCCCACTGTCCAAAATGCCAGCTTCCTCCAGGAGCCGAACTCTTTTCTGCTTTTGGAGCACTTGGATACATCTCAATAGAGGAGATTAAAAACTTCTGCCTTAAATTCGGGGCAGTTGTGTCTCAGAGCAATTCTGACAGCTTCATAAGTAGGAATATCGTCAATATCTTGAAGGAGATGCTGTTTTGCAGTGGCCACTGAAAATCTTTATGGCTCATCTGAACAGGATGTTATAATCCAGCTGGATACCCCCGGTGACTCTGTGCAGATGCTGTATAGAGACATCTTCTTTATCAGTTAAAAAAAAAAAGTTAAAAAGGAGTTCTCTTCAGCCAGTGCTTTTAGAAGCAGTCTGAAACAGTTCCAACATGCAAAGAGTTCTGATTTTTTTAAATGGAAGTAATAACCCACCTGCACGTAAGTATTTGGGGTCAATTTAGTCTGTGTTTGCTTCAGGTAGACTCAGAGTGAGCTTTGTACCCCAGGTTCCTGGAAAATGGCTTTATTTTGACTGAGGAGTTGAGCAAAACCCCTTCATTACTGTAACCACTGCTCTCAGGATTCCAGCCCTCCCCTTTCTCCAGGGCAGGCAGCAGGAAACCTTGGGATAACGCGCCAATCCCTTGTTAGAGAGGGGCTGAGTCCCACGGAGCTGGAGCTCATTTGTCATGTCCTGGTGTCTGTTCCCAGATGGATTTTCATGCCTGATTTTATTTCCAAATCTTTCTTCATTTGTGTTCTCCTTGGCATTCCTTACTCACCCTCAGGTATCATTTCCTTAGGTTTGCAGAAGGTCTCCCACCAGTTTTCCAGCAGCTCTCTGTCTGTTTGTTCAAATCCCTCCTTAAAACTAACATCTTCCAGGAAATTCATCCTCCTCCACTGTCACTAATAATCTCTCCTACTTCCTCCTTTATCATTTCTCCTCTGTCCTGTTCTCTGTTTTCCTGTCAGACTTTTGGTGAGTGTCTGTTCAGATTATTCCTTACCCGATATATATTTTAATACATGCTATGAAATATTGTTCATATAATACATTAAAAAAAGAGAATATTTTGCCTTTATAAATATTCACCAGTACACCTCAGGTGCTTTATACCATCCTAATTCAAAGGGTAGAAGGAAAACACCAGTTCCTGCATAGCAGTGAGGTCTTACAGCTATGTACTGATAAATATTATGAAAAAAGCAGCCCCTACTGTTTAGGAAATTAAATGAAGTAGAATCAAATCATATTTGATTCTATAATTTTCAGCTATGGACATGCTTAATAGACAAGCTGAGTCTGTATTTGGGGTTGGAAACGTGTTATATCTGACTGTAGGTGTATTGTTTATCAGTTCATATATGCACAGTGTGTCCATGTGCACGTGCTCTGCATTAAAATACGAAAGTAACGTCACCAGATTTTTATTTTGCCTGAGTGTGCCGTGAAGTAAGAACTCTCTCGTGTTAGACTACAGTAAAAGCAGTAATAAAAGCCTGGATTTTAGGCCTGTAGCTAAATCCTTGGTTACACATAAACATGCACACGTAGCTGAGAGCAAAGCAGAGATATGTGGGAGATAAAAGAGAACAAATGGGCAACTTATAATTACATGTATTTTAGTTCATCTGGTATCCAGATGATCATCCTCGCTTCTGATGGGTTTGACAAATCAGTTTATTAGGACTGTAAGTGTAACCCAGGGCTGTGCAGTAGGCAAGGGAACACTGGTTTGGTTTTTTTTTTTAATTTTTTTTTTCATGTTATATTCAGTCATTTCATTATTGGAGGTAAATACTGCTTGTACTTAGAAACACAACAGCTGGTCTCATGTGAGAAGGCAATCCACAGATTAACTTGCCAAATGTATTACCAGTTCATTTCACTAGACTGAGAACCTAAGGGTATTTTAATAGTTTTGACCTTGATCAGACAAGAAAACAAATGCCCTCGTTCTCAAGTTGAACCTGTGACTTAAACGCTGCTCTGCTCTGCTGCAGCGTGAAGAGTGCCTGGCAGCCCTGGCAGGCTGGGAACAGAGTGGTTTATGAAATAAAGGGGGCAAATTCGGTGCTGAAAGTCGTGCTGGTGATTCTCAGGTTGCTCAGGAGAGGGGATGCTTTGATTGCTGCCTCGCTGGGCTCAGAGCTGTTTGCAGAGCGGCCACGCTCGGGTTGTTCTCTGCAGATTGGCTCTTGAGTGAGGAGGCGTTTTTAGTCAGATGTTTACATGTCTGATTTGGCTTTTATGTAGATTTTTACATTAAAGAAAATCAATTTTATTCAAACTGAAAGGCCAGATGTGTGCAGCCTCTTCACTGGACCCCAGAGTCTCCCTCCTGCTGTTTGCAGACCGTGCTGGCTGCAGGCTCGTGGCTGGGTTTCACACACCTCTGGATGTGTCACAGAGAGCAGCCCCAGGGACAGGTGTGTGTCCAGCACTGGGGAAGGGCCTTTAGTGGGAATTAAATTGCAGCAGATCTTCCGAAGAGAGACTGGTTTTTAATGACTTTTCTCTGTAACTTTTTTTGTTCCGTGGGTGTCTTCCTCCGAGGAAGGCAGGGAGCCTGCACCCTGGAAGGGCTGGAGGGACCCTTTCCCAGCACTTTCGGACATTGCTCTCCCTGAGCAGCCTCTCCTGATGGGTTTCTCTGTTCCCAGGTTCTTCTCACGCTCTAAACTTGCTCAGCATTAAAAATTAGGCAAGATTAAGCTTATTCAGAGGGTAAATCACTTGTGGGGCTCATCCAGGTTCAGCCCCTTTAACTGAGGTCTCCGGTGCCTGCGTGGATGCACAGACCTCTCTGCTTTCCTTCAGGAAGAGTTACGAGCACGAAGGATTTAAGGATGAGTCTTTGGAAAGCTCTTGACATTGGCCTAATTCAGTTCCCTTTGAAGTCGGGGGAGCTTTGCTGTTGATGTTGTTGGAAGCCAGGCGTGGCAGACGCCGGGCGCTTCCCGAGCACCGCCCTCAGCTCCTGGTGCCGAGAAAAAAGGGATTGAGCCTCTCTGATGGCAGCCGGGTGCTCTCATTTGAGGGGCCACCCGGTGAAACCACTTCTGCCTTTCCAATTTTGAATCTCTCCTTTCCTCTCTTTCCTTCTCCCTTGCTTCCTTCCGTGCCACAAGCAGACGTGAGCATGAACAGGTGAGTGATGAAAGCCAGGGGGCACCAGCCAGTCCTGATAGTGGCTGAAGCCTCCACACCCATTTTGTGCCAAACTTTTCTGTCTCATTTCCTAATCAGATCTGGGTCAAAGTCTCGTGGTCACTTGTCATTAATTTTCCACGAGAACTCTTTGAAATAATCACATTTGGAGATGCAGGGCGGCCAAAAACTCTGTAACACTTTTTCCATGAAACCTACATCTTATTTCACAGTCCTGTGACTGCTTTTAAAAATAGCTTCTCCTTACATCTCCAAAATCCCTTCTCCTGCTCCATGATCTTTGAAGTGACATAAACCAGACAAATATCAGGATTTTTTCTCTTTTTTTCCCCTTTTTTATAACATTTACCAGATTAGCAAATGGGGATTTACTTCATGCTTCCCTTCTACTGTGCTGTTCCTGGAAGAGATAAGTAAAACTCTGTGTTGTACACAGCTCCCAGAGCCTTGAACTTGAATCTCAGCAACAAAACTCCTTCCATTTGATCTCTAAACCCGTTTGTAATTGCCAGATCCACGTGCCTTTTCCATGCAGACTAGGTCCTGCCATCACTGATCCTACTGATCTTTCTTTTACCTACAGTGTAATATATCAGTTTGGATTCTGAAGAAGCATTTTTCATTTGGTTTTTATTTTGGGTTTTTGAGGGGATTTTTTCAGTAAATAATTAGAATATGCAGAAAATCCTAGATTTTAATTTACTGCCAGGCTCTTCAAGCACAGACAATCAAATGGGTTGTCTTGGAAGGGGCCTTAAAGATCACCTTATTCCAACACCCCAGCCATGGGCAGGGACAGCTCCCACTGGACCAAGTTATTCAGAGCCATTATTTCCATTCCATTATTTCCTTGGGTTTAGAATAATTTGATATCTAATTTTACTGAATGTTTAGGCTTCATTTAGTAGTAGGTAGGCAAGAATGGTTGCCTTACTGCTTTTTTCTCCAACCGTGTTTACATTTTCATAGTAACACAGATTTGTATTTCTTTCAGAATTTCAGGGTGATTTAAGCATCCATTAATATCCACTTCAGCATGTTTTTACTGGTTTTGACATGTAATTTCCTGAGCACACTGGCACTTCCCACCCTCATATTCTTAAGGCAAACCCTGCTCCACCAACACCAATTTTCTTCCCTGTTCACTGAATTTTCCCCTTTGATTTTGTCGCTGGCGATGAAATAAAGTCGAGTTGCCATTATCAGCTCTGATCAATAAATCTGAAGGAGGAAAAAGTGGAAACCCCAACTCAGGGGAGACCCAGTCAGCAAACATTTACTGAGAAAGAAAACACGCATATATCTGGCACGTCAGCAGCTCCCAGTGTTTGCTCACGCCCCGAGGATTTGTCACTGCAAGAAGGAACTCACGGCTGCCAGAGCTGGGTTTCCGTGGATCCTCCAAGAGCTGCCCTTAGGCAGAGCTTTGGTTGTGAGAGACAGTGGAAACTGCTGTTTTCAAGGAATCTTCCTCAAAAGATGGGTGGTTGTAAGGGATTGCTTTCAGAAACCCACCCGAAGTTGATGGTGGGAATGAAGGAGCGTGTGCACCTTCACCCGAGTGTGGGGTGAACTTTGCTGTCCTGGTGGATGGTTTTCTGGCCCTGGTACTGTGTGTCTCCTGGTTTTCTCGCCCTGGTGCTGCATTCCAACACCCCAGCCTTGTTGGAATAATATTGGAATTGGAATCTGATGTTAATTTTAAAAAAATTTTAAAAAATCTGAGGATGGAACGATACTGGTGAGAGCAGGGAGTAACGCAGGCAAAGGATTAACCTCCCAGCCAGGGAGTTGTGCAATAATGCTTTGGTGAGTGCTGTGTCCTGGTTGGATTTCAGACAGACTCTTAGTCTCATCAGCTGGAAAATCTTGAAACAAATACAGCAGATTCAGTGGAGGTGTCTCCACTGAGGAACATTATCCACACAAGGAGTCTTAGGGGGATGCATGAAGTTGCTCGAGTGCTTTGGTTTAGGGTTTAAACTATCTTACGCTGCAAGTATCTGGAAAGAAATGAAAACTTTGTTTATTTTGCAGTGTGTTGCTTCCTTTAATTATTCAGCAGACCTCTGGCAACCACCTGATTTATCTTCTCTTTGCCTTGCTGCTGTAGCAGCTGTGATCATCAGTTGTTGGAGTGACATCTATGCAGATCAGTTCCTTTTCCCCCAGGAATTCCTTGTGGCCGTGGTGTCACATGAGTGTGGCTCCTCCTTCCTTTTAATGCCTTGAAGTCATAGTAAATCTATAGGTTGGTGTCTGTGTGAAGGGTTCTTTGCAAACAGAGCTTAAACCCATCTCAGTGTCTCTTGGGAGTGAAGGAAGTTTAATGCTGTTATTTTAGAGAGAGCCTGAACATGTCATAGGCAACCTGACCAATAATGTTCCACCCTAAGTAGGGATTCGAGCTATAAATCTATTTCACACAGCATGAAGAAGCACTTGGACCAGGCAGAGAAATGAAATGCCATGCTAGGAGTGCAAGGTTTGCAAACAGCTCTCTGAAATGAAGATTAGCCCCGCTGTGAATCTCAGCAGAGTTGCTCTGAAGGTTTACCTACCTCAATTTCCCTGATTTTAATTAGATTTTTCAATTTCCAGTAGATTAGGGTGTCACTGTACAAATTGGGTGAAAGTTGAGGTCTTCCCTCAGAAGATTGAGGACCTCCAGTGCACTGATAGCCCTAATGTTTGCTCGTTATTTTTGCAGGCAAATGGAGATTTAGCTTTGTTTATCTGTGGGATTAGTTGTTGGGATTGGCTTTGAAGCCCTGAGGATTATATTATGATGTTTGTGCACAACACTTCAGGAAATCTCTGCATTCCTGGGAGTATTACAAACAGTGCTCACTGACACGGGGAGAACGGTTCGGTGGGAGCTGTGAAAGCGGCAGCTGCAGCACCCTGAGGTCTCTGTGCCTCCACGGGGCACTGCAGGAGGGTCAAAGCAGTTGTTCTCCCTTCCTGGAGGTGTGGGATCAGCCCCTGAGCCACCCCTTCCATCCATGCCAGCCCAGCCCCGGGGTGAGGATGCTGGGCACGGGCAAGGGGACCTCGTGGCACAGTGGTCACAGGTGGTGGCTGCTCCCAGTCACAGCAAACTGGGCTGATTTAAACCAATGATTTAGAGCTGAAATCTCTGCGTCCCGGCCCCTGGGCACTCCAGGGCTCGGGCACACCTCGTTAGTGAGATGGGCAGAGATGGGTTTGACTCCCAGTGTTTGCTGATTTCTGCCCTTTCTATCCGGTTTGCTTTCTCCAAGGGCTCCCTCTGATCAATCTCCTTCTCATTGGAGCTCAGGTTCGTTGAGAAAGGGCTCGGTTCCGTTTTTAAAGCCTGTTTCACACTGGGCCATGCTGGGATTCTGTGTCCCCACAGGGTGTGAGGATGTGGCTGGGGAGGTGCTGGGAGCTCCCGTGCCTGGCTGGATGTGATGCTCAGGGAATCCTGGGCGTGGCAGGGCTTTCGGGGAGTGGCTGCACAGGCAGAGGCTCCCCTGCCCTCAGTTCAGCTGAGTTTTTACCACAGGGAGCAAATCTACTCCCTATAAATTCCAGTAATGATCACATCCTGTCTGAATTTCTGTTTCTGATGATACAATTTCTGTTTCTGATGTTTCTGTTTCTGATGACATGGTTTCTCTTTAATTTCATTTTCTCTCTAATTTCTCTGATGTACTCTGAGAATGGACTCTTTGCTGAAGAGCTCAGTGTCTTCCTGAGCACCACTTGATGAATCACTGAATGAACTTCCCAAATTTGAGGAGCCACGGGAACCAGAGCTCTTTGGGCTGAATTCCCTCAGATCAGAACCTGAAATGATTATGAGGATATTGAGAGCTGCACACTTGAACCACCTGTTCTAGAAGTTGATGCAGCAATAAAAAAATGTAAAGCAGAAATAAGGATATCCGTGGGATAATAATACACAAAAGCCTGTCTTGAATTTTAACATTTTAATGTGGGCGATTTTTCTAAGTTCAACAATTTATTAACCAACAGCATCCTAAAGGGTTCTTTTTTTTTTTTTTACTATTATTATCATCTTCATTTTTGCATTTGAGTGTTTATTCCTTTTTCTAGTTACAGCATCTCGTTTTTTTTCTTTCCTTTCCTCTAGGAATAATGAAAACCAAAAATACCCCACAGTAATGAGAACCAATAGTGTACAAAGATTAACGTCACAAACCCATCACTGACCTCAATAACATTTCACAACATTTAGTTTTCATTACAGTGCAATGTTACTGCAGGCTTTTTTACATGAACTTCTGAAGAAAAATATATGATAGGGCTTTCCAAAAATACACACATGTTGGGAAATAAGACTTTTAAATCAAGAGTTTTACACATCCACTGATCACATTTGACGAATCAGATGTATGGTATTAATTACTCTGAATCACAGCAAAGCAGACTTAAACACTTGGGAGACAAAGACTTTCTGCTTTGCTGGTACAGACACGTGTCATGCCTTCTTCAAAAGGTGCATTCTGACTTTTAGTGCTATTTGCTCCGTTTGGATGATGAAAGAACGTTCAATTTTTAAATTGTATTTGTAAAAAGTATTGCTTGGCATGGAGCGTAGGAAAGAACATTTAGAACAGGTTGATCTGTAACACCACGAGCAGTCTGTTTTCTATCAATGATTCCTAGCCAGCTTATTAAACAGATTTATACAATGAAAGAATCTAATAACAAAAACATTCACCTCCTTTATTACTTGGCATTATTTATGGCTCTTACTTTTTTTTAGCTACCTTTTTATATATCGGAATCTGCCAACATTGTATTTATAAAGTTTATGTACTAGCAGCATTTGTTGGGCAGGGATTTGGGTTATTTTATGTTTCTTTCCTCCTACACTTATGACTAAATCTATGTACAAGTGATTGTAAAGATTTTAAAAAGACACCAAAGAAAATAATCCGGAGAAGGTGGAATGCTTGAAAAATTAATTCATTCTGGAGAAATGGAGTTTTTAATGTGCTTACATTTTAGATGTTCTCTCAATAACAATAAAAAATAATGGTGCTTAAGACAAAAGGCTTAACTGTGTTCCCCAGAATCCTCAGTGTTGAATCATAGATGGGGAAGTGTTTACACACTGCAAAATCAAAAGTTCATCCCATGGCTGTCCATTCAAAGCTCTAAATATCCATAATTGCTGTCCAAAGAACAACTTTGTCTTCTTTGGAAGAGCTCCTTCCTTCCTTCCCTCCTTCCTCCCAGCTGTCTGTCCCTCTGTCTCAAGGCCATGGAGCCACAATGGCACATTTGTCACCGTGGGTGGGAGTTCGTGGCAGCCCCTGAGCCTTCCCCTGCCCGGCCCCCGGTGCCAGCTCTTGGCTTGGGCATCCCAGCTGGGTTGGGCCTGGCACAGACATAGCCATGGAGTAAAACAGTCTCCATTCCCTATGGATTGTTCTTTCCTGGCAGGCCAGTTCAGCCAGTGCACGTAGAGCCTCTCCCCGGGTCTGCTCAGGGACAGAACATCCCAGTGTGGACACATCTGTTTTTCTAGAAAGCTCCTCCATGTGCACAGGAAAATCCTTTTGCTGGTGTTAGAAACGCCTTGAGATGCCCCTGCTGTATTTAGAGAGAGAAACAAGGGATCACGTGGGGAAATAAGGGCAATGGGGGCTGTGGAAGTCCTATGGCAGCAAAGTCAGGACGAAGTGCTGGGTTTTTCCAGGCAGAGGGGAGCAGGGAATCCCTTGGAGATCCGGGCAGCAGGCACAGGGACCTGCAGGTTTCCCCAGGCAGACAATAGCAGTGAACTGTTCAGATAAATAGAAGTAGAAACAGGAGATTTTGTATTGAACTCCCTTGGCTGGAAATCCAGCTGTTGGTAGCTCCAGTGGCCGCTGTGTCCCCATGAGGGGTCAGCGAGTCCTTTGTGCCCCCTCCCACCTGAAGCTGTGGTGGTTTATAAATGATCTGTCTGATATTGGCTCTCGGGTTGCCTTTTGTCTCACCCTCCCAGGAACGTTCCCCCTGAATGCCCAGGCTCCAGCTATTTCAGAAGAAAACCTTTAATTTTTTTTTTTTTCCACTGAGGTTAACCAAGCCTCCTTCTGTTTTGCTGTGCTCAGCAGTTAAGGCCAAAGTTTACAAGAAAGGTAATTACAGTCTTACTTTTAATTGTAATTAACTAGGAGTAAAGAATCAAAATAATCCAGCTACTCTTTTGCTGAACCAGAGCATTATATATAATGTGACAAGGAGAATGCCTTGCCCTTCAGCCATTAATTTTAGCAGCTCTGTTATTCCTAAATTACATAAACCTCTGGTGTCAGAGGGGAGAGAAAATGAATCAGCTCTGAGATTTCATTGGAATACCTTGCCCATGGTTGTGTCAGAATGTGCAAGGCTTTTGAAGCACTTGAGGTTATGATAAATTAGAAACACATAATGAAGAAAATCAGGAACTCCAAGTAAAGAGGTCACGAGTGAAAAATGTTGGTAGTGAGTTACAGGCATTTCTGGTCTCATGAAGACCAAAACTTGAGCTTTTGAAGGGGGTCTTTCCCTTTCATTTCCAAAGGTGTTAGAGCAGTGTGAGTGTGGCAGGGAGTTTAGGGGTTTGGGGGCTGCAGTGCCCCAAGGAGATGTCACTGTCGGTGGTGGGAGAGACACGTTTGTAGGAATAAGTGCATTCATAGTGAACACAGGATGAAGATGGGAAACATTTTAGCTCTCTGATTCCTAATTGTATTCGTAAATCCTGACCCAGAACACAATTCTGAACATTTGATAGATGCTACTCTTTCCCAACTCTTTATTTAACAGAGGTTGAACCCCTGGTTTCTTACCTGGCATCGTCTTTACCGCGGTCACTTTTCCTGGGTAGGTGGCAGCCAGCCAGGCCCAGGGAACTGAGGGAGCACGAGGCTCAATGGCACCATTGGTGACAAAGAAAGGAGTTGAACCAAGCCTTGAAAAGGCAGTGAAATGTCAGATATCCACATTTAAAGCCCGGGCCAGGGCGGATTTTCCTTGTGCTGCAGCACTTGCACAGCCAAAAACCCAAGTGCCACGGAGCTTGGCAGCGTTATTGGGGGGATCTTCCTTTAAAGATGAGCTATTCTTGAACAATTTCTCCTCTGTATGTGACACAAACAGGCTTTTCTTTGACACCAGACGTGCATGTCTTCTTGCTCCAGCTATTTCTTCCTTGGACAAACATATGTATTGTAGCCAACGCAAGGAAAATCCCGCTCACTATTTATGTTTGAGTTCCCTGTGTCCCATTAACAATATCCCAGTGTACTCCTGGCTCCAGAGCATCTTGATCCAGATCCAGCACTGTTTTCCTGGATTCCCCTTTGGTCATTTAAGTGCCACAAACTAATCGGTCTTATTTAGTGCCCTTCCATCCCAGAGGCTCTATTTTTTGGGCACTGAAATAGTTTCCTGTCCTTTTTTTTTTACAATTTTTACAGTTTTTTGCTTGGTAGGGAGCTCCTCTTACTGTGAATCTGAACTAAGAAATTATTGGGACTCAGAACTCCATTCCTTGCACTCACAGATTTTGTCTTCTGTCCTGTGACTCTTCCACACATCCAGGAGGTCTCATTTTGGTGGTGCTCCTGACCACCAGACAAAGATATATTATATATGCACTATTTGAATATAGTGAGAACTTTATGTGGCTCTCAAAGGGCAAAAGCTTTCCATAGGGAAAAAGAATAATGGTGTTGGTGCCCCTCTTTCAAGGCTGCTCTCCTTTGTAGCAATATAGAGATGGAGATTAGATTTTCTTTTTATTTAACTTCTTTTCCTGTTTTTCCCTATGTTTTTCTTTTCCGTTTATTTTCCTTTTCCCTTTATTTTCCATTTTCCCCTTCCTTTTCTTTCTTTTTCCATTTTCTCTTCATTTCCCTTATTTTCCTTTTTTATTTTCCCTCTTTTCCCCTTAATTTCCTCTTTCTTCCCCTTCTTCTTTGCCTTTTATTTTTTGGTATAAAAGGTAGCCAGGCACAGTCTCCTTCCATGTAAGTAAATACAGCCTTTGCATCAATTAAAAAAAAAAAAGCAATGTTTTGGGCTCTCATTGCATACATTTATTGCAGAATACATTAATGCAGATTTATTTGGGGCTGGAATCTGACTGTTTTTCTTAGCTGAGCTTTGGAGAGCTGCGTTTCAAAGCCACCCTCAGCTCCATAAGTTTTCTGTCCCGTCGATGTCAGCCATTGATTTATCCGAGGAGTCGCGTTGTTTACAGCGGAGACATTAAATCATGAAACAACTTCCATGGTATCCTGTGCTCAGATAGGCAAAAGCACTTCCTAACTGTGAAACCAGCTGCTCTAATCTTTAATGACTTCGGTTCAGTGGCCAAATCTACTTCTTTGTGCTCTCCTAATGCACCATTAGATTAGTTACTGTCGCTGGAATTGCTGTCGTTCAGGCCCTGGTTAGGGAGGATCATGGTATTTTTCATAAATCATTTTTTTTTTCCCCTTCTTCTTTTACTGTTTAAAGGATAATAGTGCTGTAGCTTTGCAATTGTTTTATGAGGCAGTAATCTTGTTGCTGTGAGGATAAAGCGTGAGGCCAAAGGCAGTGCTTATCTCTGGAGAAGCCAGTTATTGCCCAGGAAATCTCTACAAAACATCAATTATCGCAGGTTCCACCCCTCTGAAACAGCAGCAATGAGATTTTGTGTCCGAAATAGTCCAGAATGAAACCCAAATGCAGTATTTGGGGGATTCTTTTGCAATTAGTTCCCAGGCTTCTGAAATAAGTTAGTTTGATTAGCAAAGGCCAAAATCCCAGGATGTTGCACGTGCAGCTCTGCTCACAGAGCATCCTTGGACTCCAGCATCACCAAAGCCAACCAGAGCAACCCATCCTCCTGGAACCAAGCAGAGGATTCCTGGTTTCCTATCTCCTTCCTGGTGTCTTTAACTCAGGCTGCAGGAGGAGGATTTCCTGCTGACACAGCCCTGCACCCGGAGCAGCAGGAATTGAGAGCTCACTGCCTTTACCTAAACATTAATAACGTTTTTAGGCCTTTCTGCATTTATGAGCAAGCGGAGGGAGGCAGCTGACAGTGATAACCACGGTGCTGAGGCTGATTTTTGGGAAGGGAGAGTGATCCAGGCACGCTCCATCCTCAGGAATCCCGCAGCACCTCCCGAGGAAACTGTTAAACACCCCGCCCTGATGCACTCTGTCTTTAAGAGGTTTATTCAATTAACCGTTTAAACTTTCATTCTATTTTGCCATTTGGTGAAGAGGATTCTTATGCATTTAATAGTTTTATGCATTTACCCATTAGCCCTTTTAAGTGGGCTCGCTGGGCCGAGCTGTGCCATTTCCCGGCGGCGCGGCGGCGGGCAGGGCAGACAGTGATCCATGGCACGTGTCACGGCCGTTTGCATCTCCCTGACCTCCCCAATCCATCTCCCTGAAGGTTGCTGTCCATTAATCCCACAGCAGCTGCTGGTGCAGCCACTCCGAGGTACCGGGGCAGGTAGCCAAGGCTTCAGGTAGCTCCCTGCCCGAGGAGCCCAGATTGGCAGGATATGTTCATCAAAACAGAAACTTAGGGAAAAAATGACATATGTTCGTTAACCTAAGGACTGCTGATCACTTTAAATACTTTAAATTAATCCAGCTTCATTTGTTAAAACTAGCATCATCTGCTTAGGGACTAAGGGAACACTGGGAACGCTTCAAAACAGGCGCCGCAGCAAATCTTCCCCTGCTGCCTCATGCAGGATTGTCTAGAACTCACTTTGCAGCAATATTGCTGTTCTCTGTTAGTCCTTATTCATATTCCTTTTTAAATTCCTGCCACGCAGCACTGTGGCACTTTCCTTCCCTTACTTTGCAGATATTTCCAGCCCTGCTCTGTCAGTGCAGCAGGTCAAGGATTTATTTGTCTGCATCCCGGCTGCTTCGGAGGGAGCTGAGGGTGGGACTAGCCCACACTCCTCAGGTAAATTCAGGGACTGAATGGGCAGGTTCTTCCCACTATCAGGAGCTTCTTTAAGCCAATATTTTAGGTCTGTTTGGCTTCTGATACAGGGTGAGAATGAAATGTTCCTTCAAGGACTGTTTTTTGCCATTTGTCTCTTGTATTCAGACTAAAGTTGAAGAAGAGAAACAAAATAGTTAAAATTTTTTAAGTTTTTATACTATAAACAGGAAGCAAGTAGTTACTTTTATCTCAGTTTTATAGGTGTTGTTTGTTTCTAGATTTTCTGGTAAAGTTGATGTCAACAGAGATGCCAGAGCATTCAGCTGCCTTTAAAAATAATGAAAAATCCAGCAAAACTCACTTGAGAAAATGATTTCTACATAATCTCACTGCTTCTGACACCTTCTCCTAGTAATAATCTGTATCATTATAATACCTGTGTTAAATTGAGCAGAGTTAATTGATGCAGTTTATGGGAATGTGAGTTATTTGTCTAAAACACCGTTGATTTCCTTTGTATGAAGCAGCAGCTGGCAGGGAAAGGAGGTGGCACATCCATGGTTTTGTACCAACAGGCTTGAAAGCATCTCTGGGGTAGTTCAGCTTCGGAAATAAACCCAGCCGAACCATCCCTGCCTGCTCAGGTTGTTTCCTACCAAGGTAGAAAAGCTCAGTCCTTCCTTCCAGATCTGATGCTATGCATGGAGTTGGATTTGGGGTTTAGTCCATGAGGAAGGTTTGCTTCTGTGGGGGTTAGTGAGGAATTTTGTGGAAATACTGATTATCTGTAGGCCTTGGAGCAACCTGCTCTGGTGGAAGGCGTCCCTGCCCATGGACCAGCCGATCTCTGAGGTCCTTCCAACCCAAACCCTTCCATGTTCTGTGATTCCATGCCTCGTGTCCCACCCCAGAGCAGCTCCCCAGAGCCCTCTCCTCTCCCTCTCCAGCAGTGTTGTCTCAGGGCTGCTCCGTGCAGGCTCCTCGGCGGCGGATGTGTTCTCTCCAGCCAAACACGACCACCTGCAAGTTTGTGCTGGTGTTAGCATTTTCATCGGCCATTATTCAAATCCAGCTGGCTTTCCCTTTGAAGTCCGTTCCCTCATGTTAAATGTTAACTCTCATTTCTCTTGGCCCAGGGAACAGATCGTGCATTCTTTCCTGTCTGTGTGATAATGGCCACAAGTGTGCTGGCTGCCTTCGGCCCTTCCCGCCGCTCCGCATCCTCGCTCTCCTCCAGGAGGAATTTCGAGGCCCAGCTCTGCTGCAGGGAGTGGGTTTGTCCTGCATAAAGCTCTCAGCCTAGCCCTGAGAATTGTCCTTATATATCCCCTGTCTCTCAGGGCCAAACCTCTCTTCCGAGATTGGCGTGAGCTTAGCATAGAGAAAAATTACCGAAAAATCACATTTGGGGGTAAGTTTTGAGCAAGCCCGGGGTGTTTTGGGTTTTTCTCAGATTCATGCAGGCTAATGTTTGGCTTTTTCCAGCTGCACTAGCATTTTTCTAAACATATTTCAGTGCTTATCCTTGCATTAAGCACAATAGCAATGGAGGGGGGGAGACTTGTGACCATTTGAACTTGAAATCCCCAGAGAGCTTTTTATTCTAATAAAACAGCAAAATATTGGATACATGACACCCCTTACATCAAACTCTATCATATTAGGGAAACCTTAGAACTCTGGTCTGCAGTCTGGCCTGATACATTACAATTCATCAGGGATCAGTATGAGAAATAATTACATCTATTTATTTATTCCACTGTCAGAATGTTGACACTAGTTTTTCATATTGTCTCTGTCACGAAGAATCCTAATTAAATAACATGTCAAATGCATTGATCATACATTTATAAATTTGTTTGATATATCATGGAGGCCTTTTGTTATTAGGAGATATCACAAGATTAAAATTAAAGTTTGCCAAGCCATCTAGCTCATTCTACACAGGACTTTTTCCTCCTAATTAACCACAGAATTTTGATGGCTTGTCATTCTGATATTGCACAAAGTAATCTCTTCCTTTTTATTTCAAGTTCAGGATACCATTTCCCTTCGACCAAAATCTGGCCAGATATGTACAATTATATTAAGCTATGAAAGGACAGGCTCCTCCTGTATTTTTTTTTCCATTTTTCTGTCCTAATTCCTCTGCTTAAGAGGCGCTGTCTTATCACAAAGAAGATCAGGAAGAGCTCGCCTTCAGTTCTTGTGCTTTCTGCACAAAACAGAGCAGGAGCCTTGACCACCCTCGTTCTTTCCCTTGTTTTTGTAGCTGGGTTTGGACCCAACCCCAGTCAGGATCCAGTTAGGTGGCCATGAATCCGTGAACATCCTTCCAGCTCCTCCACACTCACCCCTTTAGGAAAAACAGATTTTTAAGAAGGTGACAGGGACCAGAAAAATCAGTACTTAGATAGTACAGTTTCTTCCCAAACAAATATAATTTGCAAAGAATCACATTCTCTCTACATCCTACTTGAAAGGATAAAAAGATGTCAATAAATAGGCATTTGTTGTCCCTTTTTCATGTGTTTTCTCCCGTTTTCCATAAGAACATAAGCTAGGAGGGTTTTACACAGATTTGGTGGCAGAACACATGCATTAAGATTGTTTCTTTTTAAAATTTGCATTCTTTGCTTTGTGTGTTTCCTAAATGGGGCAAGAGGGTTTCTTAGTGTGTCTTAGTATTAAAATCTAAAGTAACAGACCTTCATTCTAATGAGCTTTGTAAATCTGACCTAAAAAGTGTCGCCTGGAGTCTTTGAAATGAGTTTCCTACAACTTCCTCTGATCTGATTGTGTGTTTTAGGGGAGGTTAAATGGGTTAAGATTCTTAGCTGTCCTAAAGCCATTGGAGTGATTCCTTATTAATCTTTTTCACCCCCTAAGACATCATCTACAGATCTAGGCGGATTTAGTACATAAGATAACAGAGTCAGCCCTGCCATAACTATCCACGCAGCTTCTGAAAGGACAAAAGGGTGACAAAAATATGCAGAAGCCCTTCCAAAGGTTCATGTTAACAATACTTCCCAGTCTTTCCCTCGCCTTTCTTCAGCCCTGGCTTGTCACAGAAGGGAAGCTTTATCGTCACAGGATAATATCTCTGTAACTTGTGATCTAAATTACAAAGAAGTTTGTTGTGCTCCATGTCCTATGGCAAAACTTGTGAGCATAAGATGGGGTCTTCAATTAGCCCCGTCCCTGCTGATAACCAAGGGCTCCTTGTTCCTGCAGGAAGGGGGCTCAGCGTCCGTGCCAGCAGCTCCTCCTCCCTGCCAGCTCCCGAACGGATTTTCCTCCGAGTCTCCTCTTTCCTGCTCCCTGTCCAGGCTCTTAGAGAGGCTCTGCTGATGGAGCACTTTTCCAGAGCTTTAATTCAGGGAGGAAAACAGTCTTTTCACCCAGAAATTGGGGAAAAATTGGTGCCATTGCTGAAAGTGTTCGAGGCCAGGTTGGACGGAGCTTGGAGCAGCCTGGTCTAGTGCAAGGTGTCCCTGCCCATGGCAGGGGGCTTGGATTAGATCACCTTTAAATGTTCCTTCTGTTATTTAGAATTCTGTGATTCTAAATAACAGGAAAAAAAGTAAAAACACAGAGATAGTTTCATTTATCTGAGTGATTGATGCTTCTGTCTTAGGCAGCCTTCGACATCACAGGGCAGTTCAGGGCCTTTGCCTCTGGTGGGAAGGTCATACAGTAGCATTGTAATACTTTTACCATAAATATGCTTTTTTTTTTTTAAGAAAAAAATCCAGTTATCCTTTGACATGGACCATATATTTTACATGATTCTCTTTTACCCTGTTCACATGTCATATCTGCATGGCAGCAACAGCATTTTCAGTTCCATGCTCTTCTGCTTGAGCTTATTTGTTCCTAATCATTTGCTGTGCCAGAAAATGTGAGTGAGGTCCATGGGCAGAAGATTTTTATAGGTCTGTCCAGGGCATAACAGCATTTGGGAGGCTGAGGTGTCGTCCAAACAATGGTAACACAATTTGAGGGATCAGCTGCCATTTAATCAGCGTCAGGAGGTTGTCAATTCCTTCCGTGATTTATGGCTGTGAAAATGCAGAATGATTTGTAAAATAACAAGGAGCATTTCCCCCCCGAATGGGGTATTTTGAAAACACAGCAAACTGAAACAGAAAACTATTCTGGAAGAATTTTCTCAGGATTTTGAAGTGCTTGCCTTACAGCATTGAACTCCCTGTTGACGTAAGTGTTCCTTAGTCCTTTGCAGGTGCTACTGTAGTGTCACAGAGCTCTCAGGAGCCCATTACAGTCTTTTGGCCAGGAAAAAAAATAAAAGAAAAAACACTTTAAAATCGTGAGTGGCTTCTTCAAAGCTGGAGCACCCTGATAAGGAGCCCAAGTGTGTGGTTTCCATGTGTTTTAACGCTTTCTGGGTGTAAGACACACCCCACAGGGCCAGTGGTCCCCACAGGCTCTATCCCACGGGGTCATCTCTCTGCTCCCACATCCAGAATGTCCTTAAGTGTCTGCTCAGCTTCTTCCAGGCTGAGGAGAGCATTAAAGCACAAATATTGATCTTAAATCAAATACTGTGTGCCTAAAGCAGGGAGGTGGGACGCTACAGGACCTTTTCCAGCTCATCCGCAAACTCACCTGGGCCCCTGAAAGTGGCATTCAGACTTTCCATGCTGGTTTTCCTGTCCCTAAAAGGAGACTCGTGATTTTATTTTCTTCCCATGCTGCAGATATTGTAGGTCTTTATAAAATGGATTCAGGTCACCAAGCCATCAGCAACTTGTAAAGTGCATGTACCCATATTTAGCTGGATCTGTGAGGGACAGCAGGAGCAGGAGCTCTTCTCCAGGGAGATAGAGCTGTCATTCTTCCTCTTTAACAATATTCAAACCAGAAATTATTAAATTACACGTGTGTTTGGAAAGCTGTTTGACCCGTTGAAGGCAGAGGATGAACAGCTCCCCCTTTTCCAGCAGCTCTGCAGCAAAAGCTGTGGCTGGTGGTGAGCTCTGCCCAAAAAAGACACCTGCCTCCAGAATTCCCCTCCTGCTCCTTCTGACACCAGCATGCCAGGGATTTTTGTCTGCATGGAGACTGGCTTTGGAGTCTACAGAGATGTTCCAAGCAGAATCTGGGAGAGCTCAGGAATGTGTGCTTTATAAAAAAAAAAACAAAAAACCCCACACTGGAGGCAGTTTAGGTATTTAGCTCCTGAAGCATTTTTTGTATCTCTTAATTACTTATAATCTGACTTTTCTTTCTAATTGAGGCTCCCAGCATCTGTCTAGCTACCAATACTCTTAACTACTAATTTACATTGCAGTTGGCACCTGACCTTACATGACACGTGTAAGACTCTTAGACAGATAATCCTGGCTTCTTCTTGAGACTTATGTCGCCATGGAGGGGTCAGTGGTGTGAGACAGCACAGCTTGAGGTGCAAAGTGCCACAGCAGCTCACACACTTTACCTTGCTGAGTCTGGGAATCCCTTAACAGGCTGATCCGGGCTTTTGCACAGCCAGTCCTCCTGCTTTTGTCCCGGGCAGGCGTTTTTCTGCCTGTCACTTGCAGGCCTTAAAGCAGCATGTCTGTGTTGGTTAATTTGCAGACATCAGTAGACACATTTCACACTGAATTCCACCCTGTGGGGCCGTGTCTAATTGGACAAATTTGAGCAGCAGGCAGGAAAGCCACCGCAGCATGGAGCAGTGATATATGGGCACAGGGAAAAGGGCTGGGATCTTAAAGTCACAGCTCCTCTGCTCACCTGCCTGCCTCCCAAATTCGGAGCAGGATGGCTCTGAGTTGAGGTTTAACATCCTGCACCATCACCTTGGTGCTCCAGGGTTTTCTAGAGTGGCTCTCTGTGCGTTCATTCAGCTCTGAATCCCACGATCTTTGAGGTTGGAAAAGCCCTCCAGGGTTTTTTAATGCAACCTGTGACTGATCATCACTTGCCCCAGCACTGAGTGCCACGTCCAGTCATTCCCTGGACACCTCCAGGGATGGGAACTCCACCACCTTCCAAAGCCTGAGCACCCTTTCCATGAGGAAAGCTCTGTGAAGAGCAGGAAAAGTGTCTGCACCTTTGGAATGGGACACAGGAACAGTCCAGCTCAAACCCCTGAAATTAAAGCCTTGTTCAGCTTTAGGCTGCACAGCTGCCATCCACATTAGGGGGTTTTTGGGGGGAATTTCCTGCAATATTGCAGCACCAAGGTGGAGTGGGGAGGCTGTTATTAGCAGAGAGAAAAGGGGAAAAAATAATTTCAGAACCTTGGCAATAAAAGGGAGTTGAAGGGTTGTTTCTGGTCAGAGATGTTTCTTTTCTATTTTATGTTGCTTAAGTATAATAAATGTCAGATGGCTGGAGTAGCATGTTTTATTAAAATAAGTGAATTTGGAGGTCAGGAGAGCACTGTGCTGGTAGCCCTGTGCACAGGATGGCTTTGTCTGGGTGAGGGACAAGTGGAGGGGTCCATCCCAGTGTGCAGGGACCAGTTTTAGAGGGAGAAACAGCCCGAAATCCTATTTCTGTGTAATTTCTTTGGCTTTTGGTGTCTCTGCTCAGCCAACAAACGAAAATGCCATCTAATGACAACTGTGAAAAACCTTTTGGAATGTAAAACTGAAGAATATTACATGACCCCAGCATAATTATTCCCTAGAATATATTTATATTAGTGACATTTTGATCTGTTAGAGGTTTCCCACTTGGATTCTGCTTTTTTAAACATCTCTGAGAAACAGTGCTCCATGTGCTGATTTTTCACAGATAATGGTAGGTCTGAAAGGGATCTTCTGAAGCACAAAAGCCAAGTGTTGAAAGACTTCCCGGAGGATGGCTTTGGTGACAAGTCCTTATATTTTGCATCAGTCAGACTGAAAATCTCTGCCTGGCTCTTGAGCGCGCAGAGAACTCGCTGGGTGCAGCTGCTCCAGAGAGAGAGGGAGAAAAAAGAAGTGGCTTGGTGGCTTTCAAAGTATCTGGCCAGAGTTCTATGCTTTTACTACACTCTACTGATGCTCAGGGGTCTAAAGAAATAGATGTCTTTTGGCTCTTCCTGTGAGTGGAGTGAGTTGCCACAGCTGCAGAGTCGAGCAGTGTCTCTCACTGCCCTAAAATGCCAAATTATGGGGATGTCATGAAGAGGTCTCTGCCAAATGGCATGGAAGTGATGGCTTCAACAGATAGTAATTATTGCTTTTTCTCTGTGATGGATGTCTGTTTATGTTTAATGTAGTCACTAGATGAAAATGGAGGTCTTTGGTTAATCAGATATGGGTTTAGAAACCAAAATTAAGTCATTCATGTGGATACGGTTGAATTTCCTCGCTTCCTTGTGACCTGTTCCTTCAATCCTGTAGCTTAGATCTGAGGGTTTGCTTTACTTAACTTTCCCCAAATTGAAATAAAAAGCAGCTTACTTTAACATACATCATGGGAACGCTGTGGATTTTTCCCCCTCTGGGCTACTCAAAACAAGCCCCAGGCCCAGCAGTCCTGAAAACTTGTGTGAAGCTGGAAGTGCAAGATTTAATGCCTTGTAACTTTACTCTGTCTCCACAATAAATTATTTATGCAGAACGTGTCAAAAAGGCAGATGTGGCAGAGCAGTAGAAGTTGCTGCCGTGGTGGGTGAAGGCAGGGGAGGTCGTGGTGCTGCCCAGGAGGGTGGTAGAGACACCAGCTGGGATTCAGGCTCTCCTCTCTGGTCACGTTCCTGCTTTTCCTAAGGGAACAGTGCTCCTTCCCATGGCAGCTGATGGCAGTCTCCCACTGAAAGCTCAATCCCTCAGAAGTACCAGAGCACCTATAAATACTAGAATGGCTTTAAAAACATGTGAAGTGTTAGACCAGCAGCTGCTCAGGGTATGAACACGAAGGTCAGGAGAAACAAGGATCGTAAATATTTTAAGGAGCAGTTTTCGTGTTGATTGTGAAGGGGGGGTCCTGCCGAGCATCCCTGGATCCTGACTCCATCACCCACTTACAAGCCATCCAGCAGGAGTGACAGGACTTCTTCTGCCCTCACCATCCCCTTCTCCTCCCGTGCAGTGGGAAGTTCATGTCCCATCCCAGCAGGATAACTGCTGAGGGTCCCGGCCCCGTGCAAACCCCATTCAAGCCGTGTGCATCCCTCAGCAGCAGCACGAGTCGCTTGCATGGAGGCTTGTAAATATGAATCGTTGCTCAAGTGCCAAAATTATAATTAAAAAGGTTTTGTCTTTTGGCTTTTGTCTACATACTTTCCTGATATTGTCACTTGGCAGGGCCGGGGTGTCTCTCGCAGTGTAATTGCCGCAGAACATTTCCTTGAAAGAGCAGCACCACCCCGCCTCCTCCTCACACTTGCATGTGGAAAGCACCAACTGTTTTATAGGCATTAGTGAGTTCTGCTCTGCAGTGCAAGGAGGTATTAACTGTCTGTGCAGCTGAGACAGCTGCGGAACAGCTTCGGAGATGGAGTGACCTGCCCGAGGCTGCGCTTCGGATGCTGCGGCAGAGGCGGGAGCTGCGGTTGTGCCTCTTCCAGAGAACAAACACAGAGGCTTTGACAGGACAGTCTGTCTGGGAGTGTTGTTTTTCTTCTCTTCCCCCTCTGCAGGGGTCTGTGTGTAGGAAGGGACCTGTCTGGTCCCAGAGCAGCAATGCCATGGGCTGTGAGGTCACGCTGAGCCGTGTCCGTGCGGCACCACCGCTCCAGCTCCCGTCCTTCTGCCTCTCTGCCTGCTGTCCAGTGGGAGGCTGGGATTGCAGGGATGCCAGGCCTTCTTCTCAGGCACTTCTCAAGCATTTAGGTATTTAAAAAGCCAAAGGGCTCTCATCCACCCCATTAAAGAGTGCCAGGTAATCCCTTTATGTAGTTAGGGGCATTTCCCTGCCAGCGCATCAGCACCTGCATGAGGATGAGTACAGGTGCCTCCCTGTCAGGGGCTGAATGGCAAGGAATCCCTTGGGATTCGTTTTTTTAAAAGAGCAGTTGTGGTAATATTAGAATAAGTAAATAAACAGAAGAGATCTTTAAAATCAGTTGCAGAATACTCTTTCTATTTTTGGTCAAAACTTTGAAGATCTGGAAATTGTCCAACTGTTTCGAAATGAAACCTTAAATTAAATCGATGGCTTGGAGGGGTTGTTTAATTTTTTTTTAATCTTTAGTACCAAGAAAATTAATCTTCCAGACAGGGGTTACGTTTGAGGGAAGAGCAGTGCATGGGCAATTAGGACTTCTCCCCCCTTCCAAGTGGTGAAGCAAAGTTTGGGGTAGTGCAGGCTCAGGTCTTCAGCTGGGCTAAATTAGCCCAGCTCTGCTCAGGCTCCAGCTCTAGGCACATATTACTGCTCCATTGCAGCAGATCTCATTTATGACATGTTTTTAAAGCAGATCTGTGAAATGATCCAGCTTTAAAAAAATAACACTAATAAGGGTGTAGTTACATGAGCATCTTATCCCGCAGCAAAGCCAGTTTAAGAGGCTCCCAGCCCTTCCCTGACCCTGCCTTCTCCTTCCAACCCCACACTTCATTTCCCCTCAGCTTTGCTGCTGCAACTTTTTGGTGTTTGTGGGTTTGGGTTGGGGTTTTTTCATGTTTCCTGCATTGTTTCAGTGACCAAGTAGGAGATGGAGCATGTGGTGTGATGCAGCAGAGGGAAGGCCATGAGGGACAAGGGGAAGGGCTGGGAAGGATGCAGCAGGGGATGCAATTTTTCAGATGGATTGTGGTGCCAGAATGGGTGCTCCTGCAGCTGCCACTAAACCCAAGTGACCTTGGGGGCTTTATCTGAAGAGCCAGGCAGGTGAGCAGCTGAGTGGGGTGTGGGTGGGAGCTCACACCCCACCAGAATCACGGAATGGTTTGGGTGGAAGGGACCTCTAAAGGCTCCTGCAGTGACCAGGCAGCTCAGAGCCCCATCCACGCTGACATTTCCAGGGATGGGGCACCTTCCAACTCCATGGGCAACCTGTGATGGCTGAGATTTTGACTCCTGGAGTCAGCTGGAGCACAGTTGCAGTCAGTTCCTGGACCTCTGCTGAGTTGGGGCCGCAGCTATGAGTTATTAAGTGAATCACACTGATTTTTTGTTCTCCACAGCAGTTTCCTTTCCCCAGAGTAGCGCTGGTGTTAGTGCTGGAATAGAGGAGAAGGAGTGGAGATTTCAAGGAATCTCAGAATACTTCTCTCTACCAGGAAATGCAGCCTGCCCGGGCTCTGCACTGGGCAGCAATGAGATCAAATGCTTTCCTAACCTATTTCCTTTAAATGTATCTTGAATATTAGCAACGATGGAGTAAACAGACAGCTCTTTGAAAAGCGTGGTGCCTGGTGAGTGTCTGACACAGTATTTAATGAGTGCAGGAAGGGTTTTTATCCAACTGCCTTTGGTATGTGGAATGTGTTTTCCCCTTGTTTTGACTGGATGGGTCTTGTGGCTGATCTGTTAAAAAGTACTGAAGTGAACAGTTGCAGCAGCAACACAACGTGGTGGTATCTTAGACCTGCACGTGGTGCAGATGAGGTGGGAACAGGGAACTTCCTTCATCTGTGGTGTGGTTATCAGTGCTCCCCGAATCCTGCTGCCGATAGCGTTCCACAGCCTTTCCAGGGCAGCTAAAAAACATGAGGACATTCAGTGACACCTCCCTGGGGTGGCAATTTGGCATTTGGTGGGGAGCTCCTGTCCCTTGTAGTCCCCCAGCACGGTGTTGGCAGTAATGCCCATCATGGCTTTGCTTGTCTGCTGCTCCCTGGGAGCAAGACCTACTGCTCACTCCTCTTATTCCTTTATACATTGCACGGAGTGGAAACAAAAATCACATATAAACGCAGAGTCCATCAATCATTTCTAACCCAGAAGATAGACTGAGACAGTAAATCTTCCTTTTGTCTTCTTCTTTCTGGTCTTTACACACAGCAGTGCAGCAAGCAGGAACACAAGAAGAATTAAGTTGTTTGGGTGCACACCAGGGTGGGTGCTGGAACGGTCTGGATAAAACCAAAGGGGCTGTGAGGTGAATTGTAGCAGTTCTGGTTTAGCTGAATCAGGAATAAAGGGCTCAACCACAGCCCCAGGTGGAGGCAATGCCCTGAATATCCCCTAAGTACAGACTGGGACCAGTGGCTTTGCCATTTGGATTTCTTTTAGAAATCATTTTTTGCAGCAGCACCAATGAGATCAGGGTGGTAAGAGGGGTTTGTTTGTGTTTGGTGTTTGTGTGATTTCTTTTTTGATTAACCTTTTGTGTACTACAGCTGTTCACTGCAGTCCAGAGGGGGTTTATGAGTTGAGAATTTATGATAAAGTGCTCTAACACGAGGAATTTGAGCTGGATTAAGCTGGGTGGGCACAGGTTATTGCAGCAGCGTTCACTGGCTTTCCTTCTTCCTGCAATTCTGTGGATCCCAGTTATGTGATCATAAAATTCGTATTAGAACATTAGCAAATGCAAATGTGCAGCCACATTCTCATCATTTACCCTAATTTTAATCCTTTGGATAAAGTACTTTGTTTTTATCAATTCACAGGCATGGAAGTGACAAGCCTGTTTATAACTATCAGTGATACAGAGCAGCAGCTCCAGAAAAGCCATGGGATTTTGGAATCAGCACTGAGAAACTTTTCCATAAATGCCAGGAATAACATTATATTTGAATATTTAACCCTTACCCAGGCAATTTGAGGACTGGAAACCATATGTGCTTTTCGTGATGGGAGCCAAGATGACCCTACATAAAGATAAATATAACTACATAAAAGCACTCAGGAAGGATGGCGTTGTGGTTAAGAGCTGGGCAAGGACTGGGGAGCTCCAAGGTCTAATCCCAGCTCAGCCACAGGCTTCTTGGGTGATCCTGGGCATGTAACTGAATCCCTGCATATTTCACTTTTTCCATTTGTGAATGAGAGATAATAACACTGCCCCAAGCCGTGCCGGGAGGGGAAGCTCTGCGTGGGAGGTGTGGGCTTGGAGATGGTGCTGGTGACCACCAGGAAAAGTCTGACCAGGTGCTCTGCTGAGGGTACATGCCACTCCACTGCCAGTGGGATTCACAGTTTCACTTCTCCAAAGGCTGGAGGAGTAAACTCCTGCCTTAATTAGTCTGTCAAATCAGGGGAGCACACCTGAACTCTGGGAAGTCACATCCTTGGCAAACGTTCCTTGTTTGAACATAATTTAAATTCAAAAGCAGTGAGGGGGGAAAATGAGGAAAGGAAAGGGAAACCTGCAGTAGATGAGCCCATCTGGTTTTGTTTGAGTGCTACCTAAGTGAGTTATGTTTATTGGTTATAGACTGGTGTTTGCTTTATACGCTCACGGGCCAGGTAGCTCTTGTTCTGCTCGTGACTTGGCATCCACTTGTGCCCTTTGAGAGGCTGCTCAGGAGGTACAAATCCTGGTCCTGTTCTCTGAAAAGGTGGGATCTTTCCAGGTAACCATCAAGAAGGAGGCTGACTTGGTCACTGAGAATTCCCACTTGCAGCCTGTGTCTCCCATGGGATGTCATTCCGCCACCGTAGGAGCCAAGGCAATGGGCTGGCAGCACATGACAGGCAGCCTGTGCAGCTGCTGGCACGAGGAGGGGTCCTGTTGGTGAGAAAAGGTCTGGCAGGAGCAGTCTGTGCTCTGGGAAGCAGGTAACATCCTGTAAAATCCTGCTGGATGCCGAGCAGCCGGCGCTGGGCCACGTAAGGTGCGGGGGAGCGTGATCACCCATTGTTTGGAAGGAAGAGTTTTGATGTAATTATACCCTTCAGCCATTGCCACACTTTCCTCCCTTTCATCTCCAGGCAGGTCCACACGTTCAGATGTGAAGCTGGAAATGAAACACATCTGGCTATCCCAAAATGACAACAGACTTTTATTTGCTATTTTTGGTATACAACAAAAGCTTTGTATCTCGCTAATTGAACATGTGGGCTCTCCCTTGCCTTTTTCCCCCTGCTAAACTCCACTTTTCCACGTGTCATCGTACGATTCCAGCATTTGATCTGTCGAGTCCATCTCGGCCATGTGTTTGTTGTAATCTGCTACACATGTAGGCTTGTTTTCGTGTGCGTCCTGACCTCCAGTGAGAGCTGCAGTTGTTTCCATCATGGGTAGTGTTGAGGAGTTACACATCCTTTTTATCAGTGTTTTTGGCCACCGGCAGCTCCTCGCGGCGCGGCGCGGGGCTCCTGCCAAGCCTCTGAGAGCTCGGTGTTTGGGGCAGCCATATCTGTTTGTCTTGTGATACCAGATGCTGGCTTTCTTCAGTGGAACAGAAGTAGAAGGGGAAAATTCCCAAAATAGATAATAGCCCTGTCAGTAAAACTCAGGGAAGCTGAGGGTCAGCATTAGCCTGGGTAGAGCTGGAGCTTAAGGCAAGGATGGAGGTGGATGGCTGGGAGATGGCCACTGGGCAGAAGGCAGGGATCTCTTTGGGGTCAGAACAATCTGTGGGATAAGGAGAGGAAAATGCCTGTCTTGCAGAGGAGGCCTGAGCCCTTCAAAGCAGGCGGTGTCATAAAAACCCACTGGGAACTTGACCCTGCCTCACGGACGTTCGTGAGACTCGACTCATTACGGATACAGGACCTCTTGATTAGCGTGAAAGATTCGTCATCAGAAATTTTTTTTGTGCCTGTGGGGGATCCACTTAGTTATTTCCAACTACAGCTCTAAATTGTTCCCATGCTTCATCGTGCTTTGATTAGCTAAAATCTTGCAGTAACTGTTTGAGGCTCTTACCGTGACAGAAAAAACAGGTGACAATGATCAAACCATAGGGTGTGGAGTGGGAACTCTTGGGGATTTGGGGTGTGGAGAAGGAGCTGCTGGGGCTTTGGGGTACAGAGCCTGGCTGGGGTTGGAGGCAACCCCTTTACAGGTTCCTGAGCACTGAAGGACAAACCACCTGCAGCGTTCACCATGCTGTGTGTTGTTCCCCAGGAGAAATGGCAAATAGATGCCCAAAAAAAAAAGCATAACTGTGCATTTAATTGCCCACACAAACATGCATGCATAGCCCCAGCCCTTGAGTCCCCGTCGTGTTCCAACTGTGCTAACGGTCACCTTTCCTGCAGTAAATATTGGGCCAATTTCATCACATTTGGCTTGTGTTTATCAACACAGCACTTAAGCAATGGGCTTTTGGTTGCAATGAGGGAATGAGCCCGTCTCTGTCTCGCCCTGAGGTGAGGGATGAGGAGCTGTGTGTGGAGTGTCCAGGCTGGAGGCACTTCAGTCAGTGTTGCAACCCTCTGACTGCAGCAAAAATCAAATATTTGTGCTTAAAGACAGAGCTGAGGCAATTTCCACCAGGAGTATGCCATCTCTCACCACGTGAACAATATTATACATTCATTGTGCTATTATTCTGTCCAGTTCTTGACATAAACTGCTGAGCAATTTTGTCTTGAGCTCCCTTTTTAGCCAAGAGTATAAGCTGAAAAAATTTGAGGTTGCAGTCGAGGACTTCCCAATCAGCTGGGGAATGAACTCTGAAGCAGAAGTTGTATTTAGCAAGATGGACTTACAATTATTATTCATAAATGCACAGGTTATGGCTGCAGTTGTTTCACTTCTTTCTTTTACAGCCCTATAAATTGTATACAGAACATAAAGGCTTTGCTTCTTAAATAAATGTTTTGCAGCCGCCATAAATTATCTTTCTTGCATTCATAATGAAAAAAAAAAATCACTGTTTGATGTTTTATATCCTCTTCACTAAAATGTAAAATATGGTAGTTGGAGCCAGATTTTATCTCATTTGAAAATAAAAGAAGGTTCATTTCCTACTAATTTTTTTCAGTCTTAGGTTTGGAGTTCCCATGAAGTGTTGCCCAATCTGCAGAGCAGCGTTACAATAAACTCTGCTTTAGCTGAGGCTTTGGGCTTGAGTTGTACCAGCACTAATAATCACCACTGTGAACTGAGTTATGAGCATAACCTGAATCTCTTTTATTATTTTTTTTTAATCCCTGACGTTGTTGTATTTCATCTTTCTACACCCCCTGATCACTGGCTGAATATCAGATTGTTGAACTTCTCCCCGCGCCAGCCCTCGAGGACCCTGCCCCAGCCTGGCTGTCCTGGAAGCAGGCCTTGCTAAACTCCCAGCTCACTGGTTTGCAAAGCAAACTTCAGCCTTGTACTATTTACCTTGGCAAGTGCCCGACCAGATTGATGATCTGTAAAGTGGATTTGTTATTTGGCTGTTTGCTTTGGCAGCTCTTGAAAGCAGTTTGCTGATTACAGCCCCAGATGTCATTGCATACATTACTGCTCACTATAAGTTTCTTCTAAAGTTTTAATTTCAGCCACAAATACTATTAAGCTTTTTGCACCTTTGTGTATTTAGCTCATGGATATTAAATATCAAGAGCAGGCAGCCTTGATTTCCTTAATTTTTCCTCTTTGTTGGCCTCCTCCAGGCATCTCTGTAGTGCCAGGACAGGGGATGCTGCTTTGCCTTGGGTCAGTGCTGTGCCCAGCTGTGCCACAGGCAGTTGCAAGTTGGTCACATGCACAGTTTCCTAACTGTAGATAAGCTGGAAAATTGCCATAGCATTTTTATAAATTACCAGCTTTAACATGACCAAACACTTGGGTCAGTAGAGCAGAGATCAGGAGCAACGGTCACTAAAATCGCCCTGTGCCCCGTTTGTGTCAGGGTAGGCACGAAAGGAACATGATTTCCCTGGCTTATCTCCATCCCCTCTAACTATTATCTTGACTTTTAAAGGCTCTCAAACCTGATAAGCAATTTGGCAGATCAATAGGCTCAAAATCAATTTGTTTCTGACATGGGGTAATCCTGAGTTTGGCTCTGGTGCCAGCAGAGTTCCGCTCCCAGCCCTGCGCGTGCAACCATCGGGATTAGGGTTGGGGAATACTGGGATATTTTATTTTCCTGCTGCCTCGAAGTGCATCTGCCTTTCTAAAGTCCAATAAGAGGCACATGAAAAGCTCAGCTGGGTGTTTGGTGCTCCCCTACCTCAGGTTCTGCAGGGCTGTCTGAGAGCAAAGCCTGGCACAGCCCAGCTTGGGTAGACACTGCTGGTTCTGCCTTTGAGCAGTTAAACCATCCTTTGTGGCCAGGAGCTTTGTTTTTTTTCAGTGGGGGCACTTTCAGCTTTGAAATATTTAAGTTGAAGAAGTTAATTCACTTTAAGCAAGTTTACTTTTCAAGGGGAGGATATCATTGTAGTATTTTTGGCCACTGCTTGAAAATTCCTCTAACCCTTTACTATAATAAGCAAATTGAGCAGATTAAAGACACATTATGCTGCCAAATGGTTTTTCTACACAGGGTGACATATATTTTTTCTGTGGAAAAGGTTGTGGGGGTTTTTGTGAGCTGCTATGCTTTTTTTAGCACTTCCTGTTTTATTGTGTTTGAAGTGTCTTTGTGGTGACCTGTTGGGGTAAGATTCTTCCATATGGAAGTGTTTCTTCAACTTTTAATCATTTTGTTTAAAAAAAAAAAAGGTTTTAAATCCCATTTGCAGATGTCTCTGGTTTTGTTCGCAGAGAGCTTGTCCAGCTCACTACAGTGTTGCAGAAATGATGAATTGTTCATACACAACGTGATGGTGACATCCACGGAGTTGCGCTCTCAGAGTACCTGCTTTAAAAATCTATTTAAAATATCCATAGAGAAGCTTTTGTTTATGTTTTAATGTATTTTTCTCTTTGAAACCCTGCCTTCACTGAATGCCTTGGCAAAACTCCTGGTGGTTTTGGTGGAACTGAGATTTCACCAGTAGACCCCTGACTCGATTGCAGGCATCTCTGAAGTCAAGTAATATCAGGATAACAAGTAAATCTGTGTCTATTCCTGGGGAAAATCTAGCCGGGGTTTTACGACGGGTCAAAAAAAAGTTACAAGTTTATTTTTAAGTCTACAAGACAAAATGATTAAAGCACAACAGAATGCAGATTCCCTGAGCTCTTACTGGACTCGCCAGGTCATAACTGAGACCAGAATTTGGACCACTGGAGCTGTGCTGTAGCTGCGTCCTGTTTCCTATTAGTTCTGACACTAACTTCTGAATTTCAGATTCCATCTTCTTTAGGGTGAGCTGCTCAGTCAGTGCATACAACAGACACCTCAGGAGCTCTCTGGAGCTGTCTGGCTTGCAGGGGGTGTGAGGGCAGAGCTGGAGCTGCTGGGCACAGTGTGTTACCCAGGCAGCGGGGGATGTCCATCAGGCACGTCCAGACTTTCCCTCTGCATCATACCCTCGATGTTTCAACCTTAAGAAAACTGGCTTTGACAGTATTTTTGAGCCCACATGTGAATACCACATGTTGAGGTCTCATGTCTGCAGTTTCACTCCTAATTAAGTGTAGATGTAAGTACTGGGTATCGTATAAGGTCTTTGGCTCTCTCCAGTTCACCACAAGCATCTGATTCCCACTTCCTTTGTCTTGGACCTATTATTTATAGGAGAAGGGTAGGTGGACTTGGTGGTTACAAGTCTGTTGGATTATTATGTTTCTGTAGCTGTCATCCTGTCAAGGGTCCTGCAGAAATTTGCACTGTGGGCTCTTGGTAGTTTATTGGGAGTAAAATCCCCTCCTGTGCTGAAGGCTGGCCTTGAGTCTGTGCACCACTTAAGTCTTGCTAAGCCCTGAAAATGGGTCTTAAATGTTATATTGGCCTTCTCAGCCCAGAGGTGAACTGCATTCTGTGTGAGCAGTGAGATTTCCAGTTCAGCTTAAGGCTGTTTGTCTCTGCTGCTGTGAGAATTAGGATGGGGTCTCTAAACCTGCTGAAAACTTTTGATGCTCAGCCTTCAGAAGCCAGGGCCTTGCAGCTCTCTGACCTAACAACAGCACAGTCTGGAAAAGGCAGCTTTTTGATGTAGATGGGCACAGTACTCATCTGGTTTGGATTTTTCAAGGTGTTCCAGAGTCATATTGTTAACTACAGGGGGTCTTCTGTGAGCAGCAATATGCACTGACTTACTGCTGAGACCTCAGAGCATTCCCAGATATTTATTTTTGGAAAACTGAAGTCAAGTAGCTGCTGTCTATTGGCCAGATGGAGAAACTGAGGCATAAGATGGACAGGTGGCTTCCCAGGGCTGGTCAGAACAGTATCAGCAAGACTCAGAATTAAGCTGGAGAGTTATTTAACTTCCTCCATTGCTCTGGTTTCCACAGTATCCAGTGTGCTGGAAACATTTCCAGTAAGGAAATCCTTGCAACCATATTTGCATCTCCCCAGAGAAGATCATATTGGTGTAACCTTCTCAGGTGATGCTCTTCCTTGTCCCACCTGATGAACTGAACTGTTTAGTTTTGGGCATGGATTTGGCTCTGACTTTTGGGGAAGATGGAATTATGCCCATGAAGGTCATTATCATTTCCAGGCCATCTTCCCACGGCGCCCTGGCAGGGCTTCAGAGGCTCTGGGGACAAGGTGCCTTCAGCTCAATGGCAACTCTCCAGTTTAAATATTTCACCAAAACACCTCCAACGTCTCCCACTCCCTCAGTAGTTTCCTAACAGTGTCCAACTAGATGAAAATTAGCCAGTGTCTTGGTGTGTAGAGCTACAAAGGTCAAATGTCCTGGTGAAACAAGGTGCTAAGATGCTAATTCTCTCCCTGGAATGGGAAGGCAGTTCTCTGCTCGATTGAGCAGAAAATGCAGGTGGGCTTAAACATCTTAATTTTTGCCTTCTGTTTTGAATGCAATCAAATAAAATCTGCTGTGATTGCAGCAGGATAACCGGCTTCCAAGGCAATCCCAAATCCCATCCTAACACGAGTTATGAGGCAAACAGCTTGGGGAGGCTGCAAATGTCCTGGGCTGGTCCCTGCCCCGTCAGTCCCCAGTGTGGGACACACAGGAAGCTCACCCTGAACTTCTGTTCTCACACTTCTCCTCTTGGAATCTTGTTTTCCACTTTTTGGAGATTTGTGAAACATATGCCTTGGAGGCTTCCCAATTTTTTTTCACAGCAAGAAGAGAATTGCTCTCTGCACTGTAAAAACTCTCACGGAAAAGCGCACTCCTTTCTAAAGGACCTGCCTGGTGCAGCTCAGCAATTCCCATTTCTCATCACTTCACAGTGTATTTTATAGGGTATAAAAATGGTGTTATGATCCGTGTTCCCAAACCTTGCCTCAGCTAGCAAGAACATCAATAAACATGGCTTGATAGACACCAGAGCTGCCCCGCTGTTCCCCCGGTGCTTTGAACGTGCCCTCACAGACTTTTGGAATCTATTCTCCATGTAGGAAACTCCTCGTGCCTCTGTTGAGCTTTTAATGTATCAAAGGTAATAATTGTGCTTAGGAAAAGTGACTTCTCCCAGGATACATTCCCAATCTGGTCACTTGATGTACTTAAAAATATTTCCTTTCCTTCATCTCGTGTCCCGCAGTTCTTTTCTCGTTCCTTGATTTAAATTAATCTGCAGATTGGGACGTCGGTGTTACCTGGATCTGGCAAAAGATTTTACTTCATTTCTCCCTCTTCCCTTTTCCTTCTCCCTCTATAAAGCTATTATTGTTATTTCTTCAGTTCACAGCTGAGATGATGGGTTTGAGCAGCTTCACGCTCCGTTCCAGGAAATTCTGTCTTTGTTCCAAGGCTTCCAGCGCAGAGGCTCCTTTCACCTTGATCTTTCAGCACAGCACTAAAACATTTGGCAAGTTTTTTGTCATGTTTCTTGCTGCTGTCCAGGGCTTTTGAGAGATTCCCCTTGGACAATTTCCACCTTTGAGCTTGCCCACTGGAGGAAATACTTCCCCTTGAATTTACACAGCCACATCATCACGAGTGCTCCATCCCTCTCATATCTTCATTAGCTCCCTCGCCTCCTTGGATTTGCTTCTCTCTGGTTTAAAGGAAGTTTTTCCTGCTGAAGCCTTGAGCTGATGGGAGGATGGTTGGAGCTGGAGCAGCACTGGATCCAGTGGGCTCACAGATCCTCCCCAGAGGAGGCGGTTCTTCAGGCTGCAGAAAGCAATTCCCTCTGCAAAACATCAGTGGTTTCACTCAGAATTTTAGTCTGGAAAAGGTATGTGATCAGCTTCTACCTGAATTATATCAGTCTCCCTAATAATCAGCTTTCTTTTCCGCATTAAATTCCCCTGAAACTTGTGATTAGCCCCACTTCTGAGAGTTCACCGCAGCTTAATTCTACTGTAAAACTGTCAGCAGTGATTTTCTTGTTTAAAGACAGATTTTGGTTCTTGTACAGAACTACTTCTTGCTAAATTCCTCTTCAACCAAGCACCCTTGTCATTTCTCAGCCATTAAAGACAATAAACTCCATCTTTGGATTTTTACGTGCTGAACTTCGTTTATAATGATGGATAGTTGTTTATAACACACTGAAGATTTTTGTTAGCTTTCTGGCATAAAAATTGGGATCTTCTCTTTTGATTCGTGGTTATTAGTAGCAGGTTTATCCTTTCAAATATGTACAAGCCATGATTTAAGTGGAATATTTGTTGTCCACCAGAATGGTAGGCTGCAGCTCTCAGAATCCATCTTGCCTTTGCAAGCAGCATCTTCATAATCATCAAACAATTCACGTGGGTTGAAGCTGATTTTGCAGCAGGATTTAGGTGTTGCAACCCAGAAAGTCACAGTCACAGTGCTGGTTTTTGATGCTTTAGTCCGTGAGGCTCCCCTCCCCTGTGCTTTGGGGCAACTCCAGCTCCAGGTGTGGATGATCCCACATTTCCTGGCACCCTTAAGCCAGTTGGTGCTATAAAGTGTATTTTGAAGGTGCTATAAAGCTGAATCAGGGCCTCCTGGGAAAGTGGGAAGTGAGAAACACCCACTTGGACCATCCTAGGATGGGGCCACAGTGCTGTGAAAACTGGGATGGTTCTTCCTAGATCCAAGGAAATCGGCCTGTTGGGTCAGGCAGGGATTTGGGGTGTCATGGTTTGGACTCCCACCAAAATGTCTCCTTCTTCCCTCTGTGTGTACCAGGTGACTCCTGGTGGAATGGTCCATCCCAAGTGACATTAGAGGTTTTATTGCATCATAAATCAGAGCAAAGCATATCCTTGCCATCAGTGCTCCAAAACAGGGCTTGTTGAAGGAAGAAAAGAAAAATTTGACTATAAAAATCCAGTTCTTGTCTTTCCGACTTAGAGCTCGCTGTGATTCAACAACAAGAATTATCAGACTTTCCTCTTAACTGTGATTTATTTCACATTGTTTTGGGTTGATGCACCCACCTTGGTCTTTTTTCTGGTTTTGTGGGAAGAAAAGTAAGGAAGAGTAAGGAAAATTTCCCTTTTCATTTGTCCCCATTAGGGTGATGCCCTACAGGCACACCCTGCTAGTCACCTTTAGTGATTTCTGCAGCAGGAGGTCAGTGCTGTTGTCAAGTGCAAAAGTGCTGTTGTCACTCAAGGCAGTCAAAGACCTTGTGTGACTCTTTTTTTTAAGGAGTTCTTGCTTGTTCCTGAAAGCTTTGCTGTCAGCCACGAACGGGGGGCCACGGCTGCCTGATTCCTCTGTGTGCTTGGAGTTGCTGCGGCCAACGTGGAGCTTGGGGAAGGGTGAATCCTCTGCCCTTTGAGTACAGCCTGTGCTGAGGATGAGAGGGAGATGAGTTAAATGACCGAAAGCCTTAGGCTGGGACGTGCCAGCTGCAATCATTTTTTCACTCCATCATCTCACCTTGCGACGTCGCTCTGCCTTATCCAGCCACCAGATGCCTGATGGATAACACAAGTGACAAGGGCAAAACCTCCTCCGTGGATGCAGAGGAAAACTTCAGGGGCTGCTGGCTCCTGCCCAGCTGTGTCCTGCCTGGCTGGAGCGAAATCCCTGCCTTGGATGGGGTTTGGGAGGAGATCAGACCTTGGTGCTGTGAGTTCCCGAGCGCTCTGGCCCCGCTCCAGCAGCACACTTAAGCACACACTTAACTTCCAGCATATATATACTCCCATTGAAGTCACTGGGGCTGTTTGCATGCTTAAAAGTAAGTATATGCTTAAGCTGGCTCAGAACCAGAGGTTTCAGTGCTTTGTAGGTCCAGTCCTTGCTGGAGCTCAGATAATTTGCTCGTGCAACTTGGCACACGCTTTTAATGAATTCAGAATCGGGCCAAAAAAATTTATCTTCCCTGACTTGGAAAGCTTACAAGGAAACAAGTTTAAGGTTTTGTTGAGTTTTTATTACTTTCTAAACATAAAATTTCACGTGTCTCTGTAGTCCTTAAAGAAACACATTTTTCTAGTGTTCTTGGGGGGATGTAGAAACTTGGAGGGAACAATTTCCAAATAGCACCTGGGACGTGCTGCCTGGCCAGGGCAGGATGTGGTGGCTCTGGAGGTCCCACCCATGCTTTCACACCTTGTAGGAAGATGTGGCGTTGCACTGGGTTGTCCTCAGGCAGAAGTTTTCATTCTGGTCACCTTGGTGAGTTACTTAAACCTTGATGTTCCAGCTCTTCCCTGGTTTAGACAATAAAATTCTCTCTATCAGCCCTAAAAACTCATTTTGCCTCAGTGCTTTAGGGGTGTTCTGTAACCTCTTCTCCATTCCCTCGTCTTGGTCACTCTGTTAAGAAGTTGCTGAGTTCCCAAACCAGTTCCTGATGTTGCTGGTGCTGTATCCTGGTGGCAGCTGCTCGGCTGCCCCAAACACAAACATTTCCATCCCTCTGGTCTAACACCTGAATGAATCCATCTCGTGCTGTTTGTGAAATATGTTTAAATACTTGAGAGAAAGTTGTGATTCCAGCAGGCTCTCCTCATACTATTGGATATAACCCTAATAAATTGATTGGTAACTCAGTGAGATTTGCTACAGAAAGTGTCAGAAGGTTCATCATTAGAAAGAAGCTCTTCCCCTGTGGGGCTGCCCAGAGAAGCTGTGCCTGCCCTTGGATCCCTGGAAGTGCTCAAGGCCAGGTTGGATGGGGCTTGGAGCAACCTGGGATTGTGGAAGGTGTCCCTGACAGTGACAGGATGGAATAGGATGGTCGTGAAGGCCCCTTCCAACCCAAACCATTCTGGGATCTTATACCTTGTGCTGCAGGAGCTGGGCACTGCCACCCGTGTGCTGGGCACAAACCAGCAGGAAAAGTCACCCTGTGACCAATTCCCAAACACCCAGCGAGTGCCTGGTGTTTGCAAGTGAGATTTCTTTATCCCAAGTCCGAGGGGTGATTAGACAGTAGCTTGGAACCAGCGTGCACATTATCTCATAGTGAGGTAAGACAAATAAATTACAACTTGGAAGCCCCGAGTGGGATCGGTGATCCACCTTAGGAAAATATTTTGGTTTCTGTTTATAAGTCAGCTGGGTTGTGAAATGTTTCATCTGGGAAAGGTGATATGAGACCAGAGAAATATTTGCTCTAATAATGCAAAAAATATTCCAGTTTTTCTCTTAACGAGTTGTTAGTGATATAAACCAAATTTTGGGTTTCCGGAGCCTTGGTGCTCAGCTGCTTCCCCACAGATGCTCTGCCCTGAGCTCTCCCCTGGCTGACAAGAAACTGCCCATTATCTCCCCTTGTTTCTCAGGCTGCAAATTACTTATAAAGAAGAAACGACCCAAAGCCCAGCAGAATTCTGTGTCTCGGGCAGACTGGGCGTGCTGTGTGGAGGATGCTGAGGATACTGGGGCAGGCTTTGGGCACTGAGCCACATCCCTCCCTGCTGTGCAGCTCCATCCAGCTGGGATTGGGATGGGGAAGCCTTCACCCCTCCTGTGCAGCAGGTTTCAAATCCAGTATCCCCAACACTCAGCTGCAAATGAGCTGTACCCACGGTGAACTTGGCCTTTCCACACTCTCTGTTGCTATTACACAAGAAGGAGTCTCCTGTTACAATTTGAGTGATATATTAGTACATAGCACAGTTCCAATGTTTTTTCAACACTAAGATTTTTTTTTTTTTTTAATTCAAATGAAACAATCAGAATTAAATTCCTTGGCTCACACAGTCACCACTAAGGCTCAAGCAAGATGACAAATCCACGCTTGTGTCTTGAAGTGTAACATAAGATCTTGGTTATCCCAAAAACCCTGATGAGTTGTCAGATCTTTCCTTACTTGTGGGTAAATGTGAGCCTTTTCTAATCCATTATGGGTCCTTTGTAAATGTGTATATAGATATGCATTTGCACATGCCACAAGATTGATAATAAGCAAGATAAATCTGTTTTCTTAAGGGAAGTAATATATTATTCCAGCCCCTGCAGTGGAATTGGCATATTTCTACCTCGTTGAGACAGGGCATGCCTGCAAACCTCTTCCCAAGAATTCAGAAATGACTTGGCATATAAAGAAATAAGAATCATTATGTGGTGTCACAGAAATACCAGATGTATCCTTCCTGCATCTCACACAGCGTTTTCCCCACCGAAGCCAACACAAAAGGCTTCAGCATCCTAAACTCGCCACTTTTTTTCTGAGGAGAAGTCAAACAAAATAAAGACTTGTCTAAAAAAGCCTCCACTGAGATTTAATGGAATTCATTGTGTGTTTAAATTTCCTAGGCATTGTTGAAAATCTCAATAATCATCTTACTGTAAGCTTAGCTGAGTCGTAGATCTTCAGAGAGCGGGAAATTTTACTAGGAGAGAAAAAAAAAAGTTACTGGATTTTCTAATTTTAACCAGGACTGAGAATTATAAGTATGTGAATACCACAAGAAAACATTTCCAACCTTGCAAAAACTAAAAAGTGCTGAAGATCTCCTGCGAATCCTTTTTTAATGAAATTTCCAGACCTGGAGGTTGTAAGAACATCAGGTGAAGTTTTTCTGCTGTGCAAATTTGTACCTGGTAACCCACCCCCAGCCCGGCTTGTGCAGAGCCCTGGGTTCTTCAGGACACTCTGCTTTATGCCAGGATTAAATATAAAGAAATGTTAATCTCTGAGGGGGCTTGGGGCTGGTTGTAGCATTCCTGATTTTTTCCAGGCGTTCTGATTCTGTAAAGCGTTAAAATATGCACAAATCTTGCAGTTCAAGGGGGGTTAAAGTTTTTTCTTGGAAATTAACTTTATTACAAAGGGGTATTTTGTTTTCAAAATCATAATAGCATCCAGTTATACCGTAGATTCCATCTCTTTTTGCTTTCAGACAGCAAAATAAAGGGCATCCAGTCTTGGAAAAACACGCTCAGTTGATTTTTCAGTGCGCTGTGCTCCTCAGGCTGTGGGTGAGCTGCACCTTCTCCGTGGGTGCAACCTGTGGCAGCACCCACCTGTGCCCACCTGTGTCCCAGCCACTGTGTTGCTCTTTAGGACAAGCTGACAAAGCCTCGTGCTTCTGGCACTGCAAAACCACAGCAGAAATTCCCCCGCTGACGCCAAGCGCGCATTTTGTTGCGTTTTCTCTTTCGAAGCCCTGCTTTGGATGGCTGTCACATCCCACCTCCAATTTCTAAACCATCTCGTGTCCTTCTGCTAACCTGCATGCCTTGGGGAAGCCGGGAGCTCAGCAGGGGCTGGAGGAGCTCCTGGCAGTGCCGGAGGGGCTTTGGGGGGGCTCCGTTCAGCCTTTGGGGTCGCGGGGCTGCAGCGGAGCCGGGGCCCCTCGTTTGGTGGCCAGGTGTGCTGCCAGCAGGAATCTGCAGTTGGATGGCATCTGACAGGCGCTGGGAGCATTCAAGGCAAAGGCAGGGTTTAATAAATACACTTAATCATTTATGTTTTGACCTTAGCCCAGACTCGTACTCAGACACAGAAAGCGGAGAGTTGGAAACGCACTTTGTCAAGGCTCCTTTGGCAAAGCAGGGCAGCCCCGCTCTGAGGAAAGGCAGATCCTTCAGAAAGGAGAGTAAAAGGTCAGGACTAATCCAAAAGGACAAGCAGTGTATGTCTGTGTGTATATTGGGTTTCACATATGAAATCCAGTCATGATAAATCTGATGGCTTTAGAAACATCTACTTTGATTAATGAAAACATAGTTCCCATAGACCATGGGTTTCATACTTCAAAGTTCCCCTGGATTTAGGACCTTAGGTTTTGCTTATTCATATAACATGCAGGAAACTATTTTTAAATGAATAAGGGAGTTTAAAAAAAATTTTTAAAAGGCAAATGTTTCAACATCGGTGGTACAGATAGGCTGGATAATAAGGAGCAAAATTAACAAACAACAGACATTTTATTATGCATTTTACAATAATGTTTACATTCTTTTCTCTATATTTGTTTTTCCTTGAAAAGATTTATGTATTTATAAAAATATCTCGCTGCTCCAGCTCTGAAAATTGCAGCCTCGCTCACATTTGAAAGCCTTCAAGGACGGCTGTGATGGCTGGCTGTGCTCCTGATCATCCCAAATGCTTCTCCTGAGCCCCTGGTTAACCCCTTGTGCCGGAGCGGAGGAGACGGGGTTTGTCGGGATGTGGGGAGGAGCAGGAGGGTGGGATGGTCCCTGAGGACCTGCACCACGATCCTGGACATTGCCATCATTGCCCGGGCCACTGTCCCGAGTTTGTGGCCACGTGGGACACGGGCAGTGGTTGGGCAACCTCCTTCCCAACCATCCATGGAGCTGCTGGGCGCGGGGGCTCCCGAGGCCGCTCCGCTCCTCCCGGCGGCTTCGTGTCTGCTCCAAACTCCTTTAGAAATCCTGACAGAGGAATAAACAGCATTTTTGTTTACAAGTCTGTGGTGCTGAGGAGGGACCAGCAACCTCTCGGCCTCACTCAGCCGAGAGTTCAAAGGGATTTGGAAGTGTTGGTTGCCTGTGGGACTGGGTACCCCAGCTGAAGGCTCCATTAATTAATTGCACTCACAGGATACAGAGCTGGTGAGTAATGTCCTGTTTATAGCAGAACTGTGAGCAGTTCTGGAAAAAAAGAAACTCTGTGGGAGGGGAGATGACAGGGAGCAGAGTCACTCCAAAGGCTGTGGCTCCTGCCATGGTTTCCAAAGGCAATAATTAACACTCACACCTTGGTGTAACAGCGTTCTGTCCCATGCAAGCTGGTGTGCCATGGGAAAGCGGGGTGGCAGCGTGTGAGCCGTGCACAGGAGGGGATCAGCAGCACGTGCCATGAGCACAGACACTGAGGATCCAGGGCAGGTCAGGGGAATATTGCTTCTCCACCCTCAAAGAAGGAATTTGCCCGGATCCCCCTTCAAGTGCTCAGAGCGGCGGCTTTGTGGCATTCCCGCTGGAATCACAAAGTTATGGCATGGAAGGGAATTGGCAGAGCCTGTAGGAAAGTTCAACCTTTCATGTTTAAACGGGGTATGTTACAGTTTGACTCACTGCTTTGGGTGAGGAGTTTCCGTGCGCTGGTTCCTCGCACGCCCGTGGGGTTCTCGCTCCCGGCCGAGGCGTTTCTGGGCAGCTCCTTGTGGTCACCAGCGTGTCCAATGCCAGGAGGGTCAGGACTCCCCTCAGAGTCCACTCCTGCTTCTGAAAAGGCCAGGAGGAGCAGGAGAGGTGATGGGCAGCCCTTCTGTCCCTCTTGGTTGCACCTCAGGGTCCAACATCACGCGGGGTCATGCCCCATCCCGTTGATCAGGACGCAGCTTTTATCAATTAAAATTGGCAGGTCGTTTCCCCTCCTCTGCACTCTGTTGTTTTTGCTTACACGTTATGTTGCAATATGCAAGGTGAGGCTCAAAACTGTCAAGCTCTTTAATAGAACCATTACTGTATTTTTGGAGAACGTTGTCTCTTTGATTTACTGTTCCTTAGAAGACAGGAAATGGAGCTACTTGATTTCATATTTCAAACAAAGCCGTCCAGAGGTTTAATGAAAAAAATTTCCCCTGGCTTTCGAATTAAAGAGCTATGGTGAAAGATTTAGCTTAGCTATTTTGACTTAGAAAAATAACACGCTCGAAGCATTAAAATATTTTGTAAAAATACTTTTTACTACTAGATTTTTTTTTCAGAGAAGAAAAGAAGTTTCTCTGGTTTTCTTGCTCGTGGTTGGTGGGGCTGTGAAATGAAAGGACATTTCCAAGGTTTAGGGTGTTGGTTTTTTTCCTTTCTTCTCTAGAATTTATTTTGCTTTAATATTAAAAGCCTCGAAACAATTGCAATGCTGAAGACAAATCTAGAGTGTCTAAGCAGGGTAATTTGGTGTGAGTAATGACAGAAGCCTTTGCCATTAATAGAATGCAAGAAATGCTAAGCAGAAGGATGGGGACCTGATTCTGCTCCATCAGCAGTGGCAAGAGAAAAGGGTGCTGCTCCTTGGGAGTCAAATATCTGTGGAAGGAGAGAAGTCGGAGGTTGTTCTCAGGCAAAAATTAAAGTTTGAGTAGGAAACTTCTGTGTGTGGAGCAGAATTAGCTCAGAGCATTTGGGGCTGGAATTGCAAAACAAAGCACTTTTGAGCTAGGTGGTCAAGCCAAGGGTCTTGCTCTTCCATTTGGGTTGATGTAGGGTTCTGGGATGATGCTTGGACATCACACAGGGGAGGCTGATGGTCTTCATTCCCACCCAGTTTCATCTTCAGTAAAAAAAGGAGAAGTGAGTGCTCTGCTGGCTTGAAAGCACGGAGCAATAGGGTGAAATATTGACACAATTTTAAGTCAGTAAGATTTTTTTCGGTGATTTAATGAGATTTCACCAGGATTTCACTAGTAATTGCCTGACTCACATAATGCCTACTTTGCTCACTCTTGAGTGAGCAATTCCTAAATGAATTGCTCCTTTTAGGTGGAACCTGTTCCCCAGCCAAAGCTGCATCTGGGCCGGGGGGACAGGGGGAAGTCTGGGCTTCACACGTTGGGCTGATATTGGTGGCTGTCAGTAGGGTTTCAGCGGGCTGTCAGCCTGCCTCCCCTCAGCCCTCAGTAATCCCTGGAATCAGCAGGAGCTTTCTCAGCCCTTTGGTTCTGGGGTTACATTCTGGCTTTGGCGGTTCGGAGAGCAGGACGCTCCACCGAGGTTTATTTGTAAACTCCTCGCTGGCCAGCGATGGGGAATTTGATACCTTATCAAGTGAGATGCTGGGATTGAGAAGGGGAGAGCCAGGCAGCCAGAAGGAGAGATTACAATATAATAAATAGCAGAGATAGGGTGAGCTGCTATCAGTGGAAGTTTAATGCCATTAGCCCGTGCACCATTGGGAATGATGGACGTAGGGAATGATGTAGGCAGGGCAGGGCACCCGAAGGCTCCTGGGAGCAACCAGCCCATTGCCGTGTCACACACTCCAGAGTCACTTTCCAAGGTGTAAAAATACCCAGAACTAAATTCTGCCTTGAAAAAACTACTTAATTACTTTACTCTGATACACGTGCTGTCTGCTGGTGCTCTGGCAAGACCAACAGGAAGGTCCATGAGGATTAATCTTGTTTTTCCTGGAATAGTTTTGTTTTACATCAGAGAGGGACAGAGCCAGGGATTTACAGGAGGAAAGGACTTGCCTGCTCAAGGAAGGTCCTCTTTTCTACCCCCACCTCAGTCGCGCTCTGCATGTTCAGCTTTACCTGGAACCCATTTTATCCATGTCTGCATTGAAATAAGGGGGGATTTGTGGGTTCCACCGCAGCACAGAGCAGATGATGGTGCAGGGACCTCCTCTGCCTGTTACAGGCAGCGATCACCCACGGGCTGCAGTGGTGGCTGCTGAATCCCAGCTGGATGTCTGGATATCAGTGGTCTTGCCAGATGTGCACTGCTACCATGGAGAAGGAGTGAAAAGGGAGGAGAGACTACAGCTTCCCCAGCCCTACAGTTTTTTTACAAGCAAACTTTCAGTGCAGTTAATCCCTCTAACCTGCATTTGCATTAACACTTGCAGCCTCACACGTTGCTGCTAAGAAGTTTTGGCAGCTCCTGGCCCTGATTGCAGAGGTAACGCTGCACTTGTCTCCTTTGCTCTCACTCAAGTATCTCAGGAGCCAGAGCCCTGCGCTCCATGAAGTCTCTCCCTGTACACACAAGCAGGCGTCTTGGCAGAGCTTCAAAAGCCATTTGCCTTATTATTCATATGTCTGCTTATAGGAGCAGAAATGCTCCCATTTCTCACTTTTGGAATAAGGGCTGACACCAGGAAAGAGGAGATTTCTCATCTCTGGCACAGCCCTGCAAACCTGTGGGAGCTCATCATGTCCCCGCTGCTTCCCTGAGGTTTGGGAAGCAGGTTTAAAAGTCCCCCTGGTCATTCTCAGGGTACATGAACAGCTCTGTCAAAAACAACTGAAGTCTGTGGGGTCTCAGGGTTGCGTGAAACTGTAGAAGGATGACTTGGGAAAAAAAAGCTTAAAAAACCCCCCCAAGTTTTGCTTTTCCTCCTGCCTTTAGGAGAGCTGACATAATGAAAATGTTGCAGAGATTTAAACATCATGGAAATTACTTCACCTCCTCCCTGCATTTTCTCAAACAAGCTTCAAGAACCCTTCCTTTAAAACAAATTAGTGGACTGGAGCAACCTTATAAATCCAAAGAGCCATTAAAAGTTGAAATATTTGGTCATTCCTCCTCTCGGTTTAAACTGGGATTCATCCAGAGTTCAAGTGCGTGTATCACACAAGAGCCACGGTCCCATTTCGTAGAGGTCCATTTTAGTGTTGATGGTTTTCTAGTGCCAGGAATCCACTCCGCAGCCAGGCCGAGGAGATAAATCAACGCCGTGCGCGCCGATGAAATTCAGGAGCCAGAAGTCACCATTGCAGCCCATATAAATCCCTGAATGCCAGCCCTGGTGCTTTTGTCCGTGCCATTAGAGCTCAGAATTATCTGCCCCTCTTTGCTGATGTATGGATTAACTGGCTGGCCGAGTGTTTACGAACGGTTATCACCCGGTACTTTGGACGTTATCAGAGGAAGGGCCGCCTGCCGCGGGGCTTGGTCTCTCACCCTTTCTATTACCACCTGTCAGTGGCAGGGAGTGTGCTGTGAAGCTGTACAGTCACAGACTACAAGTGTAGATAGTTTCTGACGGCTGATCAAAGGGGAAAACCAAAGGCCTGATAACAAGGACGTGTTTCATGTACTTTTAACTTTGAGGAACATTGGCATTTGCATTTTTTCCCCTCGGTAGGCTGGCAGAAACCAGGCGCAATAAACGCTGCATATTCAGTTACCTAATAGTGGAGTAAATGGTATGTGCTTGAAGCAACAAAGCATAACTGTAATCTTGTTCCAAGTGGGAATGATTTAAGTAAGCCTTCGCAGAAGACTTGCAGTATAATAAAGGAGAATAATTTTAATTTGTACTTTGAAGTGATCCTGAATTCGGAATCTAATCTTTGCATTCGGCAGAACATCATACCCTGCTGTGAATGAGGTAATAACTGCAAGTCAAGGAATTATTTGAAGTATCTTTTGTAGGTACGTGCGCTCCCTCACAAGAGCCAGAGTGTTCTGTAGGCACTGCTGGTGAAAGAGTCTCTGTTAGAGCACGTTTGACCTAAAACTTCCCAGTGCAGGAGCAGAGAAAACCCACAGATATCCCAGACTGAGGGAAGGGATCTGTTTGTTGCTTCATCAGACACGAGGCAGCTCTGCCACGCTGCTGCACTTCTCTGTTCCAGAGCAAGAAAGGGATTTTAGCTAAAATTTCTGCCCATTGGCAAAGACAAAATAACTGCGTTGTGTCCAAGATGAGGAGGGAGAAGAAGCATCTCAGCAGCAGCCCAGTGGAAGACTAACCAACTTGAAAAATAATTTCTACTTGTCTAACATAAAAATATATGTATGCCATTCACATTTGTGTTATTGTGCTGCTTTCCTGACTCTCACCAGTGTGAGACCAGAATTGGGTCTGTATTTTAGTTTCACCATTTTTCTTACAGCTGCTTGGTCAAAGCTGGTGCTCACTTAGGGTCCTGCTGTGCCGTGCTGGTACCACAAAACGTTTTAACTCCTCTGCTAAAAACCTACTTTTCAGGCACCCAAAATGCAACACACACGGAAGGAGGTTGGTGCCAGGGTGTCCCACACGTGTCCCCTTTGTCTGTTGAAGGTGCCTTCGACCGGAGCGTGACCTTGCTGGAGGTGTGTGGGAGCTGGCCCGAGAACTTCGGTCTGCGCCACATGTCCTCCATGGAGCACAGCGAGGAGGGGCTGCGGGAGCGCCTGGCCGACGCGATGTGCGAATCCCCCAGCAGGGACATGGTGGGATCAGGAACAGGTACAAAGAAGAGGTGTGATCAGAGATCACGTACATCTCACCCAATGGTGATTTTTATTTAATTTTTTTTTTTTTTTTTTTTTTTTTT